>PUFA01000471.1:0-353843 GCA_003508835.1 Eonycteris spelaea | reverse complement strand
ATGGAATCTCGTACAACATTTCATTAGACTGAGGTACCCACTTTGTGGTAAAGGAGGTAGAGTAAAGGATATCCATTGGTCCTATCACATGCTGAATCACCCAGAAGCTGCTGGCCTAAATGCACAGCTGAGGTGCCAACTTAAAAGTGATACTGTCTTCCTTAAAGATGCTGCATATACCCTAAATTAATGACAATTATATGCTGTTATGTCCTCAGTCAGTGAAATACAAGGGTCCAGTAAGAAAGGGTGAAAGTAAGCATAGCTTCTTTATCATTATTCTCAATAACCCATGTGGGGAATTTGTGCTTTTCGTCCTACAACTCTTGGCTCTTCAGGCTTAGGAGTTCTGATTCCCAAAGGGGTAACTCTTCCACTAGGGACTCTGCAAAAGTGTTATTAAAATGTAAGCTATGATTTCTACCCAGTCACTTTAGGCCCCTTGCCCTAAGAGATAAGCATGTTATAAGAAGAGTCGCTTCCCTGGTTGGTTTAATTAACCTTGATCTTCACAAGGAAGTAGGACTGTGTTTTACAATGGAGATAAGAAGGATTGTATTTGGCATTCAGGTGATAATCTTGGGCACCTCTTGGTATATCCCTGACCAATTTTGGTAGGAAATGGATAAATGTAGCAACCCTGGTATTAAAACGGCATGGTGACCAGGGCTCAGACCCTCAGGGATCTTCTGGGCCTTGGTGGCAACCCTATCATAGTTAAAATTTTCCCAATTCTGCATCCCTCATGACCTTCTGATGTAGATCCTGGGAGCACTCCTCAATATACTTTCTGCATGGAAAATCTTTGTCTCAGGGTTTCCGTGTTTCTCAGGAAACCTGGCCTGTGACAAACTTGTTTGACAATTGTATTCTTGGGACTACCCAATTAAAATACTGTATATGGTTGCAGCGACTGAGGAGTTATTGCTTATATCCTCACAGCTTTGAGGAATCCTCATGAGTCTCTGAAAATCAACATCAGTGACTATGTAGGAGACATTTCTATTAGTCTGTCGTCTTCAAGTTTTATAACTGGAAGAGAGTATTCTACCATTGATCAATTGGACAATGCCACAATGACCCAACTGCACTCTGAGAGTCTTGGCATTAATTATTCTAGCCAGCAAGCTCCACCCTTGACCTAATCCCACAAGTTTTAGCAAAGACTAACTTAGATGGTAAAAATAAGTGAAATATAGTTATAGACAGAATGGCATTCAGACATCATACTTATTTATCTGTGTGGAGACTGCTGAGACTGTTCTTGATGGATGATCCCATGGTAATTCAGCAGGACTGGCTGTAAAAGTTGAATAGTGTGTGACATTTTGGGCAGTGAGAAACCTGGCATGTCTTATGGCTCATCTTTCTAGTAATCTACTTCAGAGCATCCTTAGTACACTGTACAAGCTTTATCATCTGCCCACTTAACTGGGGGCATGAAGGAGGATGGCAACAGTGAGCTAAGGTTCCTGTCTATAAATCTTCTATATTCAACTAAGGCAAAGGCAGACCATTACCAGAGATAAGTGACTTGCAATGCCTGTGCTATAAATTGCCCATTGAAGGTCTGAGTATGTGAGGGCAGGGGTCTGAGCTAGAATGATGAGCACATCAAGAGATTCTGAAAAGGAGCCTATCGCAATCAAAAAGTCCTGTCTCTGGATTGGTCCTGAAAATTTTTTGGCCAGAATTTCATAGTACTTCCCAAGCAGAAGGAAGTGCATTTGCTGAATAGACCAAAAGTCCTGGCAAGTCCTGGCATGTATCAAAAATATTGCTGTCATTCCAATATTAGACTCTATTTTCATGTTTTCCTGTGAACAGTTTCTTGATATATATGTACTGTGGCCAAGGTAACAATTTGACTATCTTTCTAGAATAATTGCAGCTTTGGTGAGACTGTATTGTGACAGATATAGTTACCAATTATTGATACATTGTAACTGGAGTTGACCTTCATCTTGCACGTTCAATTATTATTGAAAACAACTGCAAATACTTGGCTCAATCCTGACAGAATTCTGAAATAAAAAACAGCAGTAAAACCCATAAGCATTATTATTAAAGTCAAAAGCTGATTCTATAAAAAGACTTTTAAAAAGACAGACTTCTGGCAAATGTTATCAAGAATAAAAAAGAAAATGTGAGTAAATGAAATATAGAAAGATAAGGACGAAATCACAACAGATACAAAAGAGATTGAAATGGTAGTCAAAAACATCCCCTCCCCCAAAATTTTAGGCCTCGATGATTTTATGGGTGAGTTAAAAAATACTTAATTTCTATTTTACATAAATTGTTCTAGGGATTAGAAAAAGAGTGAAATATGTCCAGCTCATTTCTTGAGGCCAGATAATCTTAATTCCAAAACTAGTTAGTGACAAATTTTTAAACAGATACTTATAGGGCTTTTTCATTTATGAATACAGATGTACTAATTCCAAACAAGATACTAGCTAACTGAATTTAACAGGTTTTTAAAATATCTATAATAATAAAAGTTTTATCTCTGAAATTCAACACAGATTCAATATCAATAAACCTAGCAAACTGGGAGTACAAAGAAGCTTTCTTAATAAAGGTTATGTATCAAAACCTACAGCAAATATACTTAATGAAGAAAACTTAGACACATTTCTTTAAGATTCTGACTGAGAAAAGGATGTCCTCATCACTGCTACTGTTTAATATAGCATAGAAGTTCTGCGCCAATATTAGATATTAGAAATGAAAATAAATAAGAGGTTATATTAGTCAAGGTTCTCCAGGGAACAGGACCAGTAGGATGTAGATGATGATAGATGATTGATAGATTGATTGATGATAGATAGATAGATAGATAGATAGACAGATAGACAAACAGACAAATCAATAGATAGATAAAGATAGAAATTTATTTTAAGAAATTGGCTCATGCAATTTTGGGGGGCTGGAAAGTCTGAAATCTGCAGGGCAGGCTGGCAGGCTGGAGACCCAAGGAAAAGCTGATGTTGACGCTCAAATCCAAAGACACTCTAAAGGTGGAACCCCCCTTTTGTTGAGGGGGCATCAATTTTTTCTCTTAGAGCCTTCAAGTGATAAGATACAGCCCACTCACAGTATGGAGGGTAACCTGCTTTACCCAAAGTCTACTGATTTCTGTGTTAATCACATTTAAAAAAATACTTTCACAACAGTATATAGATTGATGTTTGACCAAAAAACTGGACACCAAAGCTTAGCCCAAGTTGACACATAAATTTAACTATCACAAAAGTATTATTTTTGGAAGGAAAGAAATTGAACTGCTAAACCGATGAATGGAAAAAATAGAAAATCCAGAAGTAGACACACATTCACATCACCTGATTTGTGATAGTGTGACACTGGTGTGCAGTGTGTGTGTTTGGGGGGGGTGGGAAGAGATAGTCTTAAATAAATGGTGCTGAATTAATTTTATATCTAAATGAGAAAAAAAGAATCTTGATTCCTATCTCACACCATACATATAAATTAACTTCAAAAGAATTTCAAAACTAAATGTAAAAGATAAAATAATAAAGCTTTTAGAGGAAAATATCTTCATGGCTTCATGTGGGCAAAAATGTCTTTAACAAAACACAAAAAGCACTATTGGACTATTTGAAATTAAAAAAATGAAAAGGCAACATACAGAGTGAGAGAGGATATTCTCAGTACATATAACAGAAAAATAACTCACATGCAGGCTATATAAAGAACTTTTGCAAACTAATAAGAAAAGACAGACAATCCATAAGAAAAATGGGCAAAAGGCTTGAGAAGACACTTCAAAAAAGAAGATATTCACGTGGCAAGTAAATATTTTAAAAGGCATTCGACTCCATTAAAATTAGGGAAATGACAATTAAAACCACAATAAGAAACCACTATACCCCCAACAGAATGGCTAAAATGAAGATGGAAAAGCTCAGTATTAACAAAGATGTGAGGCACCCAGAACTCTCATACCATTCTGTGGGACTGTAAATTATTACAACCACTTTAGAAAACTGTTTGGCAGAAACTACTAAAACTAAACATATGCACACCCTATGGCCCAGTAGAAGTGTATATGTAAGTTCATGAAAAGATGTGTACAAGTTTCACAGCAGCATTATATTTTATAGCCCCAAACTAGAAACTCCCTAAATGTCCATCAACAGTAGAATGAATAAATTATGGTATAATTATGTAATGAAATACTACACAGCAATGAGAACAGACGACACTAGGTACAACAATATGGATAAATCTTACAGATATAATATCAAGTGAAAAATTCCAGATACAAGAGAGAACATTATGGATGATTATATAAGAAAAAAAAAGCAAAACTAATCTATGATGGGTAGTGAATGAAAAGAACAGACAGGAGGGCTTCTGGGGTACAAGTAAGGTTGTTTCAGTGTGTTTTCTTTTTGAAAATTCATCAAATCATTTATGATTTGAGAACTTGTATGTATGTCTGCCATACTTGCATAAAAAGTTCAAACAAATTCTAATTAAGTGTTCTTTTTTCAAACTCATGTTAGAACCAAAGCTTTGGAGATCACCTGTATAAGTTGAGAAAAAAAACTGGCATGCCAAATGGAAAAAATTAAAACTGGATCTCAAACCAACACTACCTTAAGTGGGGACTCTGGATTAAGAACTTGCAATATTGTGATTTATAAGAAATATGTATTTGGTCATTCAGATGACCAAAATATATTTCTCATCTATATTTCATATTTGTCCATGGTTCCTGGCTCACAGCTGCTAAAATCCTTGGAATTTCTTGTAATAAGCATAATAAAGGTGTCTTATTATATTAATGAAATGACTTTTGCAATGCTCTTAGGTAAACTGAGGATGGTGGTGCTGGTTGCCAGGAGAATAAACCAGTGATTACAGGGTTGGAACATTCAGTCCTATCCCCCACAGCCCACATCTCACACACATCCAGCACACCCTGATCTCCAGGGACTAGAAAGGGACTGGAGGTTGAATACATGGCCAATGGTCAATGAGTTAATTGATCATGCCTCTAATGAAGCCTCCATAAAAATCCAAAAGGACAAGTTTCAGAAAGCTTCCAGGTTGGTGAATACGTGGAGATGTAGAGAATGGCCTGCCTGGAGAGGGCATGGAAGCTCCTCCCCCTTTCCCCACACTTTGCCCTATGCATATTTTCCATCTGATTGTTCCTGGAGTTATATATCCTTTTATAAGAAACCAGTGATGCCTGTTGATCCCTGTGGCAGCAGCACTGAGCCCATGGCACCTACCCTTGGGCTCCACTCTGTGCGGGCTGAGACACCATGCTGGAACAGGATATCTCCTTCGTCAAGAATTTCCTGGCCAGAGGCATCGCTGCTGCCATCTCCAAGATGGCCATGGCCCCCACTGAGCAGGTCAAGCAGCTGCTGCAGGTGCAACATACCAGTAAGCAGATCACACGGACAAGCAGCACAAGGGCATCTTGGACTGCATCACGCACATCCCCAAGGAGCAGGGTATGCCATCCTTCTGGAGGAGCAACCTGGCCAAAGTCATCTGTTACTTTCCAACGCAAGCCCTCAACTTTGCCTTCAAGGACAAGTTCAAGCAGATCTTCCTAGGGGGCGTGGAGAAGCACACACAGTTTTGGAGGTACTTTCCAGGCAACCTGGCTTCCAACATTGCCCCCCGAGCCATTTCGCTCTGCTCAGAAATCCCTTGGATTTTGCCAGAACTCGTTCGGTGGCCAACGTGGGGAAGTCCGGCACTGAGCGGCGCGTACAGACTCCTGAGTGACTGTCTGGTGAAGATCACCAAGTCCGACGGAGTCCAGGGCTGTACCTGGGCTTCAGTGTCCCCGTGAACGACATCATCATCTACTGGGCTGCCTACTTTGGTGTCTACAACACCGCCAAAGGCATGCTGCTTGACCCAAGAACATGAACATCATGGTAAGCTGGATGATTGCCCAGGCAGTGACGGCCTTGGCCAGTGTGGTCTCCTGCCCCTTCGACACTGTGAGGCAGCGGATGATGATGCAGTCAGGGCACAAAGGAGCCAACATCATGTACAGGGGGACCATCGACTGGTGGCGCAAGATCTTCAAGGATGAGGAAGATAAGGCCTTCAAGGGCATCTGCTCCAAAGTCCTCGGGGGCATGGGCGGCACCTTCGTGCTGGTCCTGTATGATGAGCTGAAGAAACTCATCTAGGCACATCTCCAGGCCTAGACACGGGGACCTGGATGTTGCACAGAGCAGTTCACTCTTGCAGACCACTGACGTTCTAGAAATTCTGGCATCCCGGTCCTAACACATCATGAGTAGAGGACTAGGGGCTCTAGAGCGGGCTCGTTGTGGTCGCCAGCACCCTGACTCCGTGTGTTGGTTAGGTGGGGTGGGGGAGGGGTGGGGGATCCTGACCTTTCAAGGGTCCACAAGCAGGCAGCTCTGCCACACAGACATAGTGCCCAGATACCTGTAGGACAGGCCTGTGCTTAAGTGTTTATTTAAGGAAAATCATGTCTGCCATTTGTCCTTAAGCATTATCTTGTGTTTTTAAAAATTTATTTATTTAAATTAGTTTCAAGTATACAGTATATTGGTTAGACATCTATATAGTTCATAAAATGATCCCCCCTCAGCTCCCTCCCTCCCCTGGCCTTCCACCTAGCCCTCATGATATTTGCACAACCAAATACTTGTGATCATGTTCCTTTTTTTTTATGGTAACATTGGTTAACGAAAGTGATCATGTTCTATGTTGGGCATTCTGCAAACAATAAAAATGGGACACAGAAAAAAAAAGAAACCAGTAATCTAGTACGTAAAATGTCTCTCTGAGTTCTGATTCTCGTGTGGATCATGAACATGCCTTCCAACTCCTTGATTCTTCCAGATGAGCATACGTATTGCCAGACCCAAGAGCTAGAATGATGGGGCTGGTTTTACAAAGGTGAGGTGGGAGCCCCACCTACCTTGGCCTTTGACCTAAAAGCTGATCCTTTAGTTGTTATGCCATCTGGGGCTGGGACATCACTAGCAGAGCTTAGCCTTGCATCGCACTGTGTGCCTAGAGTTCAGTTTTATCAAGAGGTTCTGTCAGGTCAACCTGCATGAGTTGCTGAGCATACATAGCTCCTAAGCAACAATGCCCTCCCCACACTGCTGACCCTGTCTCTAATGTTTCTATTTCTAAAGAAGGCCCAAGTCTTCTGACACCAAGCCCAGTGCCCTTCACTTTGCCCAACAGCTACTTTCCCGTTCAAGGAACACAATATTCAGGATATAGACTGACACCAAACAGCAGAAAGGGCACAGGCCTTGAAGCCAAAGGTGAGATGAAGTCCCAACTGACTAGCCTTGAGTGAGTTTCTTAACCTCTCCGAGTGCTAATATGAAAATGAAATCAGCCATCAATGGAAGAAGAAAATGAAGGTTGTGAGCAAAATAACCCCATTCAGGGGACCTATTTAGAAGAGGGAAGCAAGATAGCATTGCCATTATGGAAGCTTCAACATAATCAGCTATGGTGGGGTGGAGGTTAAGAAAGAATGTGTTGGCCAGAGGGGTTTGCTCTGCAGCATTTATAAAAGGGGAGCTCAGAGAGACCACATATGGCTTGGGACCAGCACTGCTAAGGGAAGCAGACCCCCTGACCTCCAAAACAGATAGGCTTATCCAGGGAGGCACAGAACCTAAAACTATCTCACCCTCCCACCTTGACTGATCCATATTCTCCAAGCCAAATTCTGCCCTATTTGACTTTCCTTCTGGCTTTGCCTAGAAGTAAGGTTGCCAGATTTAGCAAATAAAATATAAGTACTTGTACTAAAAAAATATTCGTTGTTGATCTGAAATGCAAATTGAACTACACATCCTGTATTTTATCTGGCAACTTGACCTACTTTGCTGACAATCGAGTGGCAGAACCTCCTATGTTTTCATAAGCACCCAGCCTGTGCTGGCTGGCTCCAATCTGTGTACTTTAGACATAAAGCAAGATTGCCTGTTTATCGTTTGTCTCCAGGCTGGAAGCTCCTTCAGAGTAAGGACTGTGCCTGGTCCACCACCACATCCTGGTGGTGCCTGGTACAAAGAGTACCTGTTGTGATGTCTATGTTTAATGTTTTAAATACTTCCATCTGAACAGTGCGCTATTATGTCTCTGTTAGTTAAAACTTCAATTCCAGGGGCAGTCATTTGCCCTCAAGGAAAATCTCCTCTCCAGCTAGTCAGCTAGCTTTGCATTAGAAAGGCCACATCCAAATGAAGATCACAAGGGCTTCATCAATACCACTGGCTTTCCTAATTAGCAAAGTTAAAGTCAGAAATGAGTTTTCATTAATAAAATTGGTAGCTTGTTAATTAGCATAAGGAATGTTAGAAATAGGTTCTCATTGCTGAAATTAAAGGTATTTAGGATCTATGGATTTGCTTAAATATGCTCCAGATGGTCTCCAACTTTACATAAAAAGGTTATCAGAATCTAGCAAAGACTGCAGCCTGTAACTTAGAGATGGTAACTGAGGCTTGGTACAACCTTTAGTGTTGGAGGATTTCTGGTTCCCTGATGCTTCTGGAATGTTGCATCTACCTTTCATGTAAAGAGAAGGCTGAGAGCTAAGACTTCCTTGTGTCTAGAGAACTTTTTTTTTTGTACAGGAATTTTTTTATGCCTGGTTGCTCTTGAGTGCATGTTTAATAAACATTTCCATGTGTGACAGATTTGGTCAGAGACTTGCTTTTGTGTAACTGATAGTGAGGTTGTGGGGGAAGGGATTAGTTCACCCTCACATCAAATTTCTTTGGAGATGTGTCAGTTAAGATCTTGTGTCTCAACTCCAAACCCATCCTTCTTTATAATGCTGTGGCTGGGACTCTGAAAACCACATTTCTGTTTTTCCAGCTGCTCCCTGTTAGGCTCTGCCCATAGGAGGTATTAAAGGAAGACTCAAAACTAGAGGAAGAAGGGACTTGTTTCTTCCTTTCGGTGCCTGCTGGCTTCCTTTTGGTTTCCTGTTCGCTTCCTGACCCTGTGAGTGATACCACCCCATCCCCTCCCTGCACCCTCATGCTTCTTCACTCCAGCAACAATAATGCCTTCCTATAGCAGCAGCTGAATCCGGTTTGCAGTTTTTCTGACATCCACAGAACCAGCCTCATCACCTCCTACCCCAAAGACACTAGCTGGCCAGCACCTGCCCTCCTCAGAGGTCTGGTCTCAGCCCCATGAGCTCCCTCTCTGAGCTCAGAGACACCAAAACCAGCTGGCCAGCACCCCTTTCTTAGGGATCTGGGTCCCACTTCCGTGGGGCCCCTTCCCTGAGCTCAGACACCAGCATCAGCCAGCAAGCAGGTGCCTTTTCCTCAGGCATCTGAGTTTCAGCCCCATATGATCCCCCCTCCAAGCTTCTAGGTTTTAATAATTCCAACTTTTTTCCTATATTTTCCCAGGAGTAGTAACTACTGCCTGAAATTACTACCTCACAATGCCTTAGAGTTTCCTTTTGGATTTTTTTTTTGGTTCTTTGGTGACTAGTTAATAACCCCTTATACCTAGCTAACAATTCTCTATATTAAATTCTCTCTGTTAAAATAACTGGTGGTGTTTTTGTCTCCTGCCTAAAGGCTTTGCTCCCTTCCAGGAAGAACTTTAAGGTTACGCATCACCAAACTGGCTTAAGTTAGCACTCAATAAATATTCATGGAATAAATAAATGAATAAATGACTGGATTTCTCACTGTAAGTTAATAATGACTTTCCAAGTTTTTTATACCAAAGTCATGTGATTTTAATTACTGTGAGTCAGTCCCTAAAGCCCTCTTGCTTCAGAAGGAGAGTAATAATCAGATCTTGAAATAAGATACAAAAAGTTTAAAAGGATATCAAGTGCCCAAGTGGGTACCACAGCATGGATGGGTATTACACCCACTCGAGTCTTTCTCCAGCTACTTTCAGAGTTGCATTAGCTCTGCACTAAAGACTTCTTGCCTAACCTAAAAGTCCACTTCCCTCTGGTCCGGATGTCTAGCTTCATTTTGACCTCACTCTTGTCTAAACTCAGAACCATCCAGGCTCTCTTGGGGGAAGCTGAGAGGTGCCTTTGTTCCCCAACCACACACAAAAAGTTAACAGCTTCAGCTATTTGACACCTACAGAAGGCATCACTCATTCAAGGGGATGAGTTGGTGGTTAGCAGAGATGCTGCCAAACTGGCTCCATGTTCAAGAAAAGCATTCTAGAACCAGCTAAGCCCCTGGTCCATGCCCTGGCCTGCACCTTGCTCCTAGAAAGCACTGTTTCAGTTTTGGCCACGTGCATTAGTGGTTTATATTCTTGTTGAACAAAACATTCTTTTTTCCATCCCTTAGGCAACCGTTTCAGGCAGGCTATGTACCAGGCCTTGTGCAGATTGCTGGGGATATGAAGTTATAGTTTCTGCCCCCAAGGAGTTCACAACAAGAGCAAAGATTATCACAACGATGACAAGAACGGCATAGAGGAGGAGCATCTATTATACTCTGGAGGGCTTGAAAATATCAAACAAACTTCTTGTTCTTTACTAAGAATCATTTTTCCAATTGCCCCAGGCTTCCCCCTGGATACCTCTGTACTTTTCTTGAGCACCCCTTGGCTTCAGTGAGCTTTCGTTGCCAATAAACAGCATCTGTCTGTTCTTTAGAGCAGCGGTCCCCCACCTTTTGGGCACCAGGGACAGGTGCTCCTATGAGAGTCTAATACCTGATGATCTGAGGTGGAACTGAGGTGGCGATGCTAATGCTGGGGAGCAGCTGCAAATACAGATGAAGCTTCGCTTACTCACCCACCATTCACCTCCTGCTGTGCGGCCAGGTTCCTAATAGGCCATGGATAAGTACCAGTTCATGACCCGGAGGTTGGGGACCCCTACTTCAGGGGGTCTGCCTTCAGAGTTTTGCATCATTGAAGAGAGCTGTAAATGTATCTTTCCCTGTGAGGGAGCAGCCTTGCCAATGACTGATGAGTATGGGTGTACGGATCTCAGTTCCCTTGCATGAATGAGACAAGCCCGAGGTGAACTCACACTAGACCCCCGGCCCCAGGGTCAGGCTGAAGCTGTGAGACTTTATCTGAGATGGATCCCTGGCTTCTTCCTCAACCTAAGTACCCATTCATCTGTGTCTGTCCTGGGAGCAAGGGTCTCTTTTTTTTCCTTAGATGTGTCCATCCACTGCCTGTGGGAAGCACTAGCTGATAAGACTTGAACAGCCTGTGTTCTCAACTCATTTGCAAAGTAATGTTTTTCAGCACCTGGGCAGAGTGTTGCATGCTGACTTCCCCAAGTGAGCCTCCCCTCTATCAACTGAGAGAGGAACTCTCAAATTCCAGATGGGAATCTCACACCTCAACTCTGCCTTCTCCTATCTACCCATCCCCTCTGCACTAGACAGCTCTCAGCAGAAGGTGCAGCCCCAGTATGGAGTCTTGACAGACTCCCTACTCCCCATTCAGGGCCATCCATCATCAATCATCACAAGCACTGGGGAATCCTCTACCAGCAACAATCCTCCTCCCCAAGCTCTTACTCTTGGACCTGTCTTGGCCTTTCCCCACAAATCTCACATATTAATTCAGTTTAAGGTACTGAAGACCATTACTGTTCCCAGGAAATATTCAACAAGCATCTTCAGTGTCTAAACCCAAATACCAGATAGCTCCTGTACCAGATGTTGTCAGTCCCTACCCCTTGGCCCACCAAGAGGGAGATCATCTGCTGAAATTCCTGTGCTTGCCAATGGCTTTTGAGTTCCAGCTTCCACTTCAAAGCTCTATGACTTTAGGTAAATCTCTATTTTTCTAAATTTCAGTCTCTTCATCTGAAAACTGGGAATCAAAACACCTACCTCCTAGAACTATCATGAAAACTAAAGCTGATATCATCTGGGGAGATACTTTGTCAACCACAAAGCATTATCCAGGTCTTATTACTGGGCAGAGGGAATGGGCAGTCATATGAAAAATGGGGTAGGGTCAGAAAAGCACAAAGTCTTTGGAAGTGACAGTGAGAGAATCAGGGTGATGAAAGCACAGAATCTATGGACAAGTATTGTAGGTTGAGTTCTCAAGAGGCAGATGACAGGATACCTTCTGAAGGGCAAGATGTTTATAAAACTGACCATCAAATCTTGTGAAAAGAAGTAGAGGGATGCAGGGTAGGGCAGAGGGAAAAGCTGATCTGGCAGAGAGCTGAGGAATGAGGATCATCCACCATAGTTTTCCTGTGATTAGGCTGAATGGTACATCATATACCCTTTTTATGCTTTCTGCTAAATATACCTTTATACTTAGTCATCAGGCATGGGATGCCTGGGAAAGTTGTGCCCTGGAGCGATGTGGCTCCCTTAGCTGAGGCCAGTTAAAAGAATGGACAGCTTTTGGCTGTCTGCTCATCACGCAACCCAGGATGGACAACAAGAATTTCCTTGAAGGGGATCTGGTGACACATCTCTGTGTCAACCACAAAATATTAAGTCATTCAGTTATTCATTCCAATAGATAGGTAGCCAGTTGATAAGTTATGATTGAGGACTTGCTCTGTGCCAAGGATTAAATTAGATGCCGTGGGAAATACACAAACAAAGCAAAGTACTATCATGGTTTGGATGCCCCCAAAAACACATCCTGAGATAAGAAGTGAGCTCTAGATGACAGTTTATTTGGGAGGTACAAGGAACAGCAAAAGCGAGACAGGGAAGGAAAGTCAGTCAGTCAAGGCTACCAATGTGGGCAACCAGACCTCATGCCCACAGAGAAAACTCTGGGTAATTGTATAGCCAACTCCCATCACTTATTGGTTGTCAGCTGTGCTCAGGATCCATTAAGTCAGTTCCTCGCACTTTCAGCTTGCCCTGTGCTGCTGGGCACAGATATGGTAAGTGCTGACAGGATATGGAGGCAGGATGGCATGCAGTGGCCATGGGTGATACATTCACATCAAGCACTTTACCATCTTGTGGGGAAGACTGACCATCAGAAAATAACCTAAAAGTACAATGACAGAGACACACTTGGAACACAAAGAAGAGGGCCCTAATATGAGAGGCTTCTTCAAAGAGGTAGCCTAACACATAAGCTGAGTCTTAAAAGGCAACAAAGGGTTGTTGGCTTAGAAGAAGGGGCCTGGAAAGAGCCCTCAGGCTCTGACAGCTGGGCTGCTCCAGGAGTTTTCAAGTCATCCAGGGTGGCTGGAGCATAGCCAGCATGTAAAATAAGAGGAAGAAGAATAAGGCAGGGACAGAAAGTGGTGCTAGATCACCCAGAGCCTGAATGAGGATTTCTACTTCCTATGAAAGATTGGGGAGATTTGCCAGGATTTTAAGCACAGGTATGTCATGAATCTTACATACTTTCTAGAGAAATCACTGTAGCTAATGAGTAGATAATGGATTCCAGGGGACAGGCCTGGGGGTTGGGAGCAGAGAGCCCTGGAGAGAAATTACAAAGGCCAAAACCAGGGAAGTGGCCAGGGAGAGAAAGAAGGTGACGGAGTCAAGAGAGGTGAAAAATGCACAAGACATAATCACAAACAGGATGAGGAGCCCTAGAGAGGTATCTATACTAGTCATATGTTCCCATCCAGAGTTTTAATTATACTTTTCAACTTTCTACTACTCCTGGAAGGACCTGGAGCCAGGATATGGCAAGGAGATCTTTGTAAATTCTACTACAGCAAGATCACAACCTTAAACTGTGAATGGGTAATTGAGGTGCAAGTATCAGGCCTATGTTACTACCTGAAAATATTCCATGCCCAAAGTCAGACAGAGGGCCCAAAGTCTTGATTTAAATCCATTTTCAATGAGTGGACTCATCACAACTTATTTTTCAAGGCATTCAAAATATTAGAACATTGCTAGCAGGTTAAAGGTAGTCTTTCCGACTGGTGCTCCCAGTGTCATTTTTAACAACCTTTTCCTCCACTGACTTTTTGATCCTCACACTTTACCTAAAGCACAATGTTTGAGTTGCTGTTGCTCTTCATTTTTCATAACAGGTACCCAAAGCAACCCAAATCACATTCAGGTCAGGTAGGAAGCAAAAATGGTCATAGTGCAAAATGTTCTTATCTCTCCAATTGCAATGGTGTCTCCAATAGACTCTGATGTTTTGATAAGATCAAGACCTCAAAAATAAATGCTATCCCAGAAGTTGCATACACCCTTTCTACTTATATGCCATCGACCAGAACTTAATATCATATGGCTATATCTAGCCACAAGAAAAATTGAGAAATGTAGTTTTCATTTCAAGTGGCCCTGTACTTAGCTGAAAAATGAGTTTTTCTTTTAAAGAGGACAAAGAGAGAAGGGATACTGTGGGCACCTGGGAGTCTCTGCCTTATTAGTTAGCTATTGCTGCCTAACAAACCACTCTAAAATGTAGTAGCCTAAAACAAATACTGTTTTATTTCTTATGACTCTGTGGGTCAGGAATTTACTTAATTAACTTGATGGGAGAATCCTTTCCCCTATATATCAAATCATCATACTGTATACTTTATCTAACTATTTTATTTATCAGTTGTACCTCAGTAAAGCCAGAAGGGGAAGAAATGCAATAAACATACTGCCATTTTAATAAATAAACAAATAATTAAAGAAATAATTTTTGAACAAAGAAAAACTGTGAGAATCTATTGCCGGCAGAACTGCAATATGAGAAGTGTTACAGGTAGAAGGAATATGATATCAGACAGAAACTTGGATCTACACAAATAAAGAGAACTAAAAATAAAGGTAAATCAAATTGTGTTTAATTTTTTAAAGTTGCTCTAAAAGATAACTGACTGTCTAAAGCCAACATAGAAGCAATGCAAGGGAGGAATTGGTAGTTACTCTTATAAGGTCTTTACACTATATGCAAAAAGGCATAATATTATTTGAAAGTAGACACCGATTAATTAACTACCGTAAATCCTAAGGAAACAGTTAAACTTTTTAAAAAAATATTAAATGGTTTAACATGCTGTCCTGGATTGTCTCTCAGCAACTTAGCACCTTTCCCTTCTATGCTCTCCCAAACATAGAAGCATGTGGAAGCATAGGGACTATATTGTTTAGCATTCCTTGTGAAATGGGTTACTAATTAGATTCTACCAATCAGAAGTAATGTCGATTCCCATTATTCATGGTAACTATTTTCTATAAAGTCTCTGTGAACATTGAGTTAGTGAATAATAAATTGTTGTTCCTAGTGGAAATATAGGTTTAAGTTCCAGAGAGCCTCTGATCACATTTTTGTGACCCAATCAATATATAACCTTGTTTTATATGTGTTTCTGTTTAAAGACAGCTTATTCAATATACAGCTGAGCCTTAACTCAAGGGTTAAGGGTCCTGATCCCACAATCCAGTTGAAAATCTGCATATAACTTTTGACTCCCTAAAAACTTAACTACCCCAGTATTTGTGGGCAATTGGTCCCAAGAAGCCCCCACAGATACCAAAATATGCTGATGTTCAGGTCCCTATAAAAAGAAAACTATATAGATCAATGCATACAGCTGGCCCTCCACATCTGCAGACTCCCAACCATAGATCGAAACAGTACAAATATTTATTTGTTTTTTTCCTTTATAAAGATTTTAATGTGATTATTATTATTATTACTATCTTAAGTTTATTGGGGTGACATTGGTTAATACAATTATAGAATTTTTGGGTGTACATTATAATTTGACATCTATATATTCTATTGTGTGATTACCACCCAGAAGGTATTTATTTTAAAAATCCATGTATAAATGGACCTGCACAGTTTCAACCCATGTTGTTCAAGGGTCAACTGTTTATCGTTGATTTATTAGCATTGACCTTATGGTCAACAGCCCTATAACTCAGGCCTGAATGAAGCTTATCCAATACACATATTTTCTCTGTAATGCACATCACAGCCTCTTCAGCACTATAGTTGAGGGCCATTTTAAGCAAAATCACCAACAAAAAGCACAAAAACGTAAAAGTCATGTCCACTACATAGACCTCAAAAAGGATACTTGTTTATAGTATGAGAACTGAAACAAGAAGGCAGAGCATCACTTTGTTCATCCTCAGCTGGGAATAGGTGAGCTGGTGACTCAAGGTTTTTTGCCAGTCTACACAAGTCCATGGATAACTGTGATCATGCTGTGAGTACTGATTTTAGGATTACAAATAGATTTTAGTGAGTAGGCAAATTTGTGAATATGGAATCCACAAATAATGAGGATCTACTATACTTACACAAGACTTAGAATGCCAAAGAGAGGCAAGAAGCCACAATTACTGCTTATCCAGCAATGGCAGGCAGACACAAAAGATACAGCAAATGGAACCTTTTGTGACAACTCTCAGGCACTTCCCTGAGAATCACCTACCTTGGTCTTGCAGATCAGTGTGCAACTCAATGCGCTTTCTGATGCTCTGGAAGTTTGGAGGAAATCTGAGAGCTGGTATTGGCTTTCCTGGACCTTTGCTCTTCCAGTTTCGTCAAATGTTTTATAAGCGCCTAATCTCCAATATTTAATCCCTTCCTATTTGAGACATGGAGTGCTGTCTGTTTCCCCAACCAAACCCTGACTAATACACATTCCCTAAAAAACATACAGCTTGGAGGAAGATTGGAATAAATATTAAATGTTCAATCTCATAAAAGTTGTCACAGTTTAGGATTTGCCAATGAGGCTGGGTGTGACCTAATTCAAGCTCAAGAGTTTTGCAAGTCACTTTGGCCTCTTCATCGTAGAGGGGCATGTGACAACAGAACCGTTTTGTCTCCAAAAGTGCTGTCCCACTTCCTCTTTATATTTTCCAGGGTAAACCCTTATCTTAGGCCACTAAGACACTGCAACAAGGATTTGTGTGCAAGTGATTTATGAAGGCAGTGCTTCCAGGAGGGACCAGTTAAGGGAGTGGGGAAAACAGGACGAGGAAAAGGAAGCAGCCAGCAAGGGCACACACTCGGCCTCAGCCTGACCCTACTGAGGCTCTGGAGTGTAAATTATGCTTAAGTGTTCCTCCTGACTCCAGGCAAGAAAGTCGGGCTTGCCAGCTCTGGCACAGTGAGTCATTGGCTAACAGCCAATTCCCATGTGTGGGCATAGTGCTCCAGTTGCCTTAGGGCAGCCCTGTGAAGACTGTCCCAGGTGCTGGCTGTTAGCAGCAAAAGCAGAGAGAAGTCATGGGAGAAGTACCCAGAAATTGTGAAAAGGATCCAAAAAGGACTGCGCGAAACATACACCATGTCTGCCCCACTATTTCTTTCATGAAATGGAGAAAAGGACATCAGGGTGACTAAGCCTCAAGACTCAAAAAGATTCTGACTTCTCTTTAAATCCAAGCTGTGGCAGACACTGAGTGACCCCAATATCCATTTTTCTTAATACAGAAGCTGTGATTGTCAGCTGGGCCCATGGCTTCCCAGAATAAAAGCCATATTTCCCAGCCTCCCTAAAAAAAGCCATGTGTGGCCAATGTGAGGTGAGCAGTAGCTTAAGGGGTGATTTCCACACTGTCTTTAAAGGGAAGGAAGCCCTTCTTTTCCCTCCCACTGCCTGAAATGTGGTTCTGAAGGCTGGAATGCAAGCAGCCATCTGGAACCACGAGGTGGAGAAAGGATTGTAGTTTGAGCAAATAAAAGTATTTTTATTTAATTAAAAAAATACTTTAATGTTAATATTTTATTTAATTATTGAATATGGCACAGGATACACTTACACTAATTAATTTTTTGTTCTTTACCTAAAATTCCAATTGAACTGATGTTCTGCATTTTATCTGGCAACCCAAGGCACAGACCATATGTTAGATGGTGGAATAACAAGAAAGAAGAAACTTGGGTGGCTAATGATTACGGAGTCGCCATTACCAGAATTAGACTGTTTACCTCCAAACTTTGTTTTTATAAGAAAGAATATCCATTTTGTTAAAGCCAGTATTTCTTTCCCTGTCCTGGCAGTTGAACTCAATCTAAAAACACTCTCCCTGCCACTAACTTGTTGGGGACCCTGGGAAAGTTACCGAACCTCAAGATTGACATCTGTTAAATGGGGGTAGTGATAATAATCCACACCACAGAGGGCTGCTATGAAGATTAAATGTTGCAAGCATTTCAAGAGTCCAAATGTGGCTGGCAAGGTTCAATAAGTATTAGCTATTGTTGATTCCGTGAGGGTCCCTTATCACTTGTAAATAACAGCCCCTCCCCAAACAACATCACTGCACAGCTTCTGGCCTTGCATCTCCATTCTAAAGACCACACTCTGTCTTCTCCGAAGGCCTAACGCCTCCTGATTTATAGAACCACTATTTGGCATCAGGCATTGCACCTTAAGAAGTGACTCCTGAATCTATTTCCTCTCAGTCAGTTTTTAGAGATTTTAAAAAATACAAAGAAACTGTGACTGAATGTGCGACACGAAGTCTTCAACAGATAAGAGTCTATCTTTGCTCAGAATTAGACACAAGAGAAAAACCGTTGGTGTGTTCTCACCTTCCCTCTAAATTTAGAAATCTGAAAACATAGTTCATTATGCCAGATATGTGGTGCCTTCCTTGTGGGCCTAGAGGTTGAGAATTAAATCTTGACACTTCTTTGCATGAGAAGAGTGTGTGGAACATTAGACAGAGATCCTCGGGGACATGTGTACTTACAGAACAAGATTTTTCCTGCAGAGAGAACCAACTGAACCAGTGTAAGATTGCAGACCTTGTAGCCACTTGCTCAGTCTCTCCAGCTGCCTGCAGGTGTCTATTTCCAATATCTGAACTGGTCCTATGCGTAGGTTCATTCCGAGTCAAGCAAATTATGTCCCAAAGACAAGGGGAGCGTCTGCCCAGGTCTGACAACTTGTAAATTTCCTCCTGCCAGCATATTCTAATGGCCTTATTAGCAATTCTATTGTATTTGATTTGCACCCAGGATAACTCATTGTCAGCCAGAAGAGCCATCGGCATGAAAAATGGCACCAAAATTAAAAACCAATAGTCAAATTTCAGTTGGACTGAGCTCTCCTGGCATAATGTTGAAGCAGGATTAACTAGAATCATTGGGTCCAGCCCATGAGGTGCAAACATGTTAGTTACTAACATACTGCTGGGAATTTGAGCCAGGCCTTTCTGCATATGGGAAACAAGCTGCCAAATTAGAAAACTGAGAAGGAAAAATGTGCCGGTCCAGTCAAACGATCAAGTTAGGTGGCTGTTTGCCATCTTCTAACCTACTATGGTGGTTTTAAAACGTGTCCCCAAATTCTTTGACAGTTCTCCAATCACAGGGTAAAGGAGTCTAATCCCCTCCCCTGGAATGTGTGCGGACCTTCCAGGCTCTCATGGAATGAATAGGATATGGCGGAAGTGATACCACATGATTTTCAAGACTAGGTCATAAAAGGCAACATAGATTCTGTATGGTTTTCTTTCTTGGAAGCCCTGAGCTGATGTGTAAGAAGTCCCACTGTCTTGAGCCACCATGTTGGAAAGGCCATGCAGAGAGTCCACACAGAGATGCAGAGACTCAAAGAACCCCAGCTGGTTCCACCCCCAGCTATGGGAGTCTTCCTAACCCAGAAGCCAGATCTGTGAGTGAAGAAGCCTTTGATGACTCCAGTCCCTGCTACCATGTCACTGAAACCTAATACCCTTAATGAAGAACCGCCTGGCTGAGCCCAGTCAAGCTCCAGATTTGTAAGCAGTGCAGAGGTTGTTATGGTTTTAACCAGTGTTCTGAAGTGGTTTGTTATACCATAGTAGATAAGCAGAACACCCAGTGTCCTTTAGTCTTCCTGCTTCTGCCCCTAGGTACATGTTGGTGCCCACAGGGATCCCTGGCCAAGGATATCCACTCCACATCCAACCATATATCCAGTCTACTCATTCTCCACTAGTCTGGCCCCAAACTGAGCAAACAAGCCAGGACTCACAAGAACAACTCCACCCCTGTCTTCATCCTTCTAGGATTTTTACCCACCCATGTATCAAGGACAAGTATCGCTCTTGTTTGGGAGGCATCCCCTGGTTTGCATAATACTGGGAAACAGATAGTCTACCTCCCAGTTAGAGCAGCCCATGGCCAAGCTCCTCTCCCTGAAACAACCACCCTTAATTTAACCCCAGCAGTCAGGGGACCCCAACACTGAATCTCAAGAGAATGTCATAAGAAGGCAGGGACAATGTACCATGGTGGCAACCTTAAGGGTCCAACAGTGACGGTGTCCTACAAAGGTTGTGGCAGGGGGCCTAGCAAGCCACTCCTACCCCCCTACCACAGTGTTCTTGGCTATGAGTCCTGTCTTCTTTCTTCAAATCTGTGGATTACCTCACGCCTTCCAGAAATCCTTTTCTTATTGAAGTAGGCTAGTGTTGATTTCAGCTGCTTGAAACCAAGAAGCCAGACTCAGAGCACCCTCATCCTAGCTGTGCCCAGTACATGAGTCTAAAATTAGCAAGAGGCACTGAAGTGCTTCATGCCTCACTAGAAAGACAATCAAAGCTACACAGGTCCAAGACCACAGTGAACTCTTTTAAATGTTCTTTTCACCTCACTGGCTTTGGCATGGAAACTAACCAGAGGTACTTTTGCACATTATATTCATTGAGGGCAATCAATTACACAGGATGATTCGATATAAAAGTATGTCTTCTATCTAGACTAAATCTTCCTAGTCATACACATACTGCACACACACATTTTCCTTTAGGAAAGAAGTTAAAGGCCCCTGTAAGCTAAGCGTCTAGGCAAGTGCCTAAGAGAGTCTGATTCATCCCATAAGCTTGTGCAGCTAATGCCATCATTATTGCCACCCACAAGTCCTGTCATTCTTACCATTTAGTGTATTCAGACCCAACTTTCTTCACCTAGGAGCTTCTACTAGTCACCAAAACTGCTTTGCCTGCACCTGCAGCAGATTGTGGGAATGAATGCCCCCCTGGAAACAGCCCCTAATTAATGACTGAAGCAAGTTGGGGGATAAACACCCCCACCTCCTCATCTCTCAAGTGGAATAGCTTGGAAGCCTGTGTTCTACACTATCTCCTCCAATGGAAATGAATTTTCGTTACTATATTCTTTTGCTCAGGCTGCCATAACAAAGTACCACAGACTAGCTGTCTTAAACAACAGGAATTTATTTTTCCCACAATTCTGGAGGCTAGGAGTCCAAGATGAAGGTGTCAGCAAGGTTGGTTTCTCCTGAGGCTTCTCTCCTTGGCCACTTTCTCTTCCCTTTGTCTTCACATGGTCTTCCCTCTGTGCGTGTCTCTGCCCTAATTTCCTTTTCTTATAGGGACACCAGTCATATTGGATTAGGACCCATCCTAATGAACTCATTTGACTTTAATCGCCTCTTTAAAGACCCTGTCTCCAAAGACAGTCAAATTCTGAAGTACTAGAGGTTAGGACTTCAACAAATGAATTTGTGAGGGCCACAATTCAGCTTATAACAATTGTGCACAGAGGCCTCTGGCCTGATCATTCACCCTTTGTTAGCTGTCTTCCCACATACCCACACTCCTCTGCTGCTGCTTCCTACAGTCAAATCTTTGTCTCAGGCTTGCTTCTGGGAGAGCCCAAATGACAACAATATGGCCACTCTCTCCCTCTCGCCTGCAGTTGCCTAGGCTGTCACTGTGCATGGGATCCAGCACCACATTCTTGTCAGAGCATGTCCCAAGTCCTCAGACATTCTCTCTCCTGCAGTGGGAGCAAACACCATCAAGCACGATAAGCTCAGGGGCTTACACTTTGGTGGAAATTTTCCTTCATGTGATTGGTTCCCCTGGCAACTTTGCTTTTCATACCTTGACTGTTATTGGCTGCATGTAAATTAGCTAAGCCTAATCCATTGATCTTAGTTATGATTATTGCACATGCTACACTACCTACCCACCCACCTTTAGGTTTGATATGGACGTGCAAATTAGGCAACCTTAATTTGTTTATGCTGATAAGATATGGAACACAGGCAGCCCTCCAGTGTGGCATTGATAAAGTACTGAGGGTGGAACTGGGACTTGGAGTCAGAATTCATATACTCACACATTCCATAGAGACCATCCCAGCATACCCAGGAGCCAGGACACACTAGTTGAGAAATGGTGATAGAGTCAAGACATCTAGGGTCCTGGTGGCATTTCCTGCCTTTATGTCAGTTGTTCGGATGTCACATCACCCATTCTGCCGGCAGTACCCTGCT
Organism: Eonycteris spelaea; assembly: GCA_003508835.1. Classification (NCBI taxonomy): domain Eukaryota; kingdom Metazoa; phylum Chordata; class Mammalia; order Chiroptera; family Pteropodidae; genus Eonycteris; species Eonycteris spelaea. The sequence continues at coordinate 331,651 of PUFA01000471.1, read as the reverse complement.
GATATGGCCAAGAGACTTTGTTCCACAATACCACCATCTCAGAACTGTGCTATGTGATATAAAATGCTTCCTACATCAGCTCCTTCATGACAAGCCTGCAAAGTGGAAGGAACAGGAATTGTCATTCTCCTCTTCGACCTATTATTATTTTACTCCTGAGAGCTCAGAAACTTTGCCTGGCTCCACTGCTCAAGGGCTATGTGGCTGGAACTCTCCCAGGTACACCCTGTACCCCACTTCGACAGTCACTCAGCTCACAATACTAGGAAGCTAGGGCCTCGATCCCTCTGCCCAATGCCCAGGGAGCAGCCTAGGCAAGGTGGCTAGAGAGGGGCTAGATTCTTAAAGTTTCTGCAATCTCATTCACACACCAGCCTGATTCAATCTCTTCCCAAACCTAGTGTGGCTTTCAGTTGTGCCTTTTTCAAAAATCCTGACCTTGGCTCCTAGAGGCCCAGATGTTTTCAATTGCAGGAGTCAGGGTGGGATGGGCAGGAAAGGTCCTATTCACACCAAATCTCAAGCATAGCAACAGAATGGCAGGCCCTAGCAGAACTGAGCTGAGAGCACTTTGATGCCTCAGATGGATTTATTCAAAGTTTATAATTACCCTGAAATCTCTTAAAATGAAAACATGATTGAAGAATTAAACCTGGTAAACAAATTAGTCAGAAAGAAAACCTCTGCATAGCAAATGACAAAATCCAAAGATCCAATCCAGCAAATGAATGGGCCTGTGCTATAATTAGCAGCCAGGGCTGCAGACGGATCATGGGCCCTGGCAAAGGCAGGGTGGAAGATCAGCCAGCCCCATGGGATGAGGTAGGCTGGGCCCAGGGGCTAGGGCTGGGTGATCAGTCAGGTAGCCAGAATCTGGGAAAGAAAGTGGCCAGGGACTTGCAGTCTGCCACAGCTGCATAGGAGGTCATGACTGCAGCTGGGCTCTACTGAAGCCTACATTCAGGAGCCTTGCTCTGGAGGGGGCTGGAGGGAAGGCAGCTGGAGAGAGGCCTAGCTGCAGCCTTAGGCTACATGGCTCTGTCTGTGAGTGACTTTGAGGAGGGATGGTCTCTCATGCTGAAAAGAGCTGTTTCCATTTTCTGCGCCCCGGCACCTCACCTCATCTCATCTCTCATCATAGAACCAATGGGAATTGAGGTAGGGTGTAGTTTAATAAGGACATACTTTTTTGCTCTTGTCTAATCAGACATATTTCTCAGGAACTGCTAACGCCCTATTTGGGCTTTCTCTAGATAAGGAGGGGAGTCCTGATTACTATTGCTGTATGACAATCCACCCCCAAAAATTAGTTGCATAAAAGACCATTTTATTATACTCAGATTCTGTGGGTCAGGAATTAAGACAGCAGACAGCAGGGAAGGTTCATCTCTGCTCCATGATTTTTGGGGCCACAGCTGGGAAGACTCCATGGCTGGGGTGACAGGAGAGCTTGGAGCTAGAATCATCTGGAGATAGGGCGGAGGGGGGCGACTGGCTGTCAGCTGTCTCAGCAGAGCTGTTGGTCAGAGCACCTACATGGGACCTTTCCATGTGGCCTAGGCTTTCTCTCAGCATGGTGGCCTCATGGCAGTCAGCAGTTCTTGTGGGAACTCAGGGATCCAAAGGCAAATGTTTCTGTAAAAATGCAGATGTTGTGTCACTTTTTCTGACGCACCATTAGAAGCCACACAGCATCACTTTGCCATATTCTTTTAGTGACAAGTGAGCCACAAGCCCATTCAGATTGGAAGAAAGGGGCAGAGACACCAGTTTTCTATGGAAAGAATGTCAAAGAACTTGTGGCCACATTCTAAAACCAGCACAAGGGAGTTCCTACTGGTCCTGTTCTTCTTGGCAAGATTGGATCACATTCCAGGGACAGCAGATGCTTTTTCTTAGGTTCATATCTCTGGTCCCTCTCTTCCGATTGGTAGTGGGTTGAATGGTGGCCTCCAAAAAAAATGTTGTCTACATCCTAACCTTTGGGAATGTGAGTTTACTTAGAAAAAAAATGGTCTTTGCAGATATATTTAAGTTAGGCATCTTGAGATGAGATCATCCTGAATTATCTAAATGGACCTTGGATCCAATGACAAGTGTCATTATAAGAGACACAGAGAAGAGACACATGGAGAGGAAAGAAGGCCACATGAAGATGGAAGCAGACACTGAAGTGATGCAGCCACAAGCCAAGGGATGCCTGGGGCTACCAGAAGGGGGAAGATGCCAAGAAAGATCCTCCTCTAGAGCCTTCAGAGAGAGCACAGCCCTGCCAACACCTTGATTTCAGACTGCTGGCCTTCATAACTGTGAGAGAATCTATTTCTATTGTTGTAAGCCACCCAGTTTGTAGTCATGTGTTACAGCAGCCCTAGGAAACTAAAACACCATCCATGGGACCTTGGTCAAGTGGCCTTACTCCACTGAGTCTCAGTGAAATGGTGATAACAACAGTGTTTGCCTCCTACGGTTGTTAGGAGGTTTTGTAAGATAACCTGTATCAAGTGCTTAGCCCAGCACCTGGCAGCTAGCATTGTTATTATTAATAGTCATGTAGAAGCAGGTGGAGGCCTATTAAAAAAATAGATTAGAAATACAATGGAATGAAAACACAAAGGCAGATGATGGTCTACTCTATGTAAGTGATACCTGTCACTGTCCCTTGCCACTCATCTGTCTCCTGCCACCTTCTGCCTCCTGCCTCAGACTCAGGACCCTTTAGATGAGATTGGCCTTGCCTGTGACTCTCCCACAGAACCCACCCCTTCCTGAAATGGCCTTCCCTGTCAGCTCTGGGCAGCTTATCCCTTTCCTGCCTTTCTCCAAGGCTGCCTTCTCTGTGCCCCAGCTACATACTTGCTGATGTGGGGACTGCTGCCTGGCATTCTCTTGGCCTCAGAGATGTCTGTACCATCTGAACTCCCCACTAGACTGTGAGGATCTCCAGAGCTTCTCCCTTTAAACTACCATTTCCATACAAAGCAAAGAAGTTGGCCACGAGTTAGCGATTGTCCCAGCTGGGCAATGGGATCATGTGAGATCATTATATTATTTTCACTACTTTTGTGTTTGTTTGAAATTGTTCATAATATATCAAGTGTGGCAGGTTGAGTTTCCCAGGAATCAGACTCTGAGATGGAATTTAAACTGCAGGATGTTAATTAGGCACCAACCCCACCAGAAAGGAAAGGGGAGAGCTGCATTGAGGGGAAGAAGGATCTGCCCCCACCCCAAGGAGCTCTGCAGCTGGCCCCACCTTAAGAGTTGTACCAGTTCCCTCTTGTGCTAGAGCAAATTACCACAAACTTACTGCCTTACACCACACATTTGTTCTCTTACAGTTCTAGAGGTCAGAAATCTAAAATCAAGGTGTCGGCAGGACTGCATTCCCACTGCAGACTTCAGGGGAGAATCCATTTCCTTGTTTTTTCTAGCTTCCAGAGGCTGCCTGCATTCCTTGGCTCTTGGCCCCTTCCTCCATCTTCAGAGCTGGCAGTCACATCACTCTAACCTCTGCTTCTGTTGTCACATATCCTTCAGTGACTCTGATTTCCTGCCCACCCAGACCAGACAATCAAGGCTAACCTCCCCATCTCGGGATCCTTAATTTAATAACATCTGCAAAGTTCCTTGTGCCATATAAGATGACAAACATATTCACAGGTTCTGGGAACCAAGATGTAGACATCTTGGGGGTCAGGGAGCATTATTCAGCCTACCACAGAATTGTCCACAAGTGGGGCTAGTAACTAGGCCTTTATACTCCCATATTTAAAGGTCACTGTGCATTCAGAAGGTCATGACTTTGACTGAGGCACTCTCTTTAGCTGAGGCAACCCCTAAAGGTGCAGACAGCCAGAGAGTGCTCCTAAAAGCACCCACAAAACTGGGACAACAAGTTCTTTCTTGAATTTGAGTGGTGTATCACAGTATCCACCACAACCTTCCATCCCCAAATCCTAGAACAGTAATGGGTATCGAAGTAGGCTCTTAACCTTGACTTTAAGTGCTTAAGTTGTCACCTAGAGGTTACCCTTAGACAAATCCCCAGGAATGGATTATAGTGACAATGGCACCCACTGATTGAACATGTACCATCTGCCAAGCCCTTCGGAAATCACTGGACTCACATTACCTCATTGCATGCCTACCCCACCCTATTAATCTCCTGTTTTTTCATATAGAGCCGGAAACTGAGGCCTGGGAAGGGGAAGTCCTTTGTCTGAGGTCACATGGCCACAGTAAAGGCAGGACTCAAACCTATATCCTAGCTGTTCAGCACTATGACATGGTCCAATTGAAGTGATAAAGCTGTGGCAGAATGAACTGGATATTCAGAGACCAAAAAATTCCCATCAACTGTCATCAGGCCTCCTCTGTAAGTTTGGGTATGTCCTCACTTGACCCTACCATAATCCCTCCATGGGAGCATGTGTGTGTGTGTGGAAGGGGGTCCTCAATCCCATCTCCACCTCACCAGCTGGTGTGAAGAACTGTACCCAAGTGTCTTTAAAAGAGATTCCTATGTATTGTCAGAGAGAATGTAAAATGGTACAGCCACTGTGGAAAATGGTATAGTGATTCCTCAAGTTAAAAATACAGTTACCATATGACCCAGCAATTTCACTCCTAGATATAAAACCCAAAGAATTGAAAGCAGAGACCCAGATATTTGCACACCAGTGTTTATGACAGCTTTATTCACAATAGCCAAAAAGTGGAAGCAATCCAAATGTCCATAAACAAATATAGTGTATCCATACAATGGAATATTATTCAGTCTTAAAAAGGAATAAAATTCTGATACATACTACAATATGAATGAACCTTGAAGACATTATGTTAAGTGAAAGAAGTCATGCACAAAGAGGTAAATACTATATGATTCCACTGTGAACCCCAAGAAGAAAGATTCATTTGATGCAAACCCCGAAAAACTCCCACGGTCAATCGAAAGCCCAAATTTTATAAATAACAAGAGTCTAGTGGCCATTTGATGAAAGGGGCTTCTCACGTACTCTGTTTACCATGAAGAACCTCAAACTGAACTGGGCTTCCCACACTATGCTCTGATCCTTTACATCTGAGTCAATTATTATAAGGGAGGTCCTGGTTTTATCTTTCAGCCGATGGACTGAGACCTGCCCCATCCAATCAGAACTGCACCATACTCACCAACCAGGATGCATAATGCCGACCAATCAGGGCCATACAATTTGGACCAATCAGAATTGCAGAAATTTGATACCTCATTTACATAAAACAGACCTAATGGGAAACTGAGTAAGAACTTTCTCTATAAAAGGCAGCTCCCCTTTGTTTCAGTGAAGCACAATTTAGGTTGCTACTTAAATCTTTGTCTTCCAGGCTGCAGCTTATTTTACTCAAATAAATGCCTTTTATTCTTTATTACGGTCTAAAATTAATTTTTGTTTACACCACTTATATTAAGTCAGATCTTGTCACTCCTTTGCTCAAAACCCTGCAATAGCTCCCCATTTTACTCAAAGTCAAGGTACTGACAATGGCCTCCAAGAGAGTACAAGATTCTCTCCCACCCCTCACATCTTGGCCTTAATCTATTATTCTCTCCCTCTCTCTGTCCCAGCCACACTAGCTAGCATCCTTGCTATTCCTGGAACACTCCAGATGATCATACCTCAGGATTTTTGCACTGGCTGTTCCCTCTGGCTGGAATGCCCTTTCTCCAGATAATATAACCCAACTTATTCTTTCATCTCCTTTCAGCCTTTGTTCCAATGTCACCTTCTTGATGAGGCTTCTCTGACCACTGTAGGGGAAGACAAATAATTTTTCCTCTACCTTTCCAGGTTTTTTGCTGAGACTCCCCCTGTAATAAAAGACAGATTAACAGGAGAGAAACAAACAGAAGTTTAATAACATGTATATCTCCTGTACCCATGGGAGAGTCCCTATAAATCTGAGTAACTTGATCTGAGTAACTTGTCAAAATAGATCAAGTTACCACCTAAAGAAGAGAAAAGATGTTGGGGGTGGGAGGAGGCAGTTATGGGAGATGACCAGGAAAAGCACAGGAAACAAGGGTAAGGTTGTAATGCAGAAGTCATTGCCTTCTCCACTGATAAAAGTTTCTAAAGATTTCGAGTCATTCTTCTTTTCCTGGTATATATAGAGAGATACCCATACAAATGGGGATTTCCCTTATAAATATAAATGTCTCTTTCAGAAGGATAACTTATACTTCGTTTTCAGAGAGTCTCCTGTGTCTGCTATTTCTTGAAAATGATCACCTTAAAATAATATTTATGCTACTGAGGCATATTTTGGGGTGTCATATTCTGTTCCCCTTTACTACCTTATTAAATTCAGCCACCACCTCAATTTCATATTCCCCCTTCTCTCTTTTTACATTTTGCCATAGCACTTCTTATTAGGAGATGAGATCATTGTTACACATATTATGTTTATTGTTTTTGTTCTCCCATTTCTCAAATGTAAACTCTATGAGAGGTGGAATCGTTTGTCCATTTCATTTATCTATTCCCAGTACCTAGAACAGCTCTGGCACATGGCAGTCATTCATTCAATCTTTGTTGAATAAACAAACCTAAATTGTCAATCCCTCTTGGACTAGAAAAAGCAGCTTTCCCAAAGCTGGTCCTCCTGGAAGTAAAAGCACAAAAGCAGCCAGAGTCCCCAATTTGTCTCCACCCCCCCCCACCTCCGACAGGGAAGCTCAGGGCAGGGATCTTTCTCCTCCCTGGAAATTTCCCCAGAAATGCTCTTCTATATCCCCCACAACTGCTTTCCTTTGACAAGGAAGTTCACCCCTCACAGGCACCCAGTTGCCCTGCACATCATCAACTCCCAGAGCAGGGCTCACAACTGAGGGACAGATGAGAGCTCCAGGAGCAGGTCAGCAAAGGCTCCCATGACCTGTGTTGGTGGCAGGAAAATCTGACCACGGTGGCTTTGTCTTGAAATATGCCCAGAGGCCTCACCTCCTCAACACACACCTCTCTTCTAGTTTGGGGGCCTAGCAGCCAGAATGGCCTGAGGAAGAGTCCATAAGTGGCAAAAGGTGCATTTCGAGCACTCACAATACAATTTGTCAAAGCTATCTCTCAAGTTTTAAGGAAAATCCCACAAGTTCTCCACACTTACAGGAATTTCTACCTTTTTCAAAGGAAAAAAAAAGAATATTTATAATGATTCCTCCCTTCGCTAGGCCAAGTTCTGGCCACTAGGCAGAACTCGCATCTAATTAGATATCCCGAGAGGCAAGCATGATTCACCCACCCATCATTTACAAGCATATCAAGATTTCAGGTTTTGCAACTGTGGCTCAAAATGAAACCGTTTGGGTTTCACAGACCTGCTGCAGCGTGCTGGCTTCAACTTCCAACTGGTGATTTAGTCACCAACCTGGAGGGGAAAACCCAGCTCCTCCTCAACAGGCAAGACTTGCCTGGCCTAGTGTGGAGCGCTGAGGCAGCAGCTTGATAAGAACAAGAATGAAGCAGGGGGAGATTTCTGAGTTGAGAGGAGTCCACCAGTGGAAGGAGAGATGAGGGGTGCATTGAAGGAAGCAAAGGATCCCTTCAGGCCAAACCTGCGGAAAGTGCTTTGATCTCCTAATCATATCTATTTATCGTGAGCACAGCCTGAGACAAAAGAACCACTGGAAGGACCAGTTTTTGAGGGCAAGCAGGGGTTCTGGACTCCTCCCAGACTCCTGAAGGCCACTCCAACCATTCGCTTCTCTGTGGGTACTAGAGACCTTGGTCAACCAAGAAGGCAGGCAGTCTTGGGATCCTTGAGCCCCAGATGGACCTAGCTAACCAGGCCTCAGAGAACTGCCAATGGGGAGAAGATGATAGAAATCTCTGGGCTGTGACCTCAGAACTAGATCTGGAAAACATAAGTGGTGGCCAGACCTGAAGTGGCAGTCTGATACAGAGGTAAGAGCATCTTACTTATCTTTGAAAATCTCTAAGTGTGTGTTGTAGACACAGGCGGGCCAAAGGGGGAGAGAAGCCAAGTTCTCGGTGGCCTTTCATTTGTCTCCCCCACATCTAATAACAACAGTAGTGATCATAACACTATGTGCTTGGGACTGTTCCTCACACTTTTCCTTTATATACCCATAGCTATATTGCTATAATCTCTAGTTTAAGATGAGGAAACTGAGGCACAGAGAGGTTAAGTGATTCACACAAGGTTACCCAATCTGTAAATGGTGGAGCAGGACACTTCTACCCAGGCAGACAGGCTCCACGGTCCACATACCTCACTACAGAGCCCACAGCCTACTCACCCTCGGTTTCTTCTCCTCCTGCCCAGATCTGGAGCTATCATACAGGCTTGTCATTTCAATGTCCTGGGTCCTTTTTCTCATCTATTTTGTCAAATGCTGATAACAACCCCCTGTCCCAGACCCCCACAGGGAGATTGTGAAGCTTGAGAGACACCAGGAATGTGAAAGCCTTAAAACAACAACAGCAACAAAACAATAGTTTTATGCAAATGTGAGTCTATTGTTCTTTTCTTTCCTCTTTTCAACTCCCCTGGGCTTCCTGAGAGATCAAAGTTATAAGAGGTGTGTGAAGGAAAGAGCTTGAGAAGCAAAGCTGACTGGCAAGAGGGGGTTGGGGTCTTTTCTTTTACCTTATAACTCTGGGAGGCGCCATTCACATAGGATACAGTGCTAATGGTGACCCCCGGAGTCATTCAGCGTGCCTACCAGGCTGAGTGGGAAAAGCCTTTAGAAAGACCACTTCTGCCTGAGGAACAGCCCAGCCCTGACCACAGCCCCTTGGCTCAGACAGCAGGAACTGAAAAGCCTGAGGTGTTGGGGGGCAAGTATTAGGGGAAGGGCAGAGGCCAAGAGAGGGATCTAAGGGGACCAGGGTAAGCAAAAGGGAGGTTAACATTAGAGAAAAGCTCAAGGAAGCCCCCACCCCCACCCCTACCCCACCCTCACCCTACTTGGGCTGTGGGAGGGAGACCCTGACCACATCAGGGGTGTGTGGCGAGGAAATGAGGCCTCCTCAGGAACGAGCTGCAAATGAGAACCGTATGGAGTTTTGGGATCCCTGAAGGACACAGGGAAAGGATACATTGCGTCCATGGGAAAGCTATTATCATCCCAGCTGAAGTTAAACATTCAGAAGGGTCTGCTTTCCATCTCCTCCGCTTGGGAGCCTGTGAAAGGGGCGGTGTGATGGGGCTTGTCAGGAGGGCCTGGTGGGTCATGTTTTCCAAGGGGAACCAGGGACAGGGAGGGGCTGCCAGAGGCGGCCAGGGGAGGCCCACTGAGCCAGCAGCCTCTGCTCCTACCCTGAATTTGCTTGCTCTTTCTCCAGTGCTCAGGAAGCCATTTTGCTAAGGCAGGCTCTATCTGGGACGTCAGAGGCTGCACTTCACCTCTGCAAGTCTCTAGGCAGATGGAGGGAAGGAAGAATGAGGCCCCTGGCCCCTAAAGAGAAAAACACATAATGTAAAACTCAAGGAGATCTACAAGAAAGCAAGAGCTCTAGGTTTCTGGACAGTTCTCCCTCCCCTTCGAATGTACTAGGAATAGAAGTGAGTCAAGTTGAAAGATCCAAGAAAGGATGAAGACCAGCCTGCAGGTGCTAGGCCTCCACTAGCATCCACTTAGGGACTTTTGAGTCAATAGAGTTGCCTCAGAAAATGGTTCTTCTGCTGCAGCTGCCCTCAGAGGTCAGGGGAGACCTGGGCTTTCAGGCTTCAGGAGAACAAGTGTTTGGTCAAAAGACACAGTGACCTCCAAGTTTGTGAATCTCTAGCACCTTCTCAGGCACCTTGGATGACTCCCTCTCAGAGATGGCTCCCTCTCTGCTTCCCCTCTGCCCAGAGATTTTCAATCCCCTGATCTTTGAGGGCAGAAGGCCACCTATTACTGCCTCATAGCTCTTCCCCACCCTCTGGCCCATAACCCTACTGAGGTTTTCTGGGGTTTTCTCTAGAAAGTAACAATGGTGAAAGACAGGAGGTTTTTTAAGGCTCCTTTCTGACACACACACACACACACACACATACACACACACACACACATGCACCCCTCCTTTCTGTAAAAGCAGATGCCTGCCTGGGTGCCAGTGAGGATCTGCAAAGGCTGCAGGTAAGCCAGTGATACCCAGCCTTTGAGGACATCCTAGACACTCTCTCTGCCTGCACTGACTGAGAAGTGGTGAAGCAGGTGTGAGCTCCAGAGTCTGTGAGACCCAGGTCTTGGCCCTTGTTCTGCCACTGGTCAAGCCACATAACCTCTCAGACCAGTTTTCTCACCTGTCAAAATAAGGAAGGTAACACTAATAGCTAGAATGGTTTTAATGATTAGCTAACAAAACATACTCTATGGAAGGCACATGCCAGCCAAATGATTCCTTTGTCCTCCACATCCTGATCCTGAACCCACCCTGAGGAGACATGGGTATTGAGGACTGGAACTGAAATGAGTTAGTAATCAAATTGAGATGCTAATAACAGAGACCTAACTGTAGAGATTTACCTGAATTTGAAGTTTATAAAACTCATAAAACTCTAAAAAAGAGTCTAGTGGTGGGCAGTCTGGGGCTGGTATGGCAGCTCTACATTCATCAGGGCCCCAGACTCCTTCCATATTTCTGCTTTGCTTTCTTTATCATAGGGCATCCATCCTCAACGTCACAAAATGGCTGCTGGAGCTCCAGCCATCATCAATCCAGGTAAGACAGGTTAGGAAGAAGGAGAAAGGCAAGGGGCAAAGAGGATTCCTCCCAGCTAAATGAGCTCCTACTAAGACTTGCTCTTATGTATTATGAGCCACCTCTAAGCTTCAAGCAAAGCTGGAGATGTAGACTGAGTAAAATGCTGCCCCTAATAAAATCCAAGGAAGAAGGCGAGAATACAGAATTGATATTCATGGGTATAGCAGCACTGTTGTTAAAACATTGAAGTATCTCTATATTGATGATAAAAGTTGCCTTCCCCAAGCCTGGCCCTTAATATTTATCTTTGTGGCCCTGACCTCTCCTCAACCTCTCCATGATCCAACAACAGAAGGGTCAATGCCCGGTCCAGTATAGAACTTCTGGAAGTATCCTTCAGCACTGGGCAGGCATCAGCTCTGATTAGTTGTTGCCTAGACTACATGGTATTGAAATATTTTGAACATCACCCTTGGAAGAATGGGTGCCAGGCTGATAAATAGCCTAAACGAAGGTTTCTAAGCAGCTGTATAAGATGAAGAAGAAGAAAATGAGTGACAGCTCAAAGGATACAGAAGCACTTCTATTGAACAAGACTTGGTCTGCCCTCTGAGACAAGAAGTACTTTGGAACTGGGAAATCAAGGGCCCTGGCCTGGGTCCCATGCTCTAGAGAACACTGCTCTAGCCATACTCTTACCCCTGGGAAAAGAGTCCACAGGACCAAAGGGACACCCACCTGAAGCCTGTTCTCCCTTCTGGACACACTCTTGGATCCTGGGACCCCAGAACTGCCTTCCAGATAACTTTAAGCCCACTACCAGGGACTGCCCAGACCTCTTCCTCTTGTCTACCCTCCCAAGAATGCATATAACCATTTGTTCACAGCCCTAGGTAGCCAAGGGGTGACTGACTGCTTACAGAGGGAACATGGGGAGTGGTAAGACAGAGCTGGACCATATGGGCTGGAGGATGAGCATGTGTGCACACCAGGCCCCTCCCAGTGTGAAACCAAGCCCCACAGGTGGAAAAAGAAAGGGCCAATGTGGGCCAGGAGCCAGCTGTGCTCCAGTGGGGAACTCAGGAATCCAAGAATTCTGAATTTGTACCTAGCCTTTTTATCACTGCAAAGTTATAGTCATCAACATACTTTATGTAATGGCTGGTAAGCTTGATTTTCATTTTTGAAAATTTAGAGATGTGGTATCTGGGCCTCTGTGTATAATTTTGTCCTGGATCCCAATAAAGTTAGGGGCATCTGTGTCCATAATGATCATCCATTAGTAAAGCTGGTCTCCATATCTTTGGGAGGGAATAATCAGAGTAGGGAGCAGACCCAGACAGAGTGAGCCAGCAGCGAGGCCTAGGAGGTAGACCTGAGCAATACCATCAAGGCAACCATGGCCTACAGCCATCTACCCATATCTTTTTGTCTGCTCTGGGGTCACTGGGTGTCCCTCACAGTATCATGAAGCAGGGCTGTGGCTCCATTTGAGGTCTGGCTCTGTGTTGTTTGACAACTATCCTGGTAATTAAGAGTCCTGCAAGGGACCTTTCATGAGCACCTTCTTGGGGCCAGGCTGTGCAGATACAGGCAGCAGCAGTGGCAAAAATGATGCTCATGATGGAGAAGGTAGTGTAACCTATCAATGTCACTCTCAATCCCATGGAGAACTGCAACTGGAAGAAGCTGTGTGTGCAGTTAGTGCCAAAGAACCAGATGCCACCGCAGGCAGGATGGCCCTGTGGAAAGACAGCAAATGGAAAGACCCCAGTCCCAGCTCCAAAGGAAGCCCCCTTCTCTAGTGAAAGAAAAACTGAGAGCCTTGGGAATGGTCTCAGACCTGCCGCTTTCCCCAATGGCCTACGGGAAGTAACAATTTTGGCCCATCTTTCTGTGAAGTGACTGACAGACTTGGGGCACAGCATGGTGGCCCCTGTGACAGGGATCTGACCTGCTCTTTAATCTTGCCCCCAGCCTGCAACCCAGTTCCCACTTCTCCAGGATTCCAAGGTGTAGCTTCATTATCTCCCTTAATCTTCCCCCATGCCCTCTTTACCTGAAGCCAACTCCACTGTGTTTAGGCTTCTGGAGACAATGGTCACACCCAACCAGCCAGCCTGGGGTCTCTGGCTCCTGGGAACTAAGAGTCATTCCCCTAAAACTCTATGACAAGTTCAGTGTGTTGGCACATCTAGGCACTGTTTCAGGCATGCAGTCCCTAGTTTTCATGTGTCTCCTGGCAAGAACTCCCAATGGTTTCCGGTTTCTTGTGTGTAAATATTTTTTAGTATATATATATGCATGTCTAACCATCATTTTCAGTGAAAAATCTTATTTTGCTAAATTTTAAAATGTGTTATAAAACATTTCATGGCTTTTAAGAATAAGTAAGTTTAGGCACGCAAAGGAGAGAGAGATTGAGAGAGAGAGAGAGAGAGAGAGAGAGAGAGAGAGAGAGAGAGAGATCCTGAGAGAGGCTTCACCAACACCCCCAAACAATATCCGGATCCTCTATTATACTCTCTTGGCATCCAATATTTTTCCTTCAGAGCATTTATCTTTATTTGTAATTATATATTTACTTATAAGGTAATTTGCATTCTGCCTGAAGTTAGGCACCAGGCCTGTTTTATTTTCAAATAAAATAATTGCCTAGCACAGTTTGGGCACTCAATAAATATGTGTAAAACAAATTAAGGAATTCTTCAAGGGAATGGGTCCAGAAACAAGGTTTTAAGAATTTTCAGAAGAGTAGGACCAGCTTCCATGTGCTCTCAAACCAATTCCAATTATTGGTTGGGATTCTACCCCAAAAGAGAAGATTTGAGAGGAGGCTGATATTGCCCTGAACCCCAAATATCCACTCGAACCCCTCCTGCCCCTCTCCCCAGCTGTCCCAGTTACAGTAGCCATGCAAAAAATTTTCCCAAGATGTAGTGGCAAAAAATAAAATAAAATAATTATGCTCACAGATTCTGCAGGTTAGAAATTCAAACAGGGGACAGCAGGCACAGCTTGTCTGATCCATGGTAGCTGGGGCCTCAGCTAGAAGTCTTGGAATCTGGGAGGCTGGAGGATAATGTTGGTCATCAGCTGGGGCCTCAGTTTCTCTCCCCATGAGTCTGTACAGGTGGGCTCTCCACTTGCTCATAGCATGGTGGCTGGGTTCTAAGGGAGGGATCCCAAGAGCAAAGGCCAGCCAGGTGGGAGCTGTATGGCCCTTAATTACTGTCTCAGCAGTCACTTAACAACACTTCCATCCTATTCTATTCATGAAGACAGTTACAAAGTCCCACCCAGGATGGAGAGACACTCAAAATTTACCTGATGTGAGAGTGTCATGGTTCCAGAAAAACATATAGGACCAGGTATATTGTTGTAGCCAATTTTGGAAAATAATATCTGCCACATGCCCAACAGCAGCATGCCAGTCCCAGGCCTGGTGCCTTCAGATGTCTGCTCCTTCCCTTTCCTCTGCTCTGTTTTGTCTGCATGTTTTCCTGGAGTCCATGGAAGGCACTGGAAGGAGAATGAAGGTCAGGAGGAAAGGAGAAGGCAAGGGATTTATCCTTCTCCTTCTCTGCTCTGCTCAGCAGCTCGAGCTCCTCTGTGGCTGCAGATCCCAGAGGACAGGATCACCACAGCTCTGGCTTCTCAACCCCACTTCTGGGTTTCAGTGACCTGCCTTTTCCTTACATCCCTCCAGCTTTAGGGGACATATAGGCTTCCTGCATTTGCTTATCTCTGGGTTGCCTCACCTTCTTTTGTTTGGCCTCTCAGTTTTTCCCTCACATGTGTAAATAATTTTGTGCATTAAACTCCATCTGCTCAAAATACCTAGGGTAGTTCCTGTTTTCTTGAGTGGACTTTAACCAATACAACTAGCAAGGACTAGTGAGTGTTCACAGGGTAGCATAGAAGGTTATGGAGTTTATATCAGAAATCCTGGGATCTAGTCTTGCCCCCCCCCCATCACTCAATTTGATTCACTTTGAAAAGTTTGTCTTTCTTCTGGCTTCTAAAACAGCAAAATTAAATAAGACACTTTGGGGCCCATATGTTCATAGCCAGAATTTGCAGTTTCCTTTTCATACATGTAGAGTAGTTGTCTTACTTTGATAGCTTTTTATTTTCTTGGGTATACTTTGAACCTAAAGGACCCTCATCCACAAGGACAGGTACCACAGAGCCAAGAATGTTGGCCAGACAATGCATGTGGTAGCCCACCTCCAAGACAGCCTCCAAAGAGCCCTACCTCCTGTCATTCACACCCTTGTATATCCCTTCCCTGACCAATAAGACATTGTGAGAATGATGGAGTGTGACTTGTGAGGCTAGATTATCAAAAACATTGTAGCTTCTGTTCCACTCATTCTTAGATCAACCTATTTGGGGTGTGCCAGCTGCCATACTGTGAGGACACTCTAAGGAGAGGTCCATATAGTGAGGAACTGAGACCTCATGATAATAACCAGTGAAGAAAAGAGGACTACTGCCAATAGTCATGCAAGTAAGCCATCTTGGAAGTGGATCCTTCAGATGACTGTGGCCCCAGCCAACATCTTGACTACAACTTCATGAGAGTCCCTGAACCAGAACTACCCAGCTAAGCTGCCCCTGAATTCTTGACTCAGAAACTGTAAGGTAATAAAGGTTTGTTTTTGTTTTAAGCCATTAAATTGTGTGTAATTTGTTATGTAGCAATAGATAACTGATATAGTATAGTAACATTATACCCTGAGAACAGCTCCAAGGAATTCTGCTGTTTACCCCTGGGAGGTGGGCAACCTCACATACAAAAAAGTACATTCCAGATAGATAAGGAGCCAAACATTAAAAACCTATGAAATACTAGAAAAAAAACCCAAACTAATTTTTATATGATTGGAATGAAGAAAGCTTTCCTAAGCAAACCATAAAACCCAGAAGTCATAGAAAAGATGGACAGATTTGACTATGCAAAAGTCAAACTTCATGTATGAAAAACAGACATCATAAATAATGTCTAAGAAAAAATGAAAGACTGGGAGAAAATATGTGGACAGGAAGGAAAAGGCAAACACCACAATGCCATGTGGAAGGGGTATAAGGTACAGGTTTAATTGGGAAATGTTTCAAGTAAATGCTCAGCAAAATAAGGCACATGGACCCTGCTCTCTCATCAACCCATGGGGAGGAATAGGAGTTCTGGATGCTGGATGCACAGTGGACTGTGATCCAGGGGAGAGATCTTGCCTCTCCCTGCCCTATATACTACCTTTTAATTGTATAAGCTTGGAGTAACTTTACATACAGGGAATAAACAATCAAGACTGGGAGCATGCATGCTGGAAGAAGAAGAGCCCTCAGCACAATGCAAACTTGGGTTCAGTCACAGCCACTCCCACTAGAGGGAAGGCAAGGGTCATCAGCCTGAGCAGGCAATAAGAAAAGGGTTCCTGGAGTCACCGTTGGACCATTCCGCTGGTCATGCCACAAAATTTTTGCAGATACATAACCAACAAAATGTTAACATCTATGATAAGCAAAGCGTTTCTATAAATTAATCAGAAAAATAGTTCAATAAAAAAAGTGAAATATAGGAATGCAAATTACAGATAAAGTGTGGTAACATGGGTGGTGGTTACGTTGGTTACATTTGTCGAAACTCATCAGTCTGTACACTTAAAATGGGTAATTTATTACATGTAAATTATACATCGATAAAGTTGATTAAAAGAAAATATGTGGGTGGGTTTTGCTATATATGGCACAATCCCACCCATGAAACCTTCTGGAGACAAGAACATGGGTTCTCCCGTCATGGCCTGCAAATAGGCCACTAAGTACTGTGCTAGAATATGTGAGAGACGCTGAACTCCACAGTCACACAGATGAGGACACAAGGGGGCACCTGTCAGGAAGTGTTCGTTCTCTCTCAGGAAGTGCAAAATAGTGTTTTGATCAGAGGCAGCAGATGTGAACTGAAATTGTATTGCTCTACAATGTTAGAAACTCATTGTCCTAAAGCTGAATGCAGGATTTTAAAAATATACCTAATTTTGCAGCAACATGGATGGACCTAGAGACCATCATGCTAAGTGAAATAAGTCAGACAGAGAAAGATAAATACCATATGATCTCACTTATATGTGGGACCTTAAAAAACAAAACAGAACAAAACAACAAATAAAACAAAACAAAAACAGATCCATAGATACAGAGAACAAGCTGATGGTAGCCAAAGGGGAGGTGGGGGGATGGATGGAAAAAATAATAAATAATAATAATAATATACCTAATTATGTGTCATCCTGCGGTTCATGTGTCTAACCAAAGTTGCTGTTGTCCTGGTTATCTATTGCCACATGGTACCCCCAAAGCTAGTAGCTAGTGACTTTAGTACAATTTATTATTATCTCTCACAGTTCTGAGCTGACTGGGCTCAGCTGGTGGGTTTTCACTCCAAGTCTCTCATGTGGTTGCAGACAGGTGTTGGCTGGGATTGGAGTCCTCTGACGACTTAACCGAGCTGGACACCCAAGATGGCACTCATGCAGGGCTGGCAGTTAATGTTGGTTTCTGGCTGGGAACTTAATTGGAGCTTCTACTAGAGTGCCTTATTATGTGTCTTCTCTATGTAGTTCGGGCTGCTAACAGCATGGTGGCTAGGTTCCAAGAAGGAGTATCCCAAAAGCGAGCATTCTAGTAGGCTCAGGCGGAAGTTGCAGGGCTTTCTGTGACCTCATCCTGAAAAATCACACAGCATCACTTCTATTTCATTCTATCAATCAAAGCAGTCACAGGACCCACCAAGGTTCAAGGGGGTGGAGAAATAGACCCTTGTACTTGATGGGGGAGTACCACATCACACTGTGGAAAAGCATGCGAAATATTGTTGCAGCCATCTTTTGAAAATGCAACCCATCCCAACTATATAGTGAGAACTCTTTTTTTCCTTACTCTTTAATTTTGAGTTTTAAATTGGGCTCCAACCATTTTGACTAAGGACAAAGATTTGAGAAAGGCAGGATTACATTGGTGGTCAGTCCAGTTAGGTATGCTAGGCCTTGTTATAAATACTGTAGCAGTATTAGGCATTACAGAAGTTAATGTCCCCAAATAACTATTTACTTTTCCTCTGCAACCCTTAGAGCACTTAGTAGTATCTCTCCTCCTCCAAGACTCCCCTATTCTGTTAGCCCTCATCCTTCCCTTAGGATCAACCTAATCGAAAAGATATTTATCTGAGCCTATCTGACTCTACAGTCTCATCTTCCAGCACTTTATTTTCTACTCACTTTCCTCCAGGCATTTACAATGACTTATAGAGCTGGGCTGCAATGCCTCATTTCACCAAAAAGTGGCAATATAACATTTGGCTCAGGCCTGTAGTTTAAGGAGAGGGAACGTGGAGGGGGTTGGGGAGAAAGGAATGTGGCAGAGAAAGTATCTAACATTCCTGTGTCTCAGTCTGAAATTTTCAAGTTTGAAATTTTAATTATTCTAAAACACCCTTTTCGATAGGCTTTGAAATTGATAATACTGGCTTCCTCTCAAACAAAGGACATCTATGACAGTTGTACTGAATGTGCCAGAGGGAGCCTTGATAATATAAGATTTAATCCAACATCCCAATTCACTTTGGAGCCAGTCAACAAACCATAATGGATAAGCCACTCTGCCAAGGGCATGCTACTAAGCCCTAAAAGTGGGTCAGGATAAGGAATAAATCAAGTCCCTACTTTTAAGGCACCTACAAGACTGAAATATCTAATCAAACTAAATGTGGCAACTGCAGGGCTCAGGTGTGGGCCAGTTGAAGTCCATGATTGCCTTAGCAGGGTAGAAGAGAGGAGAAAGTAAAAGGGGGAGGGGCAGGAGTGGGAGAGCTAAAAGGAAACTGTTGATACCTGGGGGATACAGTTGGCTAAAATGTCAGAGGGAAATGGAGGGGGGAGGCAGTGAAAAGAGTGTTGCAAGAAAAAAGACTTGACTTTGAATGGAGGGTGCAGAACTTAGTTTTGAATTATAAGATGTTAGTACCAATAGGCACCCCAGAGACCATCTATTCCCAAACTAATGACCCATAGGGCCACTATCAGAGGCACGCCTGGACTAAAATGTGCCATCCTGATCCACATTAGGGCTCTTTCCAAGTGGTGAGTGGGAATGATGTAATGCAAGGAAAGAAAGCAGTCATTAGTTAGGATTTCCAAGAGGCAATAATCTTGCTCCTTTTTTCATTGAGTCCAACTCAGTTTGGCAACTCCCTGATTGGCCTTAGGGAGGTAGCTTCTCCTCTCTGAGCCTCATTTCTTTATCAAGTGCTTATTATATGCTTTGTGCTGTTCTTGATGCTTTATACATGTTCATTCATTTCCTCCCCACTGCAATCCTATGAGCCTTATTTTATAGATGAGGAAACTGAAGCAGAGGTAAGTAACTTGTCCAAGATTACAAAGTTAGTAAGTGGAGGAGTCAGGTTCAAATTGAGGGTGTCTGTACTCTTAGCCACTACATAATTCTGCCTCTCAGCTGGTGGGGCTGGACTAGATGCCTTCCAAGGTCCCTTCCAGAGCTGACATGTTAAAGTTCTACCCATTTGCTTCCTCTAGGATTGGTCAAGGAAAACACAGTTAAATTCTCTTAGGTAGTGACTGGTAGGAATGACAGAATGCACCTTGTGCCTAAGCAAACCCTCCCCCAAATGACTGTGCATCCTTCTTGCTTTTTGGCAACATTCCACAACTCTAGACATCATGGAAAAAGACAGGGATGATCAAAATCCAGAGAAGAGAGACAAATGTGGCAGATGATGGTAGAACTTGCCTTTTCAATCTATCCATCTCTGTTGTTTCTCTCAGTTATTGTTCTTATGCACAGAGGGTCTACTTTGCCAAATGTGATTTTTTAAACTGCAGCATAGAGAAAGCTAAATAAACACAGAATGGTCGGCTAAGGGCCCGCAATTTCTATTCCCTAGTTACAAAGTAAAATTAGCTAGCTGGTGGCCAGGGCTGGGAGATTTATTTTGGTCTGAAGTCAACCCACAGATTAACAATATTGGCAAGAACTATACAGGAGGGAGAAATATTTTGGACAAGCCTGCATATGTTTGCAGATACATCATCCCCCTCTGTGCAGTGGCCAAAGTTAAATAGAATGGGAGTCAGGATCAGGCTGCCTTGTCTCCTTTCTGTGAACTGTCATTTTCTCAACACACAATGACAACTCATGACCTCTACAAACAGTTATGCCATACTCTGCAGGACAGAGGAAAGGTGAACAAGAAAGCGCAATCCTCATCTGTAGAAGATGGGTTTGTTCACCGTTTTTCCCTCCTTTCCTTTCAGACCCACATTCTGTTTTGAGGGTAATTCTCAGGCTACAGATATTTCTGAATTCTCAAGGACTACTGAAGGAGTGTCAGAAAAAATTATCCAAAATTGGAAATAGGCGAAAGAGATTAGGGTTGTTCTTTGAGCACAGTGCTGGGCTGGCACCTTTGATTGATTTCCTATTGACTAGGCTATTTGACAATCCCGTAGGGACAGAGGTTGGTTAACTTTCAGATTTTTGTCTCGTAGAGATGCAAATAATTTCTAACCTAGCTACCTCACCCTAACATTCTTTCATTAATTGTCTATAAATTTTACCTAGCTCCTCACATCCTCATTGAACTGGTTTTAACATCTTAGAGTTATCCTCATTAATAAATGGTTAAAGCAAATCTTTGACACATGTCATTTTATATTTGCATGAGAGTGATGTTTTAACCTTTGAAAATTTTACTATAACAAGGTATGTTGTGTCTGTTGACAACAGTTTTCTCTGGCCTCTTGTCTCCCACTCAAAGCACATGGACCAATACTCTACACTTCTCAGGATGGGTGCCACACAGTACTGAACAGTAGGTGGCCAGCCGCCTTCATGGAGATGAGGGCGCAATGAAGATTCTGCCCCTGGCCATGCTCATCTCCACCTTGCACAGAAAGTGTGCTGAGCCTTCAAGGAATAGCTGCTGTAGGGAAAAGCACCCAGGACACAGAGAGTCACAAGCCCTCTCTAGATAGTTCATAGAGCTTGGGCCAAAAGAATCATCAAGTCCCTGAGGAAGTTTACTCATCCTCAAAATGTGGCCAGTTATTTCCACATTGCAGATTCACAAGGGGTTTCTGAAGTGCTTCTCAGACTTTAATGTGCATATGACTCACCTGGGGGTCTGCCTCCTAACAGCAGCCTCCAGGTGCTGCTCTGCTATAAGCTGCTTTGCAGGGTTTGTGGGCCCTACTTTGATTAGCGGGTCTCTGGAGCTGATGTGAGAGCCTGCCCTTTGAAAACACAGGGCACAACTGAAATATACCAGGAAACCCTTGAGGAGTTAAGATTTACACTCGGGCTCCATTCCCTCAAGGCATGGGACCAATGTCTGAATAAATCCTAGTACATCTAAACCATCTCCTGGGCCCTGCAGGGCATCCTAAACCTGTTACATGCCATGCTGATCTCCCTTAATTCCCACAACCAGCCTTGAGAGAAGGACTCATAATCCCGATTTACCAAAGAGGGAAACTAAGGCCCACATCAGTTCTGCAGCAGCTTGACTTTTGGAGCCGGGTCTTCTGAGTTATAACGACATTACACCACAGCTTCCTTCTGCCACCACAACCTCGAGGCTAGGCTCCTTGCCAGATCTGCAAGTATGTTTAAAAGGAAAATGGAGAAACTTTCCAATTATACCCACGGACCTACTGCCCTCAAATTCCCTGGAGTAATTCCTCCACCCTTTCCCAAAGTGCGCTGTCAGAGGGACAGGCCAGACTTCCTACTAATTCCAGGGCAGACCTATGGTTTTGCGGTTTGTTCTTAGCCCTGGAGGAAATATGTAAAAATTCAAAGAACTGAAAACAGATGCCTGCCTTCAAGGAGTCTATAATCCACTGTGAGGAGCTGTTGGGATATCTGTTATTGCAAATACAAAATTCAGATGTCCCTGCAGGCCTTTTGTTTGGGATCTCCTCTCTCCCATGGGAAGGACCCTATATACCAGCAGACTTCTGGTCTCTTAAAGTAACCCTTCTGAGCTTTTAAGAAATGGACTAGGAGTCGGGAGGACAAGGCCAGGTGGCAGATGTTGGGGAGGGAGGTGAGTGGAATCAGAGTCTGTTTCAGTTGATGGTGTATGCTCCCAGGCCCAGGGACTGGTGCTCCTTTGCAAATGTAAATATCAAACCAATAAATGCTAATGTAGCATGAAAAAGTGCTGATTTGGAGAAAGTTACAATCATTTAGAGAGCTGTGTCACAAAAAGCATTTAGGTGTTCTGGCTGCAAGGGGAGCTGGGGAAAGGTATTCAGGGGACGGAATCCATAGCTCCCTTTCTTGGACTGGCACTACCCTGGTACCCATTCCAGGAAAAGGAACCAGCAGAGAGGGACATGGGTGGAGGTTGGGAGGAGACAATAAACAACAAAACAGGAAAGGGGGTCAAGTTCTGAAACATCTGGCACCAAAAGAAGGAGGGAGCAAAGACCCGTTATATCCTGTGAACTTGACACTTACCTTGCTGGGCCTTTGCTCAAGGTCATTGTCATTCTGATAGGTTTCCTGAATGGTGCCTATCCTCAGGACCCCTATCTGATTAATGGCTCTGATCTCTCTGTCTTTGCACCTCTACTCCCATCTCCACCATAGCTAGACACTTCTAAACTTATCAGAACCCCACCCCCAAAACCAGACACATTGAGCCCAACCAAACTGACACACCTACCCCCTCACAGAGTCAGAAGAATTCTGCAATATAATGAACTGTGACTCAATAAGTAGCTGCTAAGGGAGCTGTGAGAGAAAAGCAGGATTATGTTAGGACAACTACATACCAGGCATGGTTCTGCCACCTATTTGACCTTAGGAAACATGCACACTCTCTGGCCTTGAAGCCCAGGTTGCTTCATCTGTAGAATGGGAATAACAATTCCGACTGGGATGTTATACGGACAATGATATATGAGCAAGTGCTTGGTAACCTACAAATCTAGACAGTCAAACTATATGTTTCTCAGCAGAGTAGGTTGCCTGGGAATAAGCAGTAGTGGGAGCTTGCCCCAGGCTAAACCCCCTGCGTGAATGATATCATGCCCAAACTCTGCCAGGCCCAAGGCTTTTGGGTCTCTTGCTAGTCCAGGACACTGAGTAAACACCTTAAGCCCAGGACTACTGCCTCTAGTCAGAGGGAAAACCTCCATCCACCATCCCCACTTCCTCCCCTCTAAATGGGTCATCTAATCTGGTCAAGTTTACATTTAAATATTCTGGAACCTGCTCTCTCCTTTCCTTCCATCCTGTTCCCCGGGCTACAGCTTTGGTTTAGACCCCTGTGGCTTTTGCCCAGACCCTTGCAATCTCCCCTACTTAGTTCTCTCTACCCTGGGCCCCTCTTCTTTCCCCATGGCTGCCTCAATTATAGCACCACTCTGAGATTTGGCTTTAACCCTGTGTTCTAGACTCATCTGACCCTGCCTTCACAGCCAGTGCTCCTGTTCAGAGGCCCAAACCTGCTCCATACTTACCCACCTCAGAGCCTTTGTATCTGCTACTAACAAGAATAGGTTAAGGACGTGCACAGCTCTCAGCCTTCTAGGACAGTTATTTAGGTTTCTGTGAACATAAACTCCTTGAGAATGCACTCAGAAGCCCAAGGTCGAGCTCTGAAAGGAGAGTTTCCAATAAGAAGGGGCAGCTGGGTCCTGACCTTGGCAGCTATCTCTTTCTGATTTTTCCTTTCCCACAACATTGGAATCTCTTTAAAACCTTGAGCTCACTGCCAACTATGCAGAGACATGAAAAGACCTTGCAGACGAATATAAAGCAACTAGGGCAGAATAGCTAAGGCAGCTTTCAGCCTTTCAAACCCTCCCAGAATGCTCTGAGCCGGACATTAAGTCAGGCTCTGGGGATACAACAGGGACCAAGACTGCCAGATTCTGCCCTCCTGGAGAAACCTGCTCTAGGATGTCAGCCACCATGCCATGAGGACACAAAGCAACCCTGTGGGGGGTCCATGTGGAGAGAACTGAGGCCCCCAACCAGCAGCCAGCACCAATTTGCCAGCCATGTGAATGAACCTCCTTGGAAGTGGATCCTCCAGCCCCAGCTGAGCCTTCAGATAAATGCAGCCTCAGCCAATATCTGACAGCTTCCTCTTATGATATGCTTGCTGAGCCATAAACCACCCAACCAAGCTCAGAATTTCTGTGCCAGAGACACCAGGAGAGTGGGAAAAAAGACTTTTGCTATTTTAAGCCACTAACTTTAGGGTGCTTTGTTACCAGCAACATACAGTTGAATCTTTGTATCTGTGGGTTTAACATCCACAGATTCAACCAACCACAGATTGAAAATTTTAAAAAAAAAATCCAGGAAGTTCCAAAAGCAAAACTTAAATTTGCCATGCACCAAGCCTCTGCTGAATCCACATAAATAAAGTGATGTGGAGGTATACCCTGCTGTAGCCTATATGCAAATATAGGTTATATATAAATACTACATCATTTTATGTAAGGAACTTAAGCATCTTCAGATTTTGGTATCCTCAGGGGTCCTGGAACACTCCCCTGCAGATACTGAGGGATGACTAATACTGTGCCACAGATGACTGAACTCAGGTTAGATAAAAGTGGGGAAGTAAGTATGATATCATTATAACAGTTCCCATCTGTTGAACATCCACTATGTGCCAGGCACCCTGCTACAACTCTGCACACTTTACCTAACCTGCTTATCACCATGATCCCAAGGCAGGGATTATTATTCTCAACTTAAAGATAAGGCACAAAAATGTTAGGTTGCTTAACATTACGAGATCTCAGTCAACAAGTAGTAGCGCTCTCTCAGCCCCACCCTCTGGGATGCTATCCTATGGGCCCCTGTGAAGATCCCCTCCTGGGTTCATCTGTTCCTCCTCATGTGTCCCATTCAGCTAGGACTTGGGCAAGTGACATATGATCACAAATGAACAAGTTCCATCTAACTAAAATGCTTATGTGAAGTGCCCTGGGCCCAAATTTCTCCATCCCCATTGCTACCACACATCAAAGACAAAAGCCTTGGGAAAATGGTCTGTGTAGCAGACTGTGTTTTCCAAGACTGGCTGTAACAATATTACCCCTGCCACATGCTCTTTCATAGTGTGACACTGAAACTCCCCATTGAGAGACTGGATCTGTACTCTCTTCCCTTGAATCCAGGCAAGCTTGTGAGTGCTTCAATCAATAAAGTACAGTAGTGATGTTGGGTGACTCCCCAGGGTGAGTCATAAAAGCCCATGCAGCTTCCACCTTGTTTGCTGGAACAATAACACTTGAAGCCATGAACCACCATGTAAGAAATCCCACTATGCTGAGGCCACCATGTGGTGAGGAAGCCCAAACTACATGGAGAAGCTACATGTAGGTGCTGCAGTCCACAGTCTGAGTCTTCCGAGCCCAGGCACCAGATATGTCAATGGCTGAACCTACAGAGAACTCCAGCCACCAACTATTATCACTAGGTTTTGAGTCTTTCCAGCTGAGGGTCCAGATATTTTGGAGCACAAACAAGCCATCCCCTACTGTGCCCTGTCTGAATTCCTGATGCATAGAGTCTGTGAATATAATGGTTTCTTGAAGCCACTAAATTTTGGAGTAATTTGTTAAGTAGCAATGGTTAACTGGAACAACATGCCAGAAGAAGATGGGTGAAAGACTGAGTCAGTCAGTGAGTTTCCTACTCTCTAATGTGTATAGTCCTGCCACAGTGTGTCTTAGCTCTAAAACCCAGGAAACTCTGCACCTCCTTTACACCACTGCCCTCCACTTAACCACTGAGAACTGAAACCACACAATTCCCTCTCCCTGTGGTTCTTACCCCCTGATGTTAACTCTCTTGCATGGTCACCTCCCATGTTGAATAAGCCTGAACTATATGACCAATAGGATATCTTGGAAATGATAAAGGGAGCTTCTGAGGTTGGGTCATAAAAGACATTGTGGGTTCTCCCTGGCTTTCTTTTAAATCACTTGATCTGGGGGAAGCCAGCCACCATGCCACTGAGATTCGCAAGCAGCCCCAATGGAGGGGCCCAAATGGCAAGGAACTGGGCCTTCCTGCCAACAGCCACCACTATTTCACCAACCATGTGAGTGAGCCACCTTGAAAATGGGTCCTCTAGCCCAGTAAATCTTTCAGATGACTGTTGGTAACCCCAGCTAACATCCTGGTTTCAATCTCATGAAAGATTCCAAGTCAGGACCACCCAGCTCAGCCGCTCCCATATTCCTTGCCCTCAGAAACTGTGAGATAATAAAGTTTATTATTTTAAGTCACTAAGTTTTAATGTAAGTTGTTATTCCCTCTCCCTACATTAAACAATACCAGGACCAGGCATACTTTCCTGTCCCTGTTTAAATAATACTTACAAGTAGAAATAAGTTAGCTATTTGATCTTAGAAATACTTGCTCCCAGAAGATAAGACTGAACCAACTAAAATAGCTTGTAATCAAGAACAACAGCTAGCTCATCAAGACATTACAAACCTTTGCCTTGCTGTGTTCAGCAATCTGAAACTATTTTGTCATGAACTCTCCCCAATCTCAGTCAGTTTCTTGCCTTGAAAGACCTGATTTCAAAATCACCCAGTCCAGGCTTTAAAATGCTATATAAATACCCTTCCACAGTGTCCCTGCTTGGACATTACTAGTATTCTGTCACAGGGTACCCTCCCTTACTGAAATAGGTATAATAAACTTGGCTTTGCTCAATGGAGAAGTTTTTCTGATGTTCTTTTGGGGAATTCAATGGTCAATACAAATACCCCCAACCCAAAAGAGGGCATCCACTCTTGGGTTTTATTTGATCATCTATCCCTGTGTTGTCAATAGGGTAGCTATTAGCCACATGTGCCTATTTAAATTAAACAAACTTATGTAAAATTTGAACTTCACTTCCTCAGTCACACTGGCCACATCTTATGTGCTCGGTAGCCACATGTGGCTAGTAGCTACCCTATTGGACAACACAGATATAGAACATTTCCATCCTTGAAAAAAGTTTTACTGGATAGGGCTGCTCTAAGGGTAAGTGGATCATTTGCTCCAGAGGATGGCTCCTCTTGAGGAAGCTCACAGAAGCAAATGAGTTGAGGGGTAGCAGCAAACTAGAGGCAGGCCACTGCTCAGAGCAAAGCAAACCGCCCAGCTGGCTCCTCCTGGGCTCAATAAATGCATGTGTAGGCTGCAGGCATGACCCCACCAGTCAGGCCTTTCTGTGTGCTGCAGGAAGTCATCAAACTTTTGACCCACAGTGCACACAGGCACGCTGATTTCTGAGATTGTGCATGATTTCTGCAGAGTGGCCCGAGTTCAGCTGGGAAGGAAGATAGATGACCCCCAATCAACACCCAGCCTCCCTCGCCAACATATTGGTCTGCAATGGGGCTTATTTTCTTGCTTCAGGCCTAACAGTGGTCTGCAGGCCTTCAGAACCTCCTAGTCAAGTCTCCTGGATCCTTGCCATCCCCCAGGTAGGGGACCTGAGAAGTTTGAAAAGAGTCAATGGCCTTATATGTGGCCCTCACAGAACAAAAACTAGGCGAAGGGGCAAATTGAAGATTAATCAAATCCTCAGGCTTATTTTGCCTTTTTTTTCTTTTTTCCTTCTTTTTTTTTTGGCTGTGAGAATTTTTCTTTCTTCTATGATAACTCTTCCTGTCTCTGGAATGTCATTTAAAATAATTCTCTTTTTAAAAGTGTGATATGAGGGGAAGGAAAAAGTGACCTCCAACCAGGTCCTCACCATGCAAATCAAGGACATTTCAAAATGCTGGCAATCTGCTAAGGGACTTCAAAGGTGTCCAGGTCCAATTACATTTCATTTGGGGTGTGAATTGAGGAACTCTGGGGGAGGTGGCCTGGGTGGAACGTGTCAGGGTCGATACTGTGGTAATGAACCTAGGCCTTTGTTCCTGGGAGCCCAGCTGCTGACAAGTGGGCTGTTTCCTGAAGGGCGGAGACCGTGCTGTATCCCCCACCAGGTGCAGGAAGCAGGGTAGAAAGATAGCTGCCATTAAAAAAATCATGTTAGGGTGGGATTTTATTTTTCTTTACCTTTAAAAATAAAGGTTTATGAAGATTAAAAAGAGGGTGACCTGCAGTCTAGGTCAACATCTAAATCTTGTTGTGTCCTAGAAATAGTCATTCTATGGGTGTCATATGATTTGATTGAAGGTTAAGAAATGACTCTTATCTAATATATGGCTTAGGTACCACCTCGATTTCTGTGGCCAAGCATCTTCGGATGGGCATTGAGAAAGTTCTGATGGGGAAGGAGATCCTTAGCATTCATTCTTGAATGCTTTGAAATTTTTTAAAAAATAATTTCAGTTTTGCAGGTTTGGGAAACTCAGCCCTCTGTGGGCAAGGCTGATGGTTCAAGGGCATTCGAAAATGATTCATTCAGGTTCTTCTAGCCCAAAATCCCCTCCAAAAGACACAGCATATTTGGAAATCTCAGCTTGGACTGCTGGGTAGATTCCTAGCAGGATGTGTAAGAGCAATAAATCTACTGCAAATGGGAGAAACAAGATCAAAAGGTGGTCTCTCCCACTTGCTAGGATGTTTATGCAATTCATTATTTTATGTCCTTGGTTCTTTTTTTCAAATGCAGATACCCTGAGAAAGGTAACACATCCGGTTACTAACACCTTAGTGCAAATGCATTCATCAGAAACATTTTGAATAGCAGAGGAATCCGGGTAATGCCGCCTGTGACTGAGGAATAAAAAGTGCAGATGCTGGAGTCACACCCTGGAGATTCCGTTTCCTAGGATGAAGCCCTAACAGCAATATTATGTTTTAAGGCTCCCCAGGTGATGTCACTATGCAGCCAAGTTGAGAAACTCCAGGACAGAAGATGGAGACTAAAAGGAGATAGAGGGTGAGGAGGAAGATAGAGGGGGTGGAAGAGGCAAAAGAAAAAACATAGTTTCTCTAATGAAAGATCTGGG
Source organism: Eonycteris spelaea (assembly GCA_003508835.1). NCBI lineage: Eukaryota > Metazoa > Chordata > Mammalia > Chiroptera > Pteropodidae > Eonycteris > Eonycteris spelaea. The sequence continues at coordinate 302,931 of PUFA01000471.1, read as the reverse complement.
TTTGAATCCTGGCACCCCACTTGTTTGCTGCATAATCCTGGGAGAGTTACTTAGGCCCCCTGAACTTCATTTTCTTCATTTGTTAAATGAGGATAATAAACTTCATAAAACAGTGGCCCTCAAACTTGAACTTGAAAGGGCATCATAATCACTTGGAGGGCTTTTAAAACAGATTCTCAGGCTCCACCCCACACCCAAAGATTCTAACTCAGCGGGTCTGGGGTGAGCACCCAAAATTCACATTTATAACAAGTTCCCAGATGATGCTGAAACTGCTGTTCTGGCCACATTTTGAGATCCATTGATATCATAGACAATTGAGCTGGTTAGTATTAATTCCCAAATTTCATCCACAAGGAGACCTGAAACCAAAGGCAACAACCCGTTTTCTCCTGAAAAGGACTCAAGAGCTAAATCGGGGTTGAACTTACACACAAATGTTCACATCATCTTAGCATTTTGCTAAGATGCAGCCCACACTCAAACCTGAAGCCCAAAGCCACCAATGAACCATCATAGAGAAGACTGCTCTAGAAGTAGAATTGTGCGGGACACAGAGAGGCCACATTTTAAGCAACATCCTTCCTCCCCCCCCCCCAAATAAAAACATTCCTGACATATGTCATCCCAAAGAGGACTGGCCTGGTCTTTCTGGAACCCAGTGGGCTGGGGCACAGTCACCAAAATCTACTATAACTGATTGAAGTTGTCATGCTCCCTGAGGAGGTAGGCCTCCCAGGCTTCTGGAACACAGAACACAGGGGGACTACATTTCCTCTTTAAAATAATGCTCAATAGTTTTCAGGGGCTGGAAGAGGGGCTGAGGGGCTCCTACCTCAGAGCAGAGCTGCCAAAGCAAGGCTTTGAAGTAGGGAAGATCACTACTCCTCATTAATGTGCTCCTTCCATCCAGCCACCTACCCTAAGTTATGTGTCCCAGAGCCCAATCTCCTATATCTCCAGCCAGGGTCTGCTGCCTCTCTCTCTGCCCCAGACTTCCCCCGCCTCCTCCTATCAGAAGGTTGACAACTCAAACTTCCAAGGTTCCAATGATAAAAAGAACCCAATTTTCACATATTTGGGGGTGGTAGGTTGAAGTACTTCTCACAAATCTTAGCATTTTTCCTGGGGACTCTCAAATGGTGGGATCTCTGGCACAGGGATTCATAGAGGATACTGTAGGCCACAGAGTAGTTTCCAGGATCAAAATAAATGCCAGAACATGTCAAGTCAGCTCCAGGAGACCCTCCATTGAGAAAAGGGAAATTAAACCAAGAAATTGGAACTCTGCCCACTTGGGTTGCATCTTCCACTTGTACGTCTCTCACCCTGAGTCCCACAGTCACCAATCAGCTAAGCATGAGGAACCTGAGATACACCAGATCATTCTGGCTCACCAGGGCCTCGTGCCTATCTGACCACAGCTGGGACACATTCCCTGCACCCTGAACCCTGCAGCCTAGACCCACTCCACCCCCAGTCTGTGATGTCACTCCCCCAAAATGGTGCCAATTTGAGAGTACCTGCTTCCCTGGGCTTCAGGCTTTGGGGGTCCAAATCATCACAATCTGAAATTATTATTTTTAAATTCACCCTATTTACTTGCTAACTGTGCTATCCGTTAAAATGTTATAAGCTTCACAGAGCAGTCGCTGGAAGTCTTGTTCATGGTTAGAGCATCAGCCCTAGCCCAGTGGTTGGAATATCTTGATTGGATGTATAGGTGGGTTAGGTGAGTAGGTAAATGGATGCAGGAATGGAAGACTGGAAGGAAGGAAGGAAGGAAGGAAGGAAGGAAGGAAGGAAGGAAGGAAGGAAGGAAGGAACAAGGAGGGAGGGAGGGAGGAAAGAGAAATATGGATGGAGGGATGGATGGACAGAGGGATGGATGGATGGATGGACAGATGGATGGATGGACAGATGGATGGACGATGGATGGACGGATGGATGGGTGAGTATAAGAGGGTTTAAAGCGGATTCATCAGGGGCAGGGACAGCAGAAGTGTTGTTCTGCGCAGTGAGGGCTTCTGGAGACTGTGGTTTGCTGGATCCTCAGGGATTTCCCCCTTTCCACCCCTTTGCTGCTCACCTCCCACTCCTGCAACCACCCTGCCCCGCCCAGCGGGAGCCAGTCTAATTTTCGCTGCCTAGTTGGTCAGAGAAACACACGCAGCTGTAGCAGAGATTAAAAATAGCCGCCTCCGTGACCAGTTTCTTCCCACTTCCCTTTCTCTCTCTCCATGCTCTCTTCTCTTGGTCCCCGCATTCTGTGAAGGCAGGAAGGTCCCTGGAGAGTGTGAGAATCACTGAATTATGCCAGGCTCCCGAGTTTCCCTCCCAAGCAGCACATGTTCCTGGTTCTATTTTGTTGTGTCCCTGCAGACTGGCATAGGTTTCCCAGGGCATTGTCAGATGGGTCCCTGCTGGCCCAGCTTCCGTTCGCCCCGCGGGGCAATCTTGCTCTCCTGCCCACAAGCGCAACAGACATTGGCATGTAGAGTGCCCGCCGGTGGCGCTCGGATCTGGGGCGCGCAGCCTCTCCAAAGGCCTGTCCACAAGCTTTCCAATTTTCTGGAATATTAGAGGTTAAACGAGGAGCCTCAAGCTGGGAGGAAAAAAACGCCCCGGTGCTATGCGCGGAGGCTCCAGGCGGTGTCCCCAGCGTCCCAGACTTCCTCTGCACCAGGCGACCGTGCGTCCCAGAGTCACCCGCTGCTGAAGATGGAATCCGAAAATGGGCATTTGGCTTTCTAGTTTGCAAGCAGGAACGGAAAATCAAACCTGCAGCAGCTCAACTAACTGCAAGACGCGAAGATCTCGCCTGCTTTGGGATCAGGGAGCGTTTCTAAAACCGTCAACATCCGGGCCGCAGGAGAAAACCAGGGATATGGCTTGGACACACCCAGCCTCTCTTTCTGGAGCCTGTAGGAGCGTATGGAGAAAAAGGACAGGCCACCTATGTCATTTCAGGGATGGTTTATAGGGTCCGGGGCCGTTTGCTTCTCTGTACTGAAGTTTGAAAACACAGTAAACCACCTCAGCACAGCCCGGCGAACTTGTCAAAACCACACAAAAGTTCAAACCACACAAACGTTGGCTCCAACTGGGCTTGGAGCACAGAGCTGCTTTATCTGTCCCTAGAGGCTTCACCCTGCCTCGCAATTGATTAGGGCGCCTGAAAACCACTGAAACGGTTTATCTCACCCACTCAGCCTCAAGCCCCCTGGTGGGCTGGAGTGGAGCCTGGATTGTTACAGCAGCACACCCAAGCCCAGCTTCCACCCAGCTTCATAGCCCCCAGGGCCACCTGCCTGGCCCATCACTCCACAGAGGGTCCCCATTTCATGACAAGACATAGGAGGATGAGGGATACCAGGAGGGTGGGAGATTTGGATCCATGAGGGTAGAAAAGCAATTCTTTCACTAAACAGAGGCTCCTTAGGTCCTCCTTTACTTTCATGTCCTTTTTCTCCAGTTCTGTGTTCCTCTCCTCCCTTAGCACCCAGCGCCCTTATGCTGGGTTTGCCCAGTCTCCCCAACTCCAGCTTTTAGGCCCCTTGTGTTTTGAACTTCTTCCCAAGTAACCCTGGAGAATTTACATTCTCTTCATTTTTGTCTGTGGAAACTCTTATAGGAATGGGCCAATACCATGGCCATGAGAATGTTATTCACCATAAAAAGGGAAATCCTTCAAAGTTGGTGGGAGGGGAGGGGAAGGCTTTATAAAGGCAAAGATTTAACTGGGAGGGGTTAGGAATTAAAGCGGGCTTCAAAACCAACTAGTGGTGTTAATGGTGGACGTCACACACCGGCAGGGAGAATTCTGTGATAGCTGACCACATCAGGAAGCTTGCCACCTTTCCCAGATTTCTAAGGCACACCTGTGGGGATAGTCATTGCTCTAACAGTAGACAGAGAGGTGGAATTCTCTCTGAATACATAGGAAGACCCTTTCGGCCTCTGAAAACAGGTGACCCACCCAAATTACCTGAATTCTTTCAGTTTATCTTCTGCCCCAGCAGCTCTAACTGAACTAAGTGTGAGCATGTTTCTATCACATTTAGTCTCCCCTGACAAAAGGGGAGACTAACATTTGTAAAGGGCTTTACAGTTTGCAAAGCTGTGTAGTATTTACCATCTCACCTCATTCCAACAACTGTGTGAGCAGAGGGTGTTACCACTATTGTAGTTAGAGTTCAGTTGCAGGAAACAGAAAACCTCTCCAGCTATTTTAAACAAGAAGAGATTTAACACAGGAAATTAGGTGCTTACAAAAAATCATTGGGAGGGCCAGAGGGGCAGGCTCTGGACTCCCATAACACCACTGAGCTGGGCCACCAAGATTGCTGCCATCTCTGCCACCATCAGGAAGGGGGGGGAGGGGGCCACCCACAGAAATGTTAATTTCAAGAGTACAGCAGGTCCTCCAATAACATGGTTTTGTTCAATGTCGTTTCATTATAACATTGATGAGATGATGAAGGAACTTAATACATGTTTATATCAATTATCCTCTGGTAAATTGGTTTCATTATATGCTGTCTCGCTTAAAGTTGCAGAACCTATCGATGACATTAAGTGAGGACTTACTATACACTATTGTAGCTGTCATCCAAGGACCAGAAAGTCGCTGCCACCACAGCACCTCTCAACACTCACAATTTGATTGATCAAACACTAGAATGTAAACACACACACGTTTCCAGCCACAACAGCAGAGTAGCAAGCAAGTGGAATCTGCCTCACTGCACCTTCCTAACCTCATACAAGTGCATCTAATTGCTGAAATCTAATTTTCATTCATAGCCTCAGCTACAAAGGTGTCTGGTAACTGTCGTTTTCAGCCTTCCAACTTCTGCAGAACGTAGACGCACATAGGACCAGGTTGAAATGAAAGCTGAGTTCCTGCCAGCTCATCTTCAATTGTCAAATAAGATGACTAAGGTTTAGAGAAGTTAAGGAATGTGTGCAAGTTCACATGGTTGGTAAACTCCAATTTCTCTGATTTGAAAACCTGTACTCTCATCTGTTACATGGCACTGACAGCCCCATTCCATTTGGGGTTTTGGCAATCTTGGGGCATCTTTTGTCCCAACGGCACAGATGACAGCAGAAGCTACCATCCAGTTTCTGCATGCTCAAAGGCTAGATAGCATGTGGTGAAGTAGAACTGAGGCCCTGAGACTGAGAATAGCTTGTCTAAGGTCAACAGGTAGAGGGGACTCAGGATCAAGCCCAGGGTTCCTGACCGCACATCATGTAATGTGTTCCTATCTTTAAACACAATACAACGCCACACACACACATGCACACACACACAACTTCCTTCATCATCTGGAGGAAGGGAAGATAAGCTCAAGCTGTCCCTGGAGGCATACAACTCTCTAGCATTCACTGGAGACAGTTGCTCTACATTTTTCCAGGTGTGGCAGGTATATGGCTGACCCATATCCAACCCCAACTACCATATTTAACAAATTCTCCATCTTCCTGGTTGTCTCCTACCAGAGAAGCTAAAAATGCCAGAGAGTCATTTTCCAAGCTGCCATTGCAGTTAGCATGGGCTCCTGACTTAGGTTCAACCTATCAGATGCCTCATCAAAGACTCAGAGTCAGAAGCTGGGAATACAGAGATGCAGGAAGCACAGAGGTCCCTTCTGAAGGAGGGTGGCAACCACCATGGCAATGACATTCTATTCCTGGGATGGCAAGCACTATATCCATGTCCAGAAGTGGCAGCATAAGTCTGAGCATCCTGGATTTGGCAATAAGGTTGTCACTGGGTTAGCCTGACTTTGGCTGTGGTCCTGATCATTGCACAGCCTCTTTTGTTTGGCTTGCTTTCCAAACCCAGTTCTCTAGCCCTCCTGGTTATTTTGTGAACTCCCAAAGATCCTTTTGATAAAGCCCTATTAAGTTTAAATAGACCAGAATTGCTTCCTGTTGCTCAAAGCCAAGAGCCCTGGCCGTTACAGGTCAGTTGCCAGATTTTGCCTGGTTTCCCTCAGTGAGACCACACAGGACATCAATTCCTAGATATCTCATGCATCCAGTCCATTTCCTGGGAGCTCCATATCCCAGGACCTCAACCTGTTGATCTTACATCAGAACTGGCCTGGTCTGACAGAGGGTCCCATATCCATCCCAGGCAGCTGCATGATAACATTCCTGGGTTCCATCTCAGACTCCTTTCCATCAAAGGCTGTGCACTAACCATGACCTTTCTTTGGGCATGAATGTGAACCCCCCCCACACACACACGCACACACATACCTCCCAAGGTCATTAATGTGGCATCCAGAGAACATTTCTTCTTTCTCCAAAGGCTTTGGTTTTTGTTAGCCTTCACTCTGAACTGAGAAAGAACATCTGAGAGCTCTACTCAGACCCTGAAAATTCAGGCTGGGAGTGCTGGGGCTCCTGAAAAAATAATGGCTAAATATCATGCCCCAGGTTCAAGGCCTTAGCTTTACCGTCAGCTCACGATAGGGTATTGAACAAATGGCTTACCCTCTTGAGACCTTAAGAAGAGGGGAGACTGAGAGTCCAACCCTAGGAAAGTGAACAATGCTCACAGCCAATAGTAACTGGGAATAAGGAAGGACCAGGAAAAAGGCATTTTTCACCTAGATAGAAAGCCTTGGGGTCATACCAGTGGGTGGAACTGGCAGGTGTTTGATTCAGTCAGGGAGGGGCAGGAGCCAGAAGGGGTTGGGTTCCCACAGCTCAAATTAGCCTCTGGCTGAGTATAGAAAGGAGTCAGGGTAGGGGGCTTATCTCATGGGATGGCCCAGCTGGTAGGTAGACTGGAAGTCCACTGGGTTGACAACGACATGCTATAAACTTGGGCTTCTCTCCATGACATTGTCTTTGTTCCCATGATCCTTGCTTTCCTAGTAAGGGTATCCCTGGAAATAGAAGTAAGGTCCAAAGAAGTATGTGTGCCTTGAGGGCAGCTAGAGCCAAGATGCTGCTGTGGCTAGAGAGGCCAGAAGTGATAGGGCCACCACTGTCCTGGCTGGGACTCTGCAGAAAGTAAGAATAGTCTTCTGTAGTTGAAATGGAAGAGAGAAGGGCAGAGGGGACCCAGCAGAAGAAGGGTACTTTTCTTCCCTCTGTCACATGAACAGGAGAGGTTTAAGGACATCATGGAGTTCTGGGAGTGGGGGTGGGCTAGAGGCAAGATAGAAAATCACCTCACCACCAGAGTCTGGCCACAAACGCCAGCCTGCCATAGAGCTACCCTCAGCCATGCCCTGAGGGAAGCGCATGGATTTTGGAGTCAGACAGACCTGGGTTCAAATTCCTGCTACTCCATTTGATAACCATGTAATCCTAAGCAAGCTTTTTTTGGTACATTGGTATGCAGGCAACCCCCAATGAATCATGCTTCCCAGTAGGTGTGGCTTCATGTAGCCAACTCCCACATTGACTCTGGTTTTAGCCATGTGACTTTCTTTGACCAATAGGACATTAACAAGCATAGTGTAAAGCAGAGGATTAGTAAATGCTTTCACATTGAGGCTTTCCCTCTTGGAAAACTTCCTTCTGGAACCCAACTGCCATGCTTGGGGAAGCCTAAGCTAGCCTGGTAAAAAAGGTCATGAGAAAGAAAACCAACGCAGCCCAGACAACAACCTACAACAGGACCCTAGGCATGCAAGAGGCCTTCTTTGACCTTCCAGCACGATCTAACTGCCAACTGACTGTATCCACATGAGAGAAACCAGCTGACACCACCTGAAGCCCAAAAACCACTCAATTAATCCACAGAATCACAAGAAATTATCATTCATTCATTATCATACAGCGGTTATTTTAAGCCACTAAGGTTTGGAATGGCTGGTACACAGTAATAAATAACTGAAACACTGTTCAAACTTTCTAAGCCTCAGCTGTTCCCTCCATACAATGAAGTAGTAATATTTTTTTCAAAAGTTGTGAAGAGTAAATTTAAGACACAATAACAATGATCACTTATTGAGCACCTAGTGTGTGTTGAACACTGTGGTAGGTGCCTTATGTGTGTACTTTAAAGCCTCTAATCTGCACTGCGCCTCTGAAGTAAGTACTGTTAGGCCCATTTTACAGGCCAGAATACTAAACTCAGAGGGCTGAGTAACTTGCCCAAGGTGGCATGCCTAGGGTCAGTGCTGGGACTATAACACAGATTCCTCTTGTTTTAACTACTATAGCCTGCATGGTCTCCTCCACTGGCACCAATGAATGTAAATGGATGGCCTTCCAGGAAAGTGCCAAATCTTCCTATATTTCTAGAACTTTGTCTTTGTAAGATGGTTGGAGGAGGGAGGCAGGGACATACTCACAAGGCTGGCATCCAGCCCATGTACCCTTGAGGATGGGTTAGCATGGCTCCATTGGGTGCCAGTCCTATTCTCTTGGTGCTGCTTCCATGGCCTTGGGTCACAAGGTATGACAGAACTCAGTAAATTTTCAATTCTAGGAAAACAGTTAATAGGGGTCCCAGCCAAAAGGCAGCTTATTTCTTCTTAAGAGACAGGAAGTGCCTTGGCCATGGGGTGCCCTGCCCCCATGACTGGAGAGCCTCAAGAAGCCAGAAGCCAGCCCATTTGTCCCTCCATGAGACAGGGCCCCTCAAGACACACACATACACACACACTGAACCATGGTGGAAGCGGTGGCTGCGGGAATCTGGCTTACAATGGAGTGGGGCTGAGACAGGGCCAAAGGTCCCTGATGGCCCAGATAGATGCTGCAGGGAAATTCCCCACCCTCCCAAGGACTGGTGAGTGACATTGAAGAGGGTGGCAGAAGGCTCTTTTCTTGCCCTCACCCCAAGCTGATGGCATCACTCTCCAACCCCGAGGCCCCTGTGTGGGGCAGGGAACCTCCCAACTAAAAAAAAACATAATCCCCGTTTCCTTGATTTCATCCATCTTACTCAGAAAGCCTTTGCCTTTACAGGGTCCCTTTCAGAAGTGCTCACATATGTGTGGAAAAAGCTGATCTAAAAGTATATTGTTAGAATAATCTCAACTTTGTTTAAGAATTATGTGTGTGTGTGTGTGTGTGTATTTTTTTAACACCTACAGCACGTGGTATTCCCAGGCAGTCTCTCCCATCCAAGTACTAACCAGGTCCGACCCTGCTTAGCTTCTGAAATCAGATGAGATCAGGCTTGTTCAGGGTGGCATAGCCATAAACAGAATTATATATATTTGAAATTTTATATGTATATATGAAAAAAGTGGCAAGAACAATCTGAAAATGCTGCTGATGATTATCTCCAGGCAGTAAGAAGAGGTCTTTTTTTCCTTTATACCTTTCAGTACTTTCGACTTCTCCACAAAGGGCACAATTGCTTTTAGAATCAGAAAATAAACTATTTGTCTGTGCTGTTTTTTATGAATGCGTGTGGCCTGGAAAAGTCACACTTTAAAAACTTTTACCACCCAGCATCTTCATTATTTGTTCACACCTGCATAATTAGCTAGTGTCTTGAGACACCTTAGTCTTCAACCAGGACACAGATGGGAAGGGAGTAGCACCAAAGTGCAAGGCAAAAGGGGGCAGGACCACTCAGGCAAAGCAGAGAGAGTGGAGTCAATGAGCTTGCAGCCTATGCAGTCAGTACCTAGGGGCACTTCCAAACACCTATGGGCTGTAGACCTGGGACCCACAGCATTGCTAGGCTGGGCTGGAGAGATTGCTGGAATGGGGCCACCCCTGCCTGGCCTGGGGTTGTGAGGGCAGATGGTCCTGGGCTTGAAGTAGAATTCTGAGGCGGCTCATGCATGCCACCTGGTTCACACTAGACTCTATCACTCAGAGTAACAGCCCCACCTCACAGGCTGAGTGTAGATTAAGGAGGTAAGGTGGTTCATACGTAGTGCTCAGCACAGATCTTAGCACACACTAAGCGCTGAATAAATGCAGTTATGATTATTAGGAATAAATGCATGCCCATAAGGACCAACTCTCCTAGGTGAGCCCAGCATGTCACGCATGCTCCCCCTCAGCTGGCTTTTATGTCCCTGGTTTGGTCCTGCTGTCTATGCAACTAGATACCTTTTTTTCTACCCCGGAGCAGTTTCCAGATGTGCTACCTTGGCCAAAGCAAGCTGCTAATTAGCATGGGTGAGAAAGCCCAGATGATACCACCAAAGGTCATTAAAACACCCCAGATGACCTGAGGTGTTTGCTTTACTTCCTGTTAACTCTGCTTGGAGCAATGCCAATACCCTCAGCCAGAGTGGGACTTAACTGGAGCAGAGTGTCTGGGGAAGGCAGACACAACTGGGAATGGTGAAGATCCCTCAGACAGGGGAGTGGGGCTCAAGATGGGCTCTTCTATCTTCCTGCACTTTCAGGCTTGCACTGCCCAGCTGCCTACTTCCTGCTCTGACTTGCCACTTGCTCCCAAAAAAGGGTTTGAAGTAAGTCGTTTACATTTTAGTGTACATTTCAGTGTTCCCAGGGACCCCTGGTTTCATCGTGGAATAAAATAATTATTCTCTTCCCTCGAAATCTCACTCTGTGTGTAGTGGCAGTGGTGGAAGTGGTGCTGGTGGTGGTGGGGGCGGGGGGGTCTTTGGCCTTAAATAAGAAAATGGGAAGGAGTTCTAACTTTGGTGTTTTAGCACTCCCCAGGCCCAGCTACCCACATCTGCAAGGTCAGGACCTCCTCTACTCTCTGAGACCAATAATGTAGTATTCACCTTTATTTCTCATTAAGGTGGCTTGAATAAAAGCATGAAAAGCTTTTCTCTGTACCCTTAAAAGAGAAGGATTTAGAGAGTTAAAAATGTGTTAAACCGATAAAAAGAATAATTATGACACAGAACTCAGAAATTATAAAAGGAAAGAGACAGATGTGACAACGCAAACCTCCTCTACAGTGAAATATAACATCAACCAGAGGTTGCAAACTAGTGTCCTACAGATCCCACCTAGCCCAAACATGTGTTGTTTCTCATAGTGCTTAAAATTTTTTGAACAAGTTGCCAGCATTTTAAAATAAGTTTTCCCATAAAAAATCTATATTTGCAGAATTTCCTGAAGAATCGGAAGCTCTAGCACACTGGTTTCCACCTTCCCACCAGCACTGCTTGACCAGAGCCCAGCAGAGGCCTGCCACAACCCTCTGAGTCCGCATCACTTATTTACATTTCTTACCTAGCCCCACCGGACCCGTGAGATATGCCATGAACAAAGTGAAAAGAAAAAAGGTGCTCTAGGAGAACATGTTTGCAACACATCCAACAAAAAGTTAATATCCGTTACATATAAATAAGAACCAAACTGTTCCATAGAGTACCAGAGAAAGTGTAAATGGGTTAATTCATAGAAAAAGACATTCAAAGAGCCAATAAACATGAGAGATACTCAGCTTACTGGTGATTAGGAAAATGCAAATGCAAATGAAAATATATTTTTTCAAAAGCCATCAAATTGGCAAAAATTCAAAAAGCCTTCTAACATCACTGTTGGCAAGGATGTGGGGAAAGAACTCACCATGTTATTAGTGAGAGTGCAAATTGGTGAAATCTTTTTAAAGGGCAATCACCATATTAAATGCATGTACATTTAAAGAAATATAGGTAAACTTTTATTGAAGTAGAGCATGCCTACAGAAAAACACACAAATCATGTGTGGCCCAAAAACCCCTTGTGTCCTCTCTCTGTCAGTAAACCTCCCTAAAGGTAACCACTACCCTGACTCCTAACAGGATTTGCCTGTTTTTGAACATTCCATGAATGAAATTATATAGTATATGTTCTTTTGTGTCTGGTGTCTTTCACCAACTATTATATTGTTAAGCTTCATCTATGTTGCTCTATGAAGCAAGAACATTCATTTTTGTGCTATATAGAATTCCATTGCATGACTAGATCAAACTTGATTATTCTGTTGTGTGTTGAAGAAGCAGTGTGGCTGCTATAAACATTCTTATATGTGCTTTTGGTACATATAGAAACACATTTCTGTCATATATAATATGATAATATATATATATACATATAATATATATACATATATATGTGTATATATATGTATGTATGTATATATATATATATATAATATTGACATCACTTTCTCTCTAGGAATCAATCTTACAGAAACTCCAAAGAGAACAAGATTGCAGGTGCAAGGGTGTTTATTGTAACATCAGAAAATAGTGGTGTCAACCTCTGTGTTTACCATGATGATAAGGTTTAAAAATATGTTTCATCCTGACTTGGAATAGTATGCAGATAATAAAAAGAGAATGAGCTACATATGTAGGTTCTTATATGTAAGGCTGCCCATACATCATCAAGTGAAAAGAAGCATCCTGCAACAACAACAACAACAACAACAACAACAACAACACAGTGTGATATAAGAAGCATATCCAGTGTTAAAAGAGCTGTGTGGGCTCCTGAGAGGTGGGTAAGAAGAGCAGAGGCTGTGTCCTGGCATCATGAACCTACTTGATCAGAAGATTAACTTTGATGCACTCTAAAAATTTTCTCACATAACCCCCATTGATACAGCAGCACCTGAAGAAAGTCTAAGCCAGTTTTGCCCTCTATAGTTGTGGCGACTTCAGGGGCCTATGTCCATGTGGTCACTTATTTCATTCAGGCTGGCCTGTTCTCTGCCCTAGACTCCATGGAGTTGATGATTTGGCTGATGGCAACACCTCATAGCCATAAAACTGAGCAAAAAAAGCTGGGACTTCTTGGTGGATTTGCTTTTCCTACGGGAGTTGCCCTGGGCCCTGCTCTGGAGTTGTACATTGCCATAAACCCCAGCGTCCTTCCCACTGCCTTCACTGGCACAGCATTGATCTTCACCTGCTTTACCCTGAGTGTACTTTATGCCAGGTTCAATAGCTACCTCTTTCTGGGAGGTATGTTGATGTCACCCATGAACCTGAAGGTCTTGTCTTCTCTGGGGAATCTTTTCTTTGGATCCATTTTGTGCTCATGTGTGGCTTTGTCTTTTTTGATACTCAATTCATTATTGAAAAATACTAAAAATAAAGATAAGGATTATATATGTCACTGTATTGGCCTCTTCTTAGATTTCATTACTGTCTTCAGAAAACCCATGATGACCCTAGCTATGAATGAGAAGGACAAGAAGAAAGAGAAGAAATTAAATGATCACCTGACCTTTTCAAACATGGCTTTCTTTCCTTCCATCCCTCAATTCCTTACAGGTGGCGTGTTCTGTAATAATGAAAAGCATCAGAAAATAATAGTATAATATATTATTATATATGTATATACATACTATATATGCTATTAGTACACGATAGTATGATATACTAATAGAATAGTATGATTTCAATTTCTAAACAAACAAAAGATAAAATAGAAATTTATATATAGAGATTTGTGTGCATTAAATATCTGGAAGGACTTTTTACATATAAACCAGGGACGAGGGATACAGTTGGGGAGGAAAAGGGGCAAGATTTTACATACATTCTATATATCTTAAATTCATCTAGTTTTCTCTATCCTCACTGCCATTGTCCTATCTAAGTCACCATTACCTCCGGTGTTGAAAATACAATGGTTTCCTTACTGGTTCACCTCTCAAGTCCTTTCTGCCCATCGGGAAGGTGAGAACTCAGCAGATAGACTGTGGAAATGTTGGCCTCAAGAGCACATTATTGTAGCAGCGATCCAGGAGTCAGGTGGCCTGTGATACTACCAATCAAGTAAAAACATATATATCTTGCAAAAAAGTAGGCAGAGTATAATCTCATTTTTAAAATAAAAAATGTTAAGTTAAAACAATACTTTGCAAGTGAATATATATACATGTTCATTCAAGTATTGGGAAGTCACAGGTAATACAATATCTCATTACCCACAAAGCAGGTGTTCCTCTAGGAACAGCTTTACCATGGCACCCTAGTGACCTTCCACATATCCACATGGGCCATAAAGGCAAAGGCTTAAACCACAGCTAATCTGAGTCTAGGCAGAACACAAGAAAATGGGGAGGCCTGTGAGAGATTGTTCTGAGGTCATCTTCTATTCGCCTCTTGTATTAGTTTGCTTGGGCTGCTGTAACAAAGTACCACAGACTATTTGGCTTAAACAACAGGAATTTAATTTCTCACAGTTCTGAAGGCCAGAAGTCCAAGATCAAGGTGTCAACAAGGTTGGTTCCTTCTGAGGACAGAAAGGGAATTATTTGCTCCAGGCCTCTCTCTTTGGCTTGTGTATGGCCAGCTTCTCCTATGTCTGTCTTCACATCATCTTTTTGTCTGTACATGCCTGCAACCTAATCTCTTCCCATAGGTACCAGTCAGATTGGATTAGAGCCTACCCATATGACCTTATTTTAATTTTATTACCTCTTTACAGTCCCTGTCTCCAAATACAGATGCTCCTCAACTCATGATGGGGTTACATCCCAATACACCCATCATAAATTGAAAATATCATAAGTCGAAAATGCATTTTATATACCTAACCTAATGAACATCATAACTTAGACTAGCCTGTCTTAAAAGTACTCAGAACACCTACAGTTGAGCAAAATTATCTCACTGCCACTGCTTAGCATCATAAGAGAGTGTCGTAGCACATATCCTTAACCTGGGGAAAAGGTCAAAATTCAAAATTCAAAATATGGTTTCTACTAAGTGTGAATCACTTTCACACTATGGTAAAGTTGAAATATTATAAGTTGAACCAGCATTAAGTTGGGGATTGTCTATACAATACATTCTGGAGTACTGATGGTTAGAACCTCAACATTATGAATTTCAGGAGGGTGAAATAGTTCAGCCCAAAACACCCCCCTAGCTCCCTGGGAGGCTTTCAGGAAACCATTTCTTATCACCTCTTGGGTTCTGATGAGGTATGAGACTTTTATATGCCCCAACTCCACCCCAGGATAGAGTTGCAGACCATAAACTGCCTACTTTTTATACTGCCTGTCAAGAGTTTGCTACTCTGGCCCCATTTGTTTCAGTGTCATCCTTTTTGGTGTGGAACAAGGACTCAGGGAACTGGTACCTTTGGTTAATTTTCCTTTCACTGTTTATGTAAATAATGAACTGTCCAAATCTAAAAGTAGCTACTGCATCTTTACCAACCAAAATCAGCCAGGCCTTAGCCTTGGCTTTCCTGGAAATTCTTCTGCGTGCTTGACGACAGACACTGGAATGTATTCCTTCTTTCCCCTCGTTCAGCACCCCTGTATTTGAACTTGCTTGCCACTTAAAAAATGAATTAATTAAAGATAAAACACAACTGTATGTGCATACTTGTGTGCATTTAAATATTTAGAAAAACTTTTTACATATGAACTGATAGCACTGATCACCCTCAGAGGAGGATGAGGTATGGGAAAGGTATGTTAATATTTTATATATATTTTATACAACAGGCCCCACAGGACATGGACAAATTGCCAGAGGTGGGAAGCCTGGCCACTAATGGACAAAGTTGAGTCCACTCACATTTAACATCCTATACAGGAATCCTTACTCTCAACTCTTTCCCCAACGAATAAAAATTTAGCTGAAGAAATCAAAACAACAATGAGAAAACACCTCATACCCATTAGGAGAGCTGTTATAAAAAAACAAAAACAAAACAAAAAAAAATAGAAAATAGTAAGTATCGGTGAAGATGTGGAGAAATTGGAATCCTTGTGCACTGCTGGTGGGAATACAAAATGGTGCAGCTGTTGTGGAAAACAGTAAGCCAGACACAAAAGGATAAATATTGTATAATTTTATTTATATAAGGTCACTAAAGCAGTCACATTCATAGAGACAGAAAGAATGGTGGCCGTCAGGGATTGGGTGTTTAAGGGTACAGAGTTTCAGTTTAGGAAGATGAAAAGTTCTAGAGATGGATGGTGGTGATGGTTGTACAACAATATGCATATACTTAGTGCCACTGAACTGTAGACTTAAAAATATGGTTAAGATGGTGAATTTTATGTTACATATTTTCTATCATGATAAAAAAAAATTAGTATAGTTCTGACTACGGTAGCACATATACTAAAATTGAAATGGTACAGAGAAGATAAGCATGGACCTTGAGCAGAAATGATGCACAAATTTGTGAAGTGTTTCATATTTCTTTTTTAATGCAGAAAAAATATGAAGGCTAGAATAAAAATGTCCTGGTATCTTATCACCTATCTCACCACACCTATACAAAAATAGTATAAAAAATGAACTCTTCTAAAGTAAACTTTATATTCCACACACACAAGAAAAGTTTGGCTAAAGATTTGAGAGGCTTTGCTGCCTGGAGATGAAATTTAATAAAGACACCATTTCCCTTGCTGTGGTTGTTGACCTGTTGAGGGTGGGATTAATCTTATCCACCTGTGAGCTCATTGCCAGAGAAACTCCCCATGTGGGGACAGTCTTGAGCCAGAGAGGTGGACACACTGTGAGCACATCTTATCCCTTTTCTATCTTCTCTGTCTACATCCTGGTGAGAGAACATAGAGTGAAAAGCTGAGACATGCAGAGCTTTCCTCTAATTCCTTCTCCATCCTTTCTGCCTCACCTGCTCCCATCCCATTACATTTCTTCCATTGAACCCTCCACAGACTCTTCCTGCTTCATAACTGTCGCAGCAGTTATTCATTTCATATGTGCCTTTCAGTGTCTTTCATATTATTAGCTAACTTTTCATGGTGTGTATCTTTTCCCTCTCTGATTAGACTAGAAGTTTCTCAAAGGTAAAGACTCATTCTTTGCCCCCTTGGATCTCTTAAGCTCTCACATCAATGTTTAGTATATGGTAATGGATATGTATATCCAGACAATGGAATATCATTCGGTATTAAAAAGAAATGAGTTATCAAGCCATGAAAAGACATGGAGGAACCTGAAACGCATATTATGATGTAAAGGAGCCAATATGAAAAGACTGCATACTATATAAGTCCAACTACATGACATTCTGGAAAAGGCAAAGCTATGGAGGCAGTAAGAAGATGCAGTGGTTGCCACAGGTTCAGGGGAGAGAGGGTGAGAGGGATGAATAGATGGAGCACAGGAGATATTTAAGGTGGTGAAACTCTTCTGTATGATACTATAATGGCAGACACATGACATGCATTTGGCAAAACCCATACAATGTACAACACTAAGAGTGAAACTTAATGGAGACTATGGATATTGGTTTACAGTAATTTACCAATATTGATTCATCAATATTGAACCAATATTCTACTGCAAGTTATTAATAATAGGGGGAACTTGGGGGTAATATAGGAGGTCTATACCATCTGCACAGTTTACTGTTGCTTAATTGAAATAATATTGAATCTTCCACATGGACATATCTGGTTAAGAGTGAGCTGGGAAGATTTATACAGGCCTGATATTCTTCAAAATGCAGTGAAACATGGTTGGAAGTGAATTAAAGGGTCACCTAGAAGACAAAGAAGAAAAATTAGAAGATGACTAAGCATTTATTGTGAGTTAAAATTTACACAGAAAGTTGTTAGACTTGCCCCCAGGTGTTTGCGTTTCTTTGTATTTTCCCCAGTGTATCATATTTTGTATTAAAATCACAAGTAATTTTTACAGAGACTCAAAATGTCCTTGATTGTATCTGACATCCTCTTTCCAGGCCTTTTCCAGCCCTGACCTCTGAAGAGGAACAGGCTACGTATTACATGGCTTTGTTTGAAGAACTAAGAAAGGGAGTTAAAAACCAAATGCCCAACGTTACAGCAGTATTGCCTGCCTATCAAACAGTTTCTGGAAAGACAATATTCAGGGAATTGCACTGAAGAGAAAAACACAAAGTTCAGTCTGATATGAATAGATATTTGTCAAGAAAGTGCTGGACCAAAAGGCAGTGGGCAGGACAGCCATTCCTGGTGGTTATTTTGTTTCCATAATAGACAGTGTGGCAGGTCCACATCAGTCAGTGGCCTGTGTGAATTTCCAGTGCCTTCCTTCTCCTCCAAACCTCCAATGCAACTACATAAACAGGTTTAACACTCTCTTCTGTCTTTCTCATGTATCTTGCCTTCACTATGTTAGGTTTAAGGTAACTGCAACAAGAGACACTAATGTTATTTTGTTGGCACTCAGGGTTCCTGACCTTGGGGTGCAAAAGTGCAGAAAAGGAGAGGCAAATTAATGCCTCCAGTCAGTGAACTTAACACTTGGTTTTGCATGGGACCTTACCACTGTTCCTGGTTCTCAGGCGACTGCGTTTCTCAGCTTCACACTACACCACAGCTCCTTCTTTCATTTATCATACTCCCCCAAACCATGCCAGCTTATGTTTTGAGGCTAGAAAACAGGCCCTGGGAGGGAAATAATTATCTAAGTGGGGGACAGAGAGGTCAAGGGATGGCTTTGTAAGTCTCTATGCATTGCGAGCATTATTACCACAAGCCATGGTGGCCAGCGTTGCCCTAGGTCATGTTCCCTGGAAGTAGACCCCAGACATGGATTCCTGTGCAGGTGAATTATTGAGGGAGAGCTCCCAGAATAAAAAGGTAAAGATAGGAGGGAAGCAGAGTAGAATATGGGAAGAAGACAGGCAAAGATGGAGGTTTGGCTCAAGTCTAGCTTCAGCCTGTTCTAGAGCAGGGGATGCAGCATCACCCCATACTTGACACAAGGGGTCCAGGCCTTTATATGCACCATATCAGTTAGTCATTGACTGCAGGCAACCTCTATAGCACAGGAGGGCACATAAGTCCCAAGCGATCATCTCTGGATGAGGCTTTCTGTAGACAGAGAGCAATTCTCCAAAGAAGGCCAAAGCTGTGGGCCACTCAGCTAGAGACAAGCACTGTGATCAATGCAGGGAATCTGGCTGGACCACAACAGCACCCACAAAGGACTGCCTTCTAAAATAAAATAACAGGAGAGAAGTAGATTAGACACGAGGAAAAGCCTCTTGAGGTGGCTAGATGCTCTTGAGCTCCTTCCAGCTGTCACTAGAGCAGATGGACAGGGTATATGGGCTCACATCAAGTGGATCTTCTTAGGCAGACAGACTCGAGCAGGATATTTGGGTAGGTGCCCTCAGAAAAGATCCAATATAAGAATGTCACTGAGAACCACAACATGTGACCTTACTGTCAAATGCTGGCCAGAGACCTAAGGAACATCCCAGAAAGCTTCCCAGAAAGCTTCAAGAATAGTTTGGTTCTAACAATAGCAGCAACTTTTACAGATGTTACTCTGTATGTCTGTTACATTTATGTCTATTAATGTTGTTTAATCCTAACAGCAACCCTATGAGTAAGGCGTTATTATTTATCATCCCCATTTTACAAATGAGACTGAGGCCCAAAGAGGTTAATTTGCCCCAGTTAACAGTTGGAAATAGTAGACCCAGGATTTGAACCTACATAGCCTAGCTCAGGATGGCTACACCACCATTTCATTAACCACAGCTGTCCCTCTAGCTGGTATAGACAGGTGCTAGAAAACAGGAGACCACCCTAGATGCCTTCAAAGGAGCATGTTTATAAACCTCAGCATATATCAGAATCACCCGTGTGTGATTGTGACTCTACAGAATCTGGAGCCTCATCCTGAACCTACTGAATCAGAAGCCAGGGCTGAGAGGCAAGTAGAAACCTATACATTTAGCAAGCTCCTCAGGTGTTCTGACACAGATGGTCTGAAGGCAACTCTGTAAACCCCACAATGATTCAGATGAAAGAGCAGAGGCCAGGTTCATAAGCCTGCCTCTTCTGCTTCCCATCTACGTGACCTTGGAAAAGTTAATTCACCTCTCTTAGCATCGATTCTTCTCAAATCTAAAATAAAAATAATCATACTTCTTAAGATTTTGTGAATCTTAAACTGCATGTTACTGTACATATAGTATAATTCCATATATATATTTAAAACTACGTATGTGTATATCTTACATAGATATGTCAGCCACAGGGATGGAGATATATATATATTAGACAAAGGTAAGGTAGACCAAACTATTAAGGTGGTTGTCTCTAAGGAGGGAAATAAAGGAGTGGAAGTGGAATGAGTTTTTTACTCTATTATTAAATGTTCATTTTTTATAAAGAGAACATATTAAAGTATTGCATATGTAAAATGTATTCAATCAAAACCAAAAAGATTTTTAAAAATCATCTAGATAAGATGCCTGGAACACAGTAGGCGTTCAATTAATGGTAGCTGTTAATATTATTATCACACCCACAAACATTGGTGGAGTGTCTACTAGGTGCAAGTCATCATATTTGGACTCCATCAGAAGGCAGAGAAGCACAAAACACAGTCCCTACTCTTACATGCACAAAAAAATATCCTCCAAATGTCCAATAGCAATGTTTACTTTGGGTCTAATGAGTGCTGTAGAAAATAAAGCCTTTAAGGAGTTGAAATGACAGAGAGATCATTTCCAGCTGGCTTCTTCAGGGAAGGTGGGGCTTGTGAGAGGCACTGAGGAAAGGGGAGGATTTTAATAGGCAGAGAAAGGGGGAAAAGACATTCCAGTGGCAGAAAAGAGCTTGGTTCAAAGGGCAAAGGGACTTGGTAGACATGAGTAGGAGATGCTGAGTGGACATTTGGCTTGGTGCAACCGGCCTGTGGGATGCAGTCAAGCCAGACCCTAGGCAGGCAATAGCAGGCCTCCCTTCCATCCACTGAAATAACACAGTCTCTGGCCCCAACCTTTCCAATGCTTGGAGTGGGGCCAAGTTCTTCTTTCTTAAACGATTCTTCATCTTTGGGGACTGAACCTAGAATGGGAAGCAAAGTAGTTCCAGGGATTAAAAAAAATGTCAGTCCTCTCCCCTGTTTGAGCCCAAGTGTATGCAGAGTACATGCAGCAAGATGTGGATGCAGAATGGAGGGTGCATGGTAATGTGTGTCTGAGTGCAATGTGGGTATGTGTACGCCATGATGTGTGGCGTGTGTGGGGACTGACATGTGAGTGTGCATGTTGTAATAACATGTATTTCCTGTGATTGTGCTGTGATAGACTAGGTTGAGTTATGAGTCCAGTGTGTGTTAACCACACTCCTGAAGACTAATCTTTCCAAGTGACTAAGAAGGGGGTAGAAGAAAGCCAACAGCCAGACAAGTAAGTATCTACCCACAGAGTACATCTTTTGCCTTCAGTGGTTAGTACTAGGGCTCCCAGAGTGAGTGGGGTAGCATAGAGAGGTAGCAAGGAAAGGTTCACATAGAGAATTAAAGTGATCAGGAATAAAGCTGGCAGCATTTAGATTCCCGACAGTACAAGAGTTACCCCTTCATCAGCAAAGTCCCACTCTGTGGGTGTGCATTTGGCTGTCTATAAAGCACCCCAACATCTTCCAAGATCTGGTACTTGTGTGTATATAGTGAGCAAAAGATAAACACTTTTTTAAAAAATTAAAACTTGATTAGCTGAACACCACGAGGCCCTGGGAAATTGAATTTAAGAAAAATTTGGATAATTGGAACATCATATAATCTCAAGAATGTTAAACACACAAGTCAGTTGAACATACTAAGTTTATGACAAGCTCTGATTAAAATAAAGTTTCTGATAATCAAAGTTTTTTAATGGTAGAGGCTCATTTGAATTCCTTCTATCTGAAAGAGAGCTCAGATATCATGTGCACAGAATATCTTGTGATATTTTTCATTCTTCTCATCTCCAGTTGGGTCACGTACATGCTTTTTATGTATGTATTTGTTTTGTAAAAAGTACTCTATCCTTTGGTATGCCCCAAACTACCCAGAACAGGACTTGCCACAGATGTGTTTATCAGATTCCACTGCAGATGCAAGGAGAGGAAAAGTCTGCCTATAATCTCTGAGATCTCAAAATCAAAGCCCTCCCAGACACACCAGAAGCCTAAAGCAACCAAGAGATAGGCCAAGTTTATAAACTTCTATAATATGTTTATTGCAAGGATGGCAATTACCCAATATCCCTGCCCTCCTGGGTCTTAGATCAGAATATTTCCACAAAAAGAAATCTGCGTTTGACTGCATTTAACCAGTCATAATTCCAGATGTCTGGAATATTCCGACACTAGGCATAAGGGTGGGGAGGAAGAAAAGAAGCTGCCGATCATTCTCTTATGGTCTTGTCGACGTCTCTCCTTGTCTGTGGTGGTGTGTCTGGTGAGGCTGCTTGTGCCTCCTATTCTTCCTCCTCCCTAATGGCCAGATGTCTCAGGAGCGGTCACTGTATTCAAGGGAAATGGCTATGCCTAGCCACAGGCAGGCTCTTCTGTTCAATTCTGGAAACCTGACATATCAAAGACATAATTTCTTAATGAAATGGCTAGAGTGTACCTAATTTACACCAGGACAGAAAATGCTGACAGAGCAGAAAGGACACTTGTTTCTGCTGTCGCAGGGAACACATATGGGCCACATTACTTAGGAATGAATCAGACTAGCGTTACAGGGCAGCTGGCTAGGAGAATTGCCTCCTTGAGCACTCCTATAAAGTGTTAAGTATATTTACTGTGTGCATGCATGCTGACTAATTCCACCTTATTTGTTGGAACACAAACTTGTGTGAGTTCCATCATTTGTCCCAAACTCCTTCCTGAGCTTGATTAAGAAAAATGGGGTTGTCCCATAGAATCATCAATGGAATTTTTCTGCCCTTTCCTCTGGGCTCTTCTTGCAAACATTAAACATCACAACACCTCACTAAAGGAAGGAGAAATACTCATTTCAAGTGTACTAAGACTGACGCACTGGTTTTACCTCCATGACACCTTATAGCCAACAGGATAGATTTCTTCCCCCCAGCAAATTGAGTGTGAGATGTGTTGGTGTACCTAGCCTAATGCTTGGGTATGGTGTGGCCAAAGAGGTCAGGACTTCTCCTGATCATACTGGAGCTGGGGCAGAGTCTGAAAGTCCAGAACCTTTGTCTTCTGCTCAACACTGGGCCAAGAGGTGTCAGTCGTGGCCAGGTGCAAGAGAACCTTCTCTACCTGTCTCTATGCCAGAAAGTCCCCAAAGTGGGGGACCACACACCTTGAGTGGTATACAAGAAAATCCTTTTAGGAGTAGTGTTAGTGGGATGAACTGTGTCCCCCTAAAAGTCACATGTTGAAGTCCTAATCTCTAGTACTTCAGAATGTGACCTTATTTGGAGATAGGATATTTAAAGAGGTGATCAAGTTAAAATGAGGTAATTAGGGTGGGCCCTAAAAAATATGACTAGTGTCCTTATAAAAAGGGGTAATTTGGACACAGATATGCATAAAGGGAAGACAATGTAAAGAGACACAGGGAAAAGGCAAGCAAGGAGAGTTGCCAAGAATAGATCCTTCCCTCACAGCTCTCAGAAGGAACCAATCCAATCCTGCCAACACATTGATCTTGGACTTCTAGCCTCCAGATCTGTGAGATGATAAATTTCTTTTGTGTAAGCCACCCAGTTCGTGCACTTTGTTATGGCAGCCCTAGTGAACTAATACAGCTAGAAAGAAGATATTGGAACTTTAGAACTTCCATTTACATCATTGTGGTTCTTTGGCTTATCTATCCTAATTTGTCACTCATGTGCAAAAAAGTAAATATCCTTTGCCATGTAACTCTGCAGTGCCTCCCACTGTAGAATATACTCTACCCACTTCAGTAACATTGCGGATGGTCATGTGCCTTGTATTACCAGACATGGCTTGTGAGCAGGAACTTTAAATGTGTTACATAGTATAGTTTGCCCTCTGGAGTTTCTGCCATCACCAGAAATACAGAACCTAGGTAGCTACAGTCATATCAGTCCAGGTCCCAGACCTGCACAAAACCTGCTTTGTGGAACCTAACCCGGCCAACCTAAAGCCTGAAATAGCCCAGCCCAGCCTAGCCAAGATGAAGCCAACTCCCACAGCCTTGCAGGACCCTGCACAAGAAAAACGCTTATAATTGTAAGCCACTGGGTTTTGGAGTGTTTGTTCTGCAGCATTATTGAAGCAAGAGCTGACTATTACAATGACCAATATGCACTATGCAGATTGACCCTGGCACCTCATTCAGGCTGGAA
This sequence comes from Eonycteris spelaea, assembly GCA_003508835.1. Classification (NCBI taxonomy): domain Eukaryota; kingdom Metazoa; phylum Chordata; class Mammalia; order Chiroptera; family Pteropodidae; genus Eonycteris; species Eonycteris spelaea. Next base: position 278,958 of record PUFA01000471.1, on the reverse strand, counting down.
GTCAGCATCCAGTGTGGCAGGCAAGGAATGCCGAGGGAAGTAGAGCAGTCCCATCACTTGTACAGTGTCCCTCACATGATTTGTCACCTTCAGTAAATAGCCTGGTACAAGTGTCATGTTGAGTGGATTTACAGATATATTAGGTAGCTCCAACCTAATCATCACAAAATAGGCAAGGGGCTTGATATGGCTCTTTGAAAGAAACTGTGGCTTGAAGATAGTACTGTGAATGCAAACTTAAGCTTAGAAGAAACTAGACAAGCCTACAGTTCTAGCTCCAGAGCACTGCCAACCGTATTTGAAGTAAACAAAAGCAATCTCATCACATTTAACAAGGAGTATGTTTTTAAAACTTCGATCTTAACAAGAGGATAATTTGAAATGTGGATTTTCAGTTCCTATTACTAATAATGGACCTCACACACATATATGTGCCCTTGTGATCTTGACAAAAAAACATTAGCTCATGAGTGTAATTTATAAGTAAGTAAACATACACATAGTGGAGGGTGTGTTAAAAATGTTTTACCGTTGGGATTGAGACCTCTTGAAAATCACCTGAAAGTAAGCTCCCCATATCAAACGGATTTATTAACTTGTTGGGTGAGTTAATTTTTTTTAACGTTAAGGAATTATTATGGTGCCGTCATTGAATGTGGGATAGACCCGTCCCCTTGAAGCTCAATGTGCAGAACCACGGGCTCTTCAGTATTTTGTTGTGCTCACACTGTTTCAAAGGCCTGGGGGAAAGAATGATGTCACGGAAAAAGTGAGGACACACCTCGGTGCTGGGCCTAATGAGAACCATCCAGAGCTAAGAGCTGAAGCTCTCTGTGGCAGAGAGGGCGCCTGAAGCCCTCACAGAGGCAGGGGGTCACAAAAGCTCCTCCCAGTTTCACACAGTCCTGAAAGGGCACACACCTCTGCTGCCCCGCCCCAACTCCAACACCACCATTTTGAGCAAAATGCATTCCACTCTCAACCAGAAACTCTGTTCTGAACCCATTGGTTTCCTCTCTCGATTGTGTAAACCTTGCTCCAGGCAGTTATTGATCAGCCAGAATTTACGCCCAACTCAATTAAATGATAAAGTGTCAAATCCTAACTACTCCCTCCACTCCAGAAAATATTTTCCTCCCTTGAATCCCTGAGCTACATCATTTCTATCTCCCCTAAAATGCTGACTCCATTTTTTCTTTAAGTATTGTTACTTAGAGATACGTGTGTGCATGTCCTATCTCAAGGACTGGGACACCTGTTGGCCCTGAAGTCTCCATTATGAATAATTCTCATCAAATTCATGGAAAGGTGCCACGTCATGGTGTTACCATAAAGAGACTGGGACAGAGAAGACAAGGAGTTGGCTCAGTCAGGGGTGGAGCAGGACTCAGACCATGATGAAGATTATGAAATAACGGGCTCATAAGGGAGCAAGACCAGACCCAACTGTGAGGGAGTCTGGCAAAGGAGGGACCTGAAGGGGAAGTTAGAGGATAAGAGAAGAGTCACTAGCCAGATCTCCTACAGCCAGGCACATCTAGCTGCCAGAGTGGGGCCATGAAGGAAAGCCTGGGGAGAAACTCATGGAAGATGTGTCTGTATGTCTGGTGGTGGGCCTGGCATGGTATGGCTGTGGCTCAGCAGGGACAACAGTCAGGAAGCAGAGCTGCATGCACAGCAGGAGAGAATAAGAACACGCTGGCACTTTCCAGCACCTTCTGTCTTTCACTGCATATAACCATGATGACCAGAGAAGAGTGGCAGCTGCTTCTCCTCCTCCTTCCAAATGCTGTGCAAATTTCTCTTCTGGTCAATTGTAATCTAGAACCATGAAAGGAAGGAGATTCTGAGAAATGTCACTGTAGCTTAGCCGAGGTGGCACAATAGGACACCACCACAGGTCAAGATTTGAATTGATCGCCAGAGAGACTGCTGTCATTCTTTTGCACAGCTAGTTGGGCTGCTATATTATTCTCTCACAGTTCTGGAGGCCAGAAGTCCAAAATCAAGGAGTCTGCAGGTTTGTTTTCTCCTGAGGCCTCTTCTCCTTGGCTTGCAGATGGCCACCTTCTATTATATTGCTAGTTCTCAAACATTTCTGTGCCCCAGGCCTGGCAGGTAGACTTGACTCACAAAAGTAAAGACTTGTATGGGGCAGCATCTTTCAAACCTCACCTGCAGGTCGAACTCAACACTGTCCTATTGACCCATTTATCCTTCAAGAAGGATGATTTCAGCTTGAGAGATTCAGAGAGAGAGAGAAGCAAAACAGCTAATGGACTGAAGCAGATTGTATTTTCCAAAGATGGCCACTGCTATGAATTGAATTGTGTTGCCCCAAAATTTATGTGTTAAAGTGCTAACCCCCAATGTGACTATATTTGGAGGTAGGGCATTTAGAGAAGTAACTAAGGCTAAATAAGGTCATAAGGGTGGGCCCAAATCCAATAGGACTAGTGTCCTTATAAAAAAAAAAAGAAAGAGATGCCAGTTATGTATGCCCACAGAGAAAAAGGCCATGTGAGGACACAACAAAGGCAGGCATCTGCAAGCCAAGGAGAGATACCTCAGGAGAAACCAACCCTGCTGACACCTAGATCTTGAACTTCTAGCCTCCAGAGCTGTTTGAAAATAAATTTCCATTGGTTAAGCCACCCAGTCTGTAGCATTTTGTTATGACAACCTGAGAAGACTAGTATAGCCACCAGAATAACTCCCAACACACAGTCTCTTCTTTAATGTGACAATGACCCTACAATGACAATGACACTTTCAGTGGTGAAGTCTATGCCATCTTCTCTTGAACCTGATCAGATCTTCATGATGGCCTTAACTATTAGAAGACAACAGACTAGAAGCTATGTGACTTCCAAGGCTAGATCATAAAAATGCCATGTACTTCTACCTTGCTCCCTTGGGACTCACGCTTAGAACCCAGCCACCATGCTATGAGGCAGCCAAGAAGCCCCATGGATGGGCCACAGTAACAACCCCAGCTGAAGTCCCAGCAGACAGCCAGCACCAACACTATACCTGTGAGAGAGAGAGAACCTTTCAGATGATTCTAGTTCCCAGCTGTCGAGTCACCATCTATCCTTTGAGACAACCCAGAGGACACTGTGTGGAGCAGAGACAAGCTATCCACTCTGGCATTGCCCAGACTTCAGATTTGTGAGCAAAACAAATGACCGTTGTTGTTTCATGTCACTCATTCTGAGATGGTTTCTCATGTAGCAATAGATAACGACAACAAATGTCTTCAGAACAAATGCTTCGAGGAGACCACCTGGGGAAAAATGGAGTCAGGTCAATATATAGGCTTTACCTGCCTTGGGGAGTATTGTAGTAATTTTAGACAACCAAACTGACGCGTTCCTCCAGCGTCAATTCAGATGAATATTTCCGAAGATTACACCCAGAAGATTACACCCACTTTCACTATTCCTGTTCATTTTCAGGTGGCTCTGAAAGTCTTTCCAAGGTGATTTTTCTTATTAATGGTGATCAAGCCCTGGACAGAGTTTAAAGAGGGCATATGTGCAGAAAGAAAATGGTGGAATCAGGAGGTGGAACTGGAGGCTAGAATAATTAAAGGTTAAACTCCAGGTTTCTATTGGTATTTATAGAATTTTCCATGCTTGGTGTGAGGGATTTAAAACCAGGCTGAGCAGGGAAGCTCCTTTCAGCTCTTAAAGGAAGGAAAGGATTTTAACACAAGGAACCAAGCCTACCTAGTTCAAAGTTTTCAAAGGCAGCATAATTAAGCTGCTGTATTGCTTCAAGTGATACTGTAAAGGTAACCAAGGTTGGGACAGGAAGCTCTGTGAGCAAAATAAAGCCAAATAAAGCACTTTCTTTCCCTTTCAGGTACCCAAGGCTGTCAGCAGTGAGTTCTTAGGTCCTCAAAAGCCTTTTTCTGCTGTTACTTGCCGCTTATGCTCTGAAGGAGCATAAGGGCTCCTTATATCATTTGACATGAGCCAAGTCAAGTATGGGAGGTCAGTGTTCTGGTATGTTATGGTGGTTACCAAAGGATGCATACAAAAGATGCAGGATGTGGGAAGAAGGTGGAGGTAGCAAGGATCTGGTACCTGGCTGGTGCTGGCTAGGCTCATAGCTGCGCACCCAGGCTGAATACAAGCTCATCGGAATGCACTTCTGCTCTGCTTTAAGCTTCTTCTTGCCTCCTTTTCCCCTCCTATTTCCAGTACAGAACTTCAGAGAAGCTCCTCTCTCTTTCTTTCAACTTATTGTTTTCTGTTATCAAGACATGGTTGTCTCCTTTTGTTTCCTGAGGCTTTGATGCAGATGGGGTTAAGAGGTGAGAGGAAGAGAGGCAAGGCTCAAACTGCTGTAATTCAAACTGCTTCTCCCGGGAAGAGTTTTCCAAATGCATCCTGTTCCAAACTTTCAAAAGACACAGGATGGGAAGGCTTGCAAGGACTTGCCTAAACTGGCACTGCATTTCTTTGTAAAAATCGAGTTACTTAGATTGACTATTATGTAGCTATTGAGAAGATGATTATAAAGACCATGTGGCAACATGGAAAAAGCCAGGTGTGATATAATGTTAAAGAAAATAACAGAATGCCAAACTGTGCCTGTGGTACCATTGCAACTATGTTAAAAGTGCATTAAAAAGCAGTGGCTCAAACTATGTTACGGCTCAGATACGGTATTATTCACGGCACCACAATTGCCAAAAGGTGGAAACAAGCCAAATGTCCATGGACAAGATGAATGAATAAACAAAGTGTGGTATATACACACAATGGAATATTACTTGACCTTTGAAAGGAATGAAAATCTAACACATGCTGACACACTGATGAACCTTGAAAACATTATGCTCAGTGAAATAAGCCAGACACAAAGGGACAAATACTGGATGATTCCACTTATATGACGTCCCTAGAGTAGTCGGACTCATAGAGACAGAAAAGTAGAAGAGTGGTTGCCAGGGCTGGGGAGAATGAGGAGTTGGTGCTTAATGGGTACAGAGTTTCAGTTTCAGAAAATGAAAAAATTCTGGAGATGGATGGTGGTGATGGCTGCATAACAATGTGAATGTACTTAATGCAACTGAACTGTACACATTATTTTAAATGGTAAATTTTGTCATGTATATTTTACAATGAAAAAAATAATTTGTTTCAAAGTTGAATTAAAGTAGACTGGTAGTTACCAGGGGCTGATAGAAGGAGGGAATAAAAGTAACTGCTTAATGGACACAGGGTTTATTTTTTTAAGAATGATGAAAGTGTTTTGGAACTATATAGAGGTGTTGGTTGTACAACATTGTGAGTGCACTAAATGCCCATTGAATCGTTTATGTCAAAGTGGTTAATTTTATTTTCTGAGAATTTTACCTCAATTTTTTAAAAAGTGGATTAGGAGAACATTGAAAGGAAACATAGAAAAATGAACTGTTTAATGCATTAGGATGATAGGACTATTGGGGGATTCATTCTGATAGCTGAAAAAATTGTTAAAACATAGTTTGTGCAACGCATTTCTTAATGTACTTAAGAAAAATCTGTCAGGTAGAAAATTCTATTATAAAAAACAGGCTGTATATCAATTATAGCAAAACCTCTTATCTTAAGACTTGTAAGGCAAGATTGTATGAAGAGAAAAAGTATAAGAAAAGAGAAACTGAAAAACTGAGCCAAAATATTGCTTGTCATTTTTAATACATATTAACATATATTATATTCTGTGTCATATATATTCATATATTATCAATAAAGAATATGTTAATATAAATTAATAATGAATAAATAAGAGAGCAAATATGTCCTTACCAATTAATCAAAAATATATATTTAATATCCACAGTGTTCCAACAGAACACTGGGCCCTGTGGAAGACCCAAAAAGATGGGTCAGTGTCCCTGTGGAGTTGACACTATATGTCTACGATGTGTGATGTCGACGACAAAGAGGTGAGATCGGAGAAGAAAGAAAAAAAAAACATGCAGATAGACTGCCTAAAGAGAGAGGGGGCACCTCAATTAGATTCAGAGGGATGGCGGGATTTGCACAGGCAAAGGGGAAAGAGAGGTTCTTCAAGGTGTGAGGGGAGAGGCTGGGGCAGGAATGCCTGTGTCTGTGGTTAGGGGGATGGGAGGGGAGAGCAGAGAGGTATGCTCGGTGAGTCAAATGAAGCACAGTCAAGGCAAGCTTCAGAAGCCTCCCTTGAGGCATAAACACTGCAGGCAGTAAGGAGTAGGGAGCCATGGTTGGCTTCTGAGTGAGGGATGGAAGCCATATTTTCAAAGACTCTGCTAAAATGACAGTAGGCCATGGATCCATTTCCTTTTCACCCAGGGGGCCCAGAGATGCCCCAGCCTGACATGGATTGCAGAACAGCAGCAGCAAACAATTTTGGAAACTCTATCCTCTCATTGATGGTTTCTAGTTCCTCGCGCCCCAAAGGGAACACTTACAGAGAATAAAGGTGTGTCTGGTTAAAGATGGAGAATTAAACACATGGATTTATTCTGCTGTTTCCTTCCAAAACTTCATGAAAATGATAGTAAAGGGATTTTCAAAAGCATTCACCTGGAAGTATAAAGAGAACAGGAAAGAAGAAAATGGCCAAGGATTTTGGAAGCTGGAAAGCAGAAGGTTGTTTGGCGGCTAACTTCTAGCAGGGCTAGGAAAGCTGAATCTTAAACTGGCAGTTGGAAAGCTGAGAAGCTACCTGATTTGCACCACATAACCTCTCCCTCCTCCAACAATTCAGAGGTTAACGCCAGGTGCTTCTGGAAGAGGAGGTGAAACTGAAACTAAGAACAGTAGGATCAATTGAAAGTCCATTTAAGAAGTAGTCAGATATTTGGATGCCTTCCCCTTCCATGTACATCTAAGCAACTGTCCCTTACCTCCCTCTTCCCCTGATCTAGACATCGAACTGGACTTTTACTATCTGGAGAGGGTTAAAAAGGGGTATTTGGATAGAGATACTGGGTGTAGTTGAAAGTAAGATGCCCAGTTGGAAAGAGGGAAATTAGGTGTAAGTTTTCTTGCAAAGATTGTGCCCCCTAGCCAAGCTCTCCTGCCCATGCAACTCCTACAACTTGGCATCCAGACTTAGATTCTCCAGGAAGGAGATTGAATACTGACATCAGAGGTTTCCCAATTAAAAGGTCTAGCCAGATCAGCAGAAAGCTCTGGTTCTCAAACTAGCCTGCATCGGAATCCCCTGGAGGATATATTAAAATAGACAATTGGGGTTTCGAATTGAGGGGGCCTAAGATTGTGTGTTTCTTAGAGGTTACCAGGTGAGGCTGCTGCTGCAGTTTGGGGAGCATACTTTGAAAATTATGCTCTAGAGTGAAGCCTGCAATTGGCAAGCCACATCCACACACATGGAGGGTCCCAGAAACTTAGTGCCCTGCTGTCAATGTGAACACATAACTGGTGATCACCAACCATCTAAGTAAAACGTCTAACATGAATGACTAAGACCAAGAGAAACAGATGAAGCAAACTGAAAGAAAGAGACTATGCTGAGAAATGTAAACTTCACACACACGCGCGCATGCACGTGCACACACACAGACACACACACACACACCTGCCTATCAATAATGTCCCAGAAGAGACATTATTTTAATAGCGATTTTAAAAAAGTATTCAAGGAATTAAAAAAATAACTTTCAGAAAATAAAAATCAAGCTCTTGAAAATTTAAAATATAACAGCAGAAATGAAAATTTAGAAAGATTGGAATATAAAGTCAGAAACATTTTCCAGAAAATAGAGAAAAGACAGGAAGATGAGAAATAGAAAAAAAATCAGTTGTTAATAATTAGTTCAAAAGTCTAAATAAAAGGAGTTTTAGAAAGATAGAACAGAGAGACAGGGGGAAAGAAAACATCAAAGAAATAATTCAAGGAAATTTCCCATACCTAAAAGACACAAGTTTATAGCTTAAAAGGACCATTGGAGTACCTAATATAATAGATAAAAATTGACCCACATAAATGTATATCATTACAAACTTTCAGGACACTGGGGACAAAAACACTAAAAGCTTCTAAAAAGAAAATATATATTATGTATTAAAAAATTGAGAATCAAAATGGCTTTGGACTTCTCAAGAGCAAAATTGGAATTTCGGAGAAAAATGGAAAAATGTCTTTCAAAATTCTAAGGGAAAATGATCCAACTTAGACTTCTATATCCAACCAAACTATCAGTTAAGTGTGAGCATAGAAAAATAGTTCTCTGACACACCAGGTCACAAAACATCGCTGCACATGCACTCTTTCTCAGGAAGCTACTGGAGAAGATGATCCAAAAATGTTGGGGGAAAATCAAGAAAGAGGAAAACATGGAATCCAGGGTACTGGGGATGCCACCCAAGAAAGAGTCATAGGGAATCTCCATGATGAAGGAGGGTGACCTCAAAGGTGACAGCTGAGTCCCAAGCACAAGGAGTGAGTAGCTTAGACAGGAGCTGCTCAGAAGCCTTCTGATGAGCTATGACCAAGAAGAGAGTCTTGACATATTTGGACAAAGTGAGAAATCTACTAAATTGAGAAAGAGTTTGGGCTGCAGCAATCTTCTTAACCCAGAAGCAGCCAGAAGGTGGTAATAAAGCTCAGTGACTACAACCTGGCCCAAATTCTGATTTTCCATGCCAAGATGAAAAGACCTGGCTCCTGCCTCTGCCTTCCTCCACCAGCATCCACATCTCCATGCATATTTTGGAAGGCAAAAATATCTAGGCTAATTTCATCATATTAAAAAGGGGAAAGAATCATCAAAGTTCAAAGTTTCCATTATCAAATGATCTCTGAGTCTCTCCGGTGTGAAATTCCAAATGTTTGGGTCCAGGTTCTGTCATGTGTGGAAGGGAAACTGGTGATTGGCAAGGTTCATTGTTTTATTGAACAGGAACTTTCTGGGGTATAATTATATGACACTGATTTTTTTTTTCATTTTTTTATAGGGAAGTATTTTGCCATTACCCTGGAATACAACATGATATGTTTTATGGCCAGGAATTTTCACTCAAATAGTTTGTCTTTCAGTGGGTTGTTTAATGTCAAAATGACACCAAAATGGAGAGCAAGTGGTTCAACTACTTTCTCCCTAACCCCACACGAGTTGCAGTGCAGGTAAGTCTCTGTTACTTTACATATTTCCCTTCAGTGCAATTGGCTGCCTTTAGTAATTTGCATTAAGTATCATAGTCTCATTCTACAACTTTCATGGCATAAAATGTAGGACTTATCAGAATGGGAAAATATCTCAGCAAGTTGAAATAAATAAAATCCTGCCAAAAAACATACCCTCAAAATCCATCCCATTACTTCATGATATAATCAAGATCCCCCAAAGGAGGACAAGGCCCTGTGGTCCAGGCTTTATCTACACCATGCTTCCTGTCACTCATCCACGTGCCCACCAGCCATGATGAACTGCCCCAACACCCACTGTGAGCTCCTGCTGGGAGTCTGAAAGACTCTCTCAAACTTCCCTACCCCACCCCAACATATCTCCTCTATCCAGACTAAAGGTCACTTCCAGATAGCCTATGCACAGGAGAGCAGCCCTCCTGGTCCCTGCGTCCCTGTCCCCTACCCACCTACATAGTCACCTTTCCCCAGTGTCCAGAACTGTTCACTGCCCATCTCTTCTTGGACTGTGGCCAGGGAGGGTAGAGAATATAGACTATTTATCTTTGAATCTGAGTACCTATAAGAACCTGATATAGACCAGTGCTTAATAAATACTTGTTGAATTAATTAATAAATGAATGAATGAACAAAATGAATGCATGGATGAATATAACTTAGGGGGTCTTAGTCAATACCACCTGAATATTTTATGTCATTTGAATGCCCAAAAGTACTAATAACAAAGGCTTATGCTGTAGTCATGATCTTTGACACTCCACTGGGGTGTGTTAACAACTTTACAACTTTAATTTCTCTCTTACTTTGTAAGGATAAAAAATATATATAAAGTCATAATGTAAATATTAATGGAAATTAATTTTCTTTTTATTTATTGATTAAAGTCAATGTGACTAGTCTTTCGGTTTAACATGCAGATTGCCACTGGTGAACACCCTTATCTGATCAGTACAACTGTGAATTGTGGTCACAGGTAGCACCCATGTGACTTCAGGAGAAGAGCAGTAGGCCTGCTCTCTCCTCCACTGTCAGTATATGATGATGCACTGCAGCTTACAGGTGCCTAGTGATGTGGATTTACTGATCATATGACCTAGTTTTAACTTAACTCCCAAATGAGCCATAGGGCTTAAAAAGATTCCTGCAAAGAAATCATGTGTTAAAAATAATACTAACAATACAAGCGCACCTGAACAAGATGGAGGCAGAGCACATGTTCTTGTTGTATGAGCTCTTTGTCAGCCACATCGTGAGGCCAACTAGAATCTAATCAGATCTGAGATGAAGTTGGCCTCCAAATTGAAAATATCAAGAGACAATTTGGAACAGAAGTTTTCAGTCACTGCCATTTTAATGACAGGCCTGGCCTTGAGTGTACATCGTATACCGGGACTATCTGCTGAACAACAGAAGCTTCCAGAACAGAGGTCCTTAACCATAAATAAACACATTGGTTTACAAGGAAAACCAACAACATTGAAATCATCAAAGTATTAAAACAAATTTGTGATATAGATACCTCTGTGCTTCTTAAATCATTAGGTAACAAGATCCTGTGGCAGATCGAAAATGCCCATCATTTCAGAGTGTTAATGAGCATATGTGATATTTTGAGATAACAGCAACAATAGAAATGTGATTTCAATTGATGACAAAGTTGCCACTGCTGCTAATACTACTGAGGTTGTTTCCCTTCCTTTAATTTTAATCGAAAGAAATGCTAAATTTTAGTCAGAGGCTAGTGAAAAATGGAGATGTCATTTCCCCCCCCCCCCCACCAAATTCACAGACTCTATGAATTCTGTCCTTGAACCTCAGGTTAAGAGCCCTAGTCTAAAGCAAAGGTTATTGAGATCCCATCTCTCACAACCTCACTACAAGATGTTCTGTTAAGAATCATTTTTTAAAAAAATCATAGCCAGGCTCCAACTGAATCAGAATTCGCAGATAAAAACATTTATTACAAGCAGACACAAAACCAGTTATGCAATTTGCTCTTGTAACTCAGTGAAGTGCCAGGTCTCTGCCCTTAGGGACAAGTACCTGCCAACAAGTACCTTAGCTGAAAGGTACACTGAGCATAGAAGTGACAACAGTTAAGTGGCAAGATTCGACTACCCCTCCAGTTAGAACAGATACAATGTCCTCTGTTAGGCAGCAGGCCACAGGAGCAAACAAACTTCATGGCCTGGAGTACCACACCCAAGAGTGTTTAGCCCAGGGTTCATCAGATTCACAAATCCCATTTGGGCAATGGCCAATCCCCATGTCTTAAACATCTGCTTATTTTATCAATTAAACTTATATCTAACATTTTAATGCTATTTGGTGACCTCTCTGGTATAGATGTAGAGAGCGAATATGCTTGAGGTAGCTGTCTTTGGAATGTGGACTTCTGATTCAGGTCTTTCAAATGCTAACTAACAATCCCTGAGGTGTGAATTCTTCATTAGTGTATTTCAGATGTAAACCCATCTCTTCTACAGTATAGATTAAAAACAACAAAGACACACATATGTCACCCTGTCTATACCAAAGAACTTCGTTATGGACAGACTTGAGTCCATAACAAATTTAACTAAATTAGTAGGTTAAAGCTGTAACCCCCAATGTGACTGTATTATAGGGATAGCACCTTTAGGGAGATAATTAAAGTTAAATGAGGTCATAAGGGTGGGGCCCCAATCCAATAGGACTGGTGCTTTTATAAGAAGAGGAAAAAACATCAGTGTTCTCTCTCTGAATGCACAGAGGATAGATTGTGAGAGGACAGAGAGAAAAAGAGCTCATCTATAAACCAAGAAGAGAGGCCTCACCAGGAACCAAATTTGCTAGCACTTTGATCTTGCACTTTCAGCCTCCAGAATTGTAAGAAAACAAATGTTTGTTGTTTAAGCCATGCAGTCAGCAATATTGTGTTATGGCAGCCTAAGCTGACTAGGACACCTGCCCTTGATGGATGGGCTTCTGACTATTTCAAGTAACAGCAGAAGTGATACTCTGTGATTTCCAAAGTTGGATAAGAAAAAGCCATATAGATACTACCTTCTGCGGGGAGGAGGGGAACACTTGCTCTTAGAGTCTGAGTCATTATGTAAGAAGTCTTTTGTTATGGGTTAAATTGTGTCCTCCCCCCCCCAAAAAAAAGACATGTTGAAGTCCTAACCCCCAGGACCTCAGAATGTGGCCTTATTTGGAAAGAGGGTCATTGCAACTGTGATTAGCTAAGCCAAGATGAAGTTATACTGGTGTGGGGCTGGGCCCTAATCGAGTAGGACTGATGTCCTTATAAGAGAGAAATTTGGACACAGACACATGGGAAGGAGAATACATGCAAAGATACAGGAAGAATGCTATGAGAAGACAGAATCAGAGATTGGAGTAATACATCTATAAGCCAAGGAAGGCCTGAAGTCACCAGAAGCAGGAAGAGGCAAAAACATATCTTCCCCTAGAGTCTTTAGAGGGATCACGGCCCTGCCAACACCTTGATTTCAGACTTCTGGCCTCTAGAACTGTGAGACAATGAATTTATGTTGTTTAAACCACCCAGTGTGTGGCAGCTTGTTATGACAACCCTGGGAAACTAATATATCCTTCTAGCCTGAGACTAAGCCATCTTGGTGGTCCATCAACGGTCACAGCTGAGTCTGACTTTCATCTATTCACTCCCAGGTGCCAGCCATACAAGGGAGATATCCTCTTGGAGGTGGCTCCTCTAGTCCCAGCTGTTAGACTCTTCACAGCTCAGGTCCCAGACATCATGGAGCAGAAACAAGCTGCTCCTCCCCACCCTGCCATGCCTTGCCAAATTCCTGATTTATAGAATTCAGGAGCTATTATTATGGTTGTTTTGTGCCACTAAATTTTAAGATAGTTTGTTTTGCAGTGATAGGTAAGTGGAAGAGATAGTGTTATCAAAGGGAGGGAGAATGGATGCTGGACAGGCAAAAACAATAGTACTGAGCATATTTTTCCTTTGTTTTCACAGAAAGTGCTCTGCAAGATGTGACCTGTAGTCACATGCTGCTGCCACAACCATCATTTTTCTGGTTGGAAAAGCAAAGCTGGCTCCATGGGTGCATGACCTGTACAGCAGCACAGGGTCCCACACTCAGAGAGGCCCATTAAGCATTTGGCTTAACATTTTGCTGTGGATGTCTGGAAATTCTGAATAATCTTTTGAACAAGAGGCCCTGCATTTTCATCTTGCATGAGGTTCCACAAATTATGTAGTTAATTCTGGCTAGAGCTTGAACAGACATATTGACTCACAAGATGACCATAGAAATGGAGGATGCACACCACAGGTAAGATAAAAGTGAGAGAGGATTCTGGATCCTGGAGCATTTCATAAAGAACAGCTACCATGCTGGTCATGGATTACCTTCCTTCAGACTTTTATATGATTAGACTTTTTTCTTGTTTAAGCCACCATTATTTAGGGTTTTCTATCATACCCAGTTGAAACTAACTCCTACTCAAACAATGTGGAAATAGGAACTTTGAGTCCCCTAATATCCATTCTGGAAATATAGCTGTTGAAGCAAAATCTACGCATCATCATCTCTCTTGCAGCTGGATGTGACCATGAGACTAAATTCTGGCCAATGGGATATAAACAAAAATGAGATTTCTGCCTTCAGACGTAGTTTCCAGATAACATCCTTAAATAGAGATCATGTATCCTTTTTCATCCCTTCCTTATTCCTGCTGGCTGTAATGAAAGCATAATGACTGGAGCTCCTGCAGTCATGTTGGGCCATAAGATACAACCAATGCTGAGAATGTCAGAGCCACAAGACTGAAGGAACTTGAGTCTTGACAATTTGTGAAGTTACCCTACCAGCTCTGGACTTCCAACTCTAGACTTCTTTTATGCATGAGAGAAATAAACTTTTTTTATGCCACCATTGTTCAGACTTTCCAGTTTCTTATATCCAGACCTAATCCTAACAGATACAAACTCAAATCCAGGGCTTTGTTCTCCTGAAGCTACAACTTAATTATGAATTAGTTCTCAAGTACCTCCAGGTTTTCTTATTTAGGTAATATCTTAAAACTTCAGGTAAAACTTAATTTTTCTCAAAAGTAGGTCTAAATACCATGGTAATATGAACTTATCAAAGGGAATGGATGGACCTTTTGTGACTTACCCCTGTCTAACTAGAGGCTATGAGACACATCCCCTCCAGGCATGCCATTAACCTCCATGAGCACAGTCAGCTGTGACTAAGCTCTGAGAGAACTCATCCCCCATATTAGTTATCTAATGCTGCACAAAAGTAACCCCAAAATGTAGTAGAGTAAAAATGATAACAATTTTTATTACATCTCTTGATTTCTGTGAATCAGAAATTCAGATAAAGCACATTGAAAACAGCTTGTCTCTGCCCCATAATGTCTGGAGCTTTGGCTAGAAGACTTAAAGTCAAGGACCTGTATGATACACTTTCATGGTAGCTTGCTTGCTCACATGGCTGGCAAGGTGGTGCTGACAAGTGGTTTTCTCTCTGTGTGGATCTCTCCACAAAGCCGCTTGAATGTCCTTGCAATATGGTGGCTAGCTTCCCCAGAGCAAGCAATCCAAGAGGGTAAGGTAAAAGTTGCAATGCCTTTTATAACTGACCTCAAAGTCACACTTTAGCGCGATAGCAAGAGTCTATCGTTCACAATAAGTTCAGAATAGATTCACCCTGAGTCAGTGTAGGAGGGAATTGTACAGCAATAGGAACACTAGAAGGTGTGGCTCATTGGGGCTATCTTGGAGACCGGCTGCCATACCCCTCATCATCTCTATAGTGGATAATGATGCATAATAACGACAAGAATAGTAGGTTACATGATAATGGGCTCTCTTACTCATGGCTTTTGAGAGACGCTAGCTATGAAACATCATCTTAAAAGATTCAGAATGTGTTTTCCTTCTCATATTCTTTTACCAGGACCCCAGCCTCATCATGTTACCATAATAATAACCATCATCTTTGTCATTGTTATCAATTACTGAGCATCGAACTAAGCATTGTGCTAAGTGTTCTACAAACATTGCCTCTTTTAATCTTGTCAAAATCTTGGGGGAAAAGGTGTGGTTAGCCCCATTTTACAGATGAAGAAAGTGAGATTGAAAGGTTAAGCAACTTCATAGGTAGCTAATAATAGAACCAGAATTCAAATATGGTGTGCTCTGGTTCTTTGTTCTCTGTCACACTGCCTCCCTATCTGTATTAGTTAGAGTTCTCCAGAGAAACGGAACCAATAGTGTGTGTGTGTGTGTGTGTGTGTGTGTGTGTGTGTGTGTGTGTGTGAAAGAAAGAATGAGGGAGAGAGAGATCATTTATAATAAACTGGCTCACACAGTTTGGAGGCTGGTGGCAAGATCTCTAGTCGGCAGGCTGGAGACCCAGTAGATTATGCATCCCAGTCTGAATGCCTTTGGGCTCAAGACCCAGGGAGAGTCACTGTTTCAGTCCAAGTTCAAAGTCAGGGGAAAAAAGACAACATCTCAGCTCAAAGGCAGTTAAACAGGAGTTCTCCCTTACTCCCAGGAGGGTCAGCCTTTTTGTTCTATTTGGGCCTTCAACTGATTGAATGAGGCCCACCCACATTGGGGAGAACAACTGTTTTACTCAGTCTACTGATTCAAATGTTAATATCATCCAGAAATAATCTTCACTGACACTCCCAGAATAATGTTTAGCAAAATATCTGGGTACCTATGGCCCAGTCAAGTTGACCCCTACGATTAACTGCCATACTGTGCTCCATGAACTCAACTTGTTTATCCTTGACATTTTTAGCTCATAGTATCAGTTTTGCTCTTGCTTGGCCTAAATTTTATGCTTTAAGGAGTCCTGCCTTCACCCATATATAATTTATGTACTTTCATAATTTTATTGATGTTGACAATATCTCCTCTTAAATTAAGTAGGGGAAAATAGGTAGAAGAAAAGGCAAAAGGTATATTAGGATGTCCTAGTTCTAAATACTTTTTCTTAATAGATTTTGGAAGAAAAATCAATGAAAATTACCTTAATACGAAAAAATGGAAAAATGACAGTCTAGGGCAGTGGTTCTGAAACCATAAAGTACATCAGAATCACCCATAGGCTTGTTAAAATGCAGATGGCTGGCCCCACTCTAAGAGTTTGTGGTCCAGTGGGTCTGGAGTAGAGTCTAAGAATTTGCATTTCTAAGAAGTTCCCAGATGATCCTGATTCTGATGGTCCAATATCACATTTTGAGTAGGAAATTACTAGGGGGAAAGCTTGTCCATAATGTGCTCTGAACTGATATGGCACTCAAAGACCCATATTTCTTCTATTGTGGTACTTGACCATTCTACTCCACCTCACAGTCCAAGATGGCTGCCTGAGCTCCGGCCATCAGGGCTATACTCCCAGCAAATGTTAAAAGGAACAGGAAAAGACAGGCAAGACCACTTCTTTTTAGGACACTTCCCACTTCCCAGAAGTTGCATGTAAGACTTCCACTAACATTCCACTGACCAGAACTTAGTCACATGGCCACACCTAGCTGCAAAGGAGGCTGAGAAATAGAGTTTTATTTTTTCCAACAGGCCATGTGCCCAGCTAAAATTCAGTGTGCAGCCTAGGCCTACCTTCCCTTCTAAGTCAGAGGTGCAGTCCACAAAGCTTAATAAATAGGACTTAGAACCTTGCAAAGCCTAGTGACTAAGTAATTACCAACCTGGTATAAGTCACATGTTCTCCCCACTAACTGCTAGAAGAATGAAGATGAAATTCCAAAGCTAGACACAGGCATTTTCATGTTCCCTCTCACTGGTTTGATTAATTGGTTATCCTGTTAACTGGCAGAGGCTTCAGTTTCCTCTGGATCACTTGCCTCCTGAAATCCAGTGAGAATCAGGCTTCAGCAATTTTGGGGGTGGGGCATGTCCTGGGGATGAAAGACCTGGAACTTCAGCAATGTACATAATTACACTCATTCAGTTCTAGAGAAGAGATAGAATGAATAAGCTTTTAACTATCCCCGTAACTGCCAGACAACTGAGGTTTTCTCACCTTTGATTTCTGGTCTCCAAGGTGGAGAATGGGCCTTCAAGGTCTCCACTGTTAAGAGAAAAGGAGGCATGGGAAACAAAACACTGCCAAAGTCTAAGCCCAAACAAACATTGTCTTCAAAGGCTTGACTCAGTAGTTTAATTTTAAATCCAGCTATAGTTGGTAGAACGGAGATGCAAAAAGAAATTGCTATTCCCTGATTAACCCTTCTAGCCACTGGGTGCCACTATTGATTTGTTCGGTTAACCAAACTATAAAACAGCTTTACTATAGGGGGGAAATTCTCAAATAGATTACTTTGGTAAAGCAGGAAGTGAAAGTTCGACCAAAAAAGAAAAAGTCTGTGTGTATATAGATTCTTTTAGATATATGTTGGTTATTTTTCTCTCCCGACTTTCTTTCACAAGACAAGGACGTACTTTTATTTCTCTGTGCTAGCTCCCCCTTGATCTTTCTCTCATAATGAATTTCAGAGTAACACTCTAAGAACTGCTTCAAAAAATATAACATTATGTTTTCTAGTCTCTTACAACTCTCAAAAAAATATGTACAAACTCTGCTGCTCCATGATGTTTGTAGTAATTTACATATGTCATCAACATCAATAACAAATGTTTATAAAGTGCCTACTATCTGCTTGGGGCTGGAGAATAGAAAAATCAAGTGTTCCTGCCAGCAAGGGTTTATACTCTCTCTATTAATGGAAATGTGACATACAGTCAAGAATAAAAAGGTAAGTAGGTAAGTGGACAGATAGGTAGGCAGGTCGGTAACTGGCCAAAGCTACGGGTTGCCTATCCAAAGCTCACTTTTCCCCTTCTGCACTGACAGCTCTCCCCATCTTCCTTGATGGCCAAGCTCAAATTTTCTTCTAGTATTCACCTTTCAATATGGTGAGGGTTGAATCATGCTTGGTCTAAGCCAATCATGGTGGCTTCATCTCCCTAAACAATGGGACTGGAAGTAAAATGCATTAATAAAATACAGAGAAGGAGGTGTCAGTGTCTTTAAACTGATCATGTGATATCTGAAATTGCTTTAGTCATTTTTAGACCATGAGGAGAGTCACCTCCAACAAGCCAAGGATAGTGGAGCAGAGATATGGAAAGACCCTCAGTTGCTAGATTGAGCCAGGAAAGAGCCTGCATCAAGAGTTCTTCTCTTGTGAGATACAGCCCTCTTTTGCTAAGCCACTTTTAGCTGGGTCTTTTGTTCCTTGCAGCCAAAGACACCCCCATCTGATGCAATGGTAATATCTATGTTGGCTTATCAATCTTCAATCTGTCTATGAGGAAG
The DNA here is from genome assembly GCA_003508835.1 of Eonycteris spelaea. Taxonomy (NCBI): domain Eukaryota; kingdom Metazoa; phylum Chordata; class Mammalia; order Chiroptera; family Pteropodidae; genus Eonycteris; species Eonycteris spelaea. The sequence continues at coordinate 260,467 of PUFA01000471.1, read as the reverse complement.
ACAATATTAAGCCCATTTTAGGGATGAAGGAATAGAGTCTAAGAGGTTAATACCACATCCAATGTCACACTAGTGGAGCCCTGTTTTAAACACAGTCGGTGCCCAATAAAGTTACAATGGGTGAAGTAGCAAGAGATGCAACTGAGTGGCTTTAAGGGCACAGTCCATCTTGGGAGATGTACCCTGTCCCGGCCTTCAGACCATTTCTTGACTCTCTAGCCTAAGTGTCTTCAAATTCATCTCAAACAAGTTTTCTGCGTTTCATTGAAAAGCCTCTAATCAAAATCCAGATTGAAGACTAGCTTTCAGGCCAGGAAGTCTTTCCTAAGGTCTGACTTCAGACTCCCCTGTTAGCATGAAGTTTGGTCCCTGACCCCAGCACAAAACAGCCTTGCCCTCTTCCTTCTTTTTAGCAGAATGAAGAAAAGGTGCTCTTGGGTTTAGTGCCCCGCCCTCCAGGCAGAGCCACAACTAAGAAAAGAAATCTCATTTGAGACAAAGGCTGCCGGGCTCTGAGTGGCGGTCTGCACCGACAGTCCGGGAGCTCTGTTTCAGGCGTCCTTCACGCTCCCTAGCCAAATGGAAAGCTCACACAGCAAAGCAATGCTTATGCCCTCCTTTCTTTTGTTCAGCGTCCATTACAGGACGGTGATGACTGTTCAGCAGACACATTTCTCTCTGGCTCACCACCCAGCTCAAGAGCTGGGACTCCACTGCTGTCCTTCACCCGGCACCACACCGCAGCAGATCACCGCCAGCTTCCCGAGGGCGGTGTTCTAGGTGAGGAAAATTGCCTCTGAGATTGCTTAAGGCCCTGGGGAAATGACAAGGAGAAATTAATCTTCCATTGCTAATCTTCCTTCGTGACTGGATCAGAACTGTTGCCTGCAGGATATCGTTGCCTGGCTCCTATGGGGGCTCCAGGCCCCTCTACATTGCCATGGACAGGGGGCCAGACAGAGGTCAAAAGGAAGCCCAGCATGTGATTCTCACACACTCTGCTCTGGATCTACAGGACAGAATTCCCCACTAGATTGATCCAAATCACTGATATTTGACATTGAGCATTTGCCTACAGCTAATAGTCCAGGCTACAGGGACTGGACTCCGCTCCTTTCATTGGGCCCCTCTGGGCTCCAGCAGCTCACCCCTTCCTACCACAAGGCCTGGACTTTGTCTGGGCCCTCTGCCTAGAACCCTTAGTTGCCACAGATGTAATGACTTTCAGGTCCGTGTCCCTGCTAGACCAGGAGGGCAGGTACCTTATCTGTCTTCTTTGCCACTGTACCTCCAGCACCTAGCATAGTGCCTGGTGTGTATACTGATTACTCATAAGTAGTTGTTAGAGGAAGTAAATCATTCCCGTGGCTTAGGATTCACAGAGCATTGCCATGGGCACTATGGAAATCAATAATGAACACATAACTTTCATCACCATTATCATTGTCACAGCTAATTTATTTCATTTGCACCAATGACCTCAAGGATTAGATATGATTACCTCTCTCCATTTTATGGAGGAAGAAACTGAGGCACAGAGAAGTAAGTCCCTTGTTCAAGACAGGTGATCTATTCCAGAACATAAGCTGGTGATCCTATGCTAAAGTGCCTCTCTAGCTATAGGCTGAGTGGCTCTAGTGCTTCCCCATTCAGACTGTATGCTGTTTTAGAACAGGGCAGGTCTTCCATTTCCTGGCATTTTCCCTAGCCCAGAGCAATCTAGGTTCTCAGTAAGTACAACTTAACAACTGTATGCAATTCAGCCAAAAAAGCCACTAGCCTAGTTTTCCCAGGCTTGCATTTGAAGACAAAACAAGACAGAAAGTGAAGAAGATATGCCAATCACAGGGGAATTAGGGAATTGTCCCCCAAAATGCAGATAGATTATTTTCATTTTCCTTCAGAGCTTGCTCTCTTTGTACATCAGAAGTTTAAAAAAAGGAAATTGAGGCTAAAAAGTGTGTGAAGCAGACCAAAGACTTGCCAGTGGTCTCTAAGGCTACCCATATTCCCATATTCCTCATGCTTTAAGTCTAAGAAGGCAAGAGGCAGAATTCCTGGGTGCCTACTCCATCTTGCTTGGGAGAAACTGTAGAATTCCAACAGGGAAGAGTACAGGACTGGGAGTTGGCAGGGCAGGGGAAGAAGGTTGTACTGCTCCAGTACTTGTTGGCCTGCTACAGAGAAGCCTGACTCACTGTTTCTATAACTGGGAAATCTGGGGAGAAGCCTCCACTGACTTTGGTACCCTGTATCAGTTAGGACTGTGCCAGGGTGCAAGTAACCAAGCACTCTGTAAACAACATCTTGAACAAACCTAAGGGTTATTTTTCTCACAAAAGAAGAAGTTTAGAATTAGATGTCTATAGGCTTGAGTTTGGCAACTTAAAACACCTGGGGCAGTGTTTCTGTGATTCTTTTGACATTTCCTTCTGGCTTCAAGATGGCTGCTGCAGCTCCAAAAGCATGTTCATGGTCAAGGCAGGAAGGTAAGGGGAAGCGGGGCAGCACCAAAAATATCTGTTCCTTTCATAAAGAAGTAAAAGATTTCCAAGAAATCTTTCACAAGACCAGCTTATGAGCCAATAGCTGGCACTGGGTCACATGGCCACCTGACTGTGAAGGGAGCAGGGAAAGCAAGTACCCAGCCCTTATACCTTAGATAGTGCAGAAGAGGATTGGTATTGGGGGCTGGCTAAGGTTCCCCCAAAAGCAGAGTCTGAGAGGAAAACTTGGGTGTAGGGAGCTTATTTGGAAGGTGACCCCAGGAAGCTCAGTGAGGGAGGAGGGAAGTGAGACTGAAAGAGAAGCCAGTTTAGAGGATGTTGATGAGCAAGTTACCACTGGGGGTAACTGAAGCTCAGTCCCACTGGGGACCCCCTGAAAGGCTGTGTGGGACACATCTCAGAACATATCCCCACTCCAAACATCCAGCTTAGGGCAATCAGGATTTTTACCCATGGCTTTCTATTCCCCAATGGTCAAGTGTTTCCCCAGGGTACTAACTCCATGGCATTTTCATGTTACCTACTTATAGCAAGACCCCTAATGTCAAATAAAACCCATAGGCCAAGAAGAAAAGAGAGGCAAGCACTATAGGCATTCCAGAAATACAGCTGTAGGTGAATGCAGAGACAAGCTGAGGGGATAGAGAGAGATGGGCATCAATGGTGCCTACTGTGGCCACTAACACATTGTCAGAATGGCTCATTGGCACTCATCTGTCCTTCCTCCTCAACTCCACCCCTTAAAGCCCAGTGCTTGGTGACCTTGCCAGGACTCCTCCCTTCAGCCCTCTCCCTGCCAGGTCTTTCTCTTTATCCTTACTCTCCCTACCCCACCTTTATATATTTGGTACCCCAGAAATAATGTGATAAACTAATTTACAGCAATATTGTAACAATATATCAATAACAATACATATATAGGCTCCCTAGAGCTCACCGTGAACCTTTACATGCATTATTTTATTTAAAACTCACAACATTACCTATAGAGGAATCTGAGGCTCAGAGTAGTTAAGTAACTTGCCCAGAGATACTCAGCTAATATATTGACTCACCTGGGTACCTTCTAAAGGCTCATACTCCAATATGAAGCTATCTCTACCTCTCCATGATGCCTTTGTTTCTCCTCTTTAGCAAGCCCTCAATAAATATTTGTATCGGATAGAATTTTCACCAAAAAATAAAAATTGCTAATTATGGAAACTTTAGACATTGAAGAGTCTGTTAGGGAAACATGTTGTAGAATAAAATCTAAACTCTTTATCCTGGCCAACATGGTTTTCGTGATCTAGTACCTGCCCACCTCTTTTCATTTCATCTCTTTCCTCCTGTCTACCTGCCCTCATTCCCACAAGTCACATTCTTCACTAATTACATTCCTGTTCCTTGAACAGACTACACTCTTTCCTGCCTCTGAGCCTTTGTTTTTGTTGTTCCCTCTGCCTAAAACACTCTTCCCCTGGTTCTACCATTATTGGTTCTGACTCACCATGAAACTCTCAGGTTAAATGTTGCCCATTGCTGTCAAGGTAAAAGTTCTCCCTAAAAATCTATTATTTTCTCCTTTGATAAATAACTTACTATTTTTCACTGAACACATATTTTGCCAGAGTAAGGTCTACATTTTCCAGTTAGATGTGGCCATGTGACAAAGTTCTGTCCAATAGGGTATAAAATGAAGGGATGTATACAATTCACAATAAGTGTCCTTATTAGGAGCCTGCTCTCATCAGAGTCGCTTCTTCTTTTCTGCCGGCTGGAATGGGTACCAAAGGCTAAAGCTCAAGCTTGAAATATCAGGGCTGGTTGCAAGTTGTACAGAGAAAGCCTCACATTTCAACATGGTGCCAGAGAAGCCACAGGGAAGCTATGGCCCAAGAGGTCTGGAGGCCAACAGCATTCCCAGCATGGTGAAATAGAACTTTAAAAAAAATGTTCCCCATCCCAAGATGGTCTCAGATATGGCTGTGAGGCTGAAACACCGAGAGGCCTCTGGATAGTGGTAAAAGAGCCAGGGTGAACTTAATCAACCAGAGACCATGGCAGCTCTAAAAAGGTCAACAGTAAATGCATCAAGAAGAGAGAGCGAAGTGGATTGCATTTTGAAAGTGTCTTCACCAATATTTATAATCTCACAAACTGTTCCAGAACCTGGCCATTTCCCCATCAAGAGGTAGAGCCTATTTCTCTCTCGTCTTGAAGATGGGCAGGACTTTGTGACCATCTTGACGAATGAAATGTGATAAAAGTGGTGCCACATGATTTCTGAGGATTCATGAAAGGCAAATTGACTTCTCCTCATAACCCACCACCGAGAACCCAGCTGCTGAGAATCCAGCTGCCACACTGTGAGGAAGCCCAGGTTACAAGCAGACGCCATGTGTAGGTGTTCCAGCCAACAGCCCCAGATGAGGTCCCAGATGACATCCCGCTGTCCGAGAGGGCCTTGGAGTGATTTCAACCCCATCACCTTCAAGCCATACCAACTGACATCAAGTGAAGCAGATAGCTGTTTCTGCTAAGCCCTGCTCAAATCACAGATTTTATGGGAAAAATCAATGTTGTACTTGTTTTGAGTTTTAGAGTGGTTTGCTATGCAGCCAAAGATAAATAACCCAATGGGAAGATGTCAGTGAGTACCAAGACCAGGGGTCAGCCTTTGATTACCCTCGGGGAGAAAGGCAGGAGAGAGAACCATATTTACCCTAAAAGGACCACCTTTAAACTGGAAATGCCTGAGCTGGTTTGAATTGGCATGCTGATATTTTCCACCAGCAGTGGAAATGAGATCTCTAGAGCCAAAGTAATTTTAGTTTAGTTTCAGGAAAATAAAGAGCACTAGTCTTTGCACACCAGTCTTTGTGACCAAACAAAATTTTTGCACGCTTCACAATTTGCGGCTGGGGCAATTTCAACCACAGCTCTGATTCTAGCTATTCCTACCTCCTGTGCAAGCACTAAATTCGCACACACAAAGACGAAAGCTGCCTGGACCTTTCTAACAGGAAATCAGTTTAACGTTATAAAGTCGTGGGCCCTGGAACCAATCGTGTCTTCAAGTTCATTCTTCTACCATCCCTAACTCACCTGAGGCTTCTGACAATGAGAGAAAAGGGAAAGATTAGTGTGGGTAGAGAGCCCCACCACTTCCATTCTCTGGTGTGGGCACTCACAGTGGAGCTGCAGCTCCACCCGTTTACATCTCCTCTTCTTGGCCTCTGCTCAGAAGGTCACAGGATGGCTTAGTCCCCTTGTGGACAATCCAGGCAGAAGGCACTGCCAAGCATCCCAGCCTTCCCATTCTGAGATAGATATTTTATTACTCAAGAGTTTTGGGAAGGCAATCTTGCTTCAAGTATTTCTATTATAATCTACATCTTAAATTTTTTATTCAAAATATATATTTTTTTGCTTCAAGATACCTGAAACAGCTATCTATCCCCAATCATGCCTTTGGAACTCTTTAGCTCACTCCATGTACTAGATGAACAGCACCATATTTTTTTTCCTCCTCAAACAAATTAGGTGCATATTCTCAGGAATAACACATGGTTGCTATTAATGCTTGTGATGTTTGGGGTTTAGTGTAAACCCACATTTTATCCATTGAACCATTTCTTTTTTCCAAAATAGTGAAAAGAACTATGAAATACAAAAGCAATTACATGACTTAACTTTCCATCTTTGTCAAGCTGTGATTAAAAGTGGAAAAATAATACCAGCACTTAGGTTTCTTTCTGGAAAGGCAAGAAGAAAGGAAATTTGTTGTGATGGCTGTTTTTTCATGCCATTTATTACCACTGAAGAGAAATGAAAAGAATGATGGGAATTCCAGAAAGTGCAAGAAGCTGAAACTTAAGGACTTTCTCCTGAGGGACAAGGGCTTGGTGACCACTCAGGTCCTTCAGAAATGTGAGATGTTCATGATCATGATGCTTGGGATTATTGTTTAGCCTCTAATGTCTTGCCCACTCCTGGTAGAATCCAAAGGAGACTCACTGTAATATTGTGATTTATAACAAGAAATATATATTTGTACCCCCTTTCCATTTCTGGCAATTTCTTAAGTGATGACAGTGATAGAGATGTCTTTTGTTATGTTAATAAGGTGACTTTTGGATTAAGAATAGGAGCTAGTTACCCAGGAACCAACCAAGTTATTAGAGAACTGGAACTTGCAGTCCTACCCTTACCCCAATCTCTGGGGAGGGGAGAGAGACTGGAGTTTAAATCCATCACCAGTGGCCAATGATTTAATCAATCATGCCTATGTAATGAAGCCTCCATCAAAACCTAAAAAGACAGGGTTTTTGTAGAGCTTCCAGGTTGGTGAATACGTGGAGATTTGGGGAGAGTCATACACCTAGAGAGGGCATGAGAGCTCCTCACTCCATTCCACACCTTGTCCTATGTACCTCTTCCATCTGGCTGTTCTCGGGTTATATCCTTTTATAATAAGCCAGTGATCTAGTAAGTAAAATGTTTCTCTGAGTTCTGTGAGCCACTCTAGCAAAGTAATATAACCAAGGAAAGAGGGAGTTGTGGGAACCTCTGATTTATATCCATTAGGTCAAAAACACAGGTGACAACTTGGACTTGTATCTGAAGTAGGAGGAAGGGGGAGTCTTGTGGGACTGAGCCCTTAATCTGTGGGATCTGATGCTATCTCCAGGTAGATAGGGTGAGAATTATGTTGAATTTTAGGAGGCTCTACTGATGTCTGGAGCATTGCTTGTTGGTGTGGAGAAACACCTCATATCCTAGTTGGAACTGAGACTTGGACACTTTCACTCACCAATATAGTCTACATTGATGAGGAGTGAGAACTGGCTCCCAATTCACCAGCCAACCCTGGATTGCCCCTGGATTCCCTGAAGATTTTTTAAAATAAGCTCACATAGATCCCCACACACTCATTTAGCAACCTGTATCTACTTTGTCTGTCCTGATTTGGATCTGTAGCCCTGGCCACAGTTTAGGCCTTCTGAAGTCTCCCACATACCCACAATCCTTGGGAAGATGATGAGAAATGTCTGGTAAAAGTAAAGAGGCTTACAGAATTCTATATTACATAGGATTTTATTTAGCTGCCCCTCATAAAAACTCAACAACTGTGGTGGCTTTTAACAGAAAAAGAACTAATTTGTCTCAAGCAGGAAGAAGTCAGGGTAATACAGTTCAAGTCTGGAAGGGTGGCCCATGAAGGCCAAGAAGGAGCCAGGGCCCACCTGTTTCCCCTTCCTTTAGCCTTGGCAATGGTGATTTCATCTCCAGCCCCAGGCCCTCATTCTAGCAAAAGGATAAAGTAGCTGAAGAGGCAATGCCAGATGACTTCTGATTGTGTCCCACTGTCTAGAACAGAGTCACATGGCCATCCCTACTGCACAGATGTTTGGAAAAGTGGGTTCTTGGCTCTAGAGGCTTGCTCTAAAGGACTATCAGAGAAAAGGGAGTTGAAATCATTGTTTAGGGAGTCAACCTACCATACCTGCCTTGGTCTCTTTTGGATAGATGGTGTGTTTTTTAATTGAAATGTAAGTGACATATAACATGATATTAGTTTCAGGTGTACAACATAATGATTTGATATTTGTATATATTGCAAAATGATCACCACAATAAGTCTAATTAACATCTGTCACCATACATAGTTACAAAATGTTTTTCTTATGATGAGAACTTCTATGATTTACTCTCTAGCAACTTTAAAATATGTAATACAGTATTATTAACTATAGTCACCATGCTGTACAGTATACCCTCATAACTTATTTATTTTATGACTGGATGTTTGTACCTTCTAACTCTCTTACCCATTTTGCCCACCCCACCTATGGCAACCACCACAATCTGTTCTCTGTATCTATGAGCTTGGTTTTTTGCTTGGTTTGTTTTGGTTTGGCCTGTGTTTTCAGGTTCTACATATAAGTGAGATCATTGAGTATTTGTCTTTCTCTGTATGACTTATTACACTTAGTATGATGCCCTCAGGGTCCATCTGTGTTGTCACAAATGCCAGGATTCCCTTTTTTTATGGCTGAATAATATGCACATATATATACCACACATTCTTTAATAATGGTGTGGTTTCTGTTTACACTTTGCTTCAGCTGACAGTCTGAGCCTTGCAGTGACCTGACTGCTATGGGCAATTGCCAAGATCAATTCTCCTAGTAAGAATAGTCAGCATCCAAAGAATTGCTGGAATAATTAACCATTTTAATTCCTACAGCAGTAAAAATGGCTTTCTGTTACAAGACATAGAACCCTCTGCTGAAACTGGCTTAAATACTTATTGAGGCATGTTTTAGTTCACGTGATCTTAAAGTCTTGAGGTAGCACTAGCTTCAGGCAAGCCTGATCCAGCAACACTGTAATATGTCCAATGCCCTAGTACCTTCCTATTTCACTGTTCAGCAGGCACAGGTTTCATCCTCAGGTTTGCCCCCTGAGACAGAGACCACTGATGCCACATTCCTTATCCCCTCAGCTTTGAGAGACAGTCCACTGTACTCTGGCAACTTCTTTCCTCCAGCATCCACATATCTCAGATGCTCTGCCTGTATACCCTCTCCTGAACAGGGGAGCTGGTGCTACTGCGTGACAGGAATTGATGCTGAGAGAAAATCTCTTCCTGCTGCTACAACTGGGGCTTGCATTATATTTCAGTTGGGCAGTGCTGCTATAGATTCTATAGCACACTACAGCCTGTGTGCCAAATCTGGCCAGCCACCTGCTTTTGCAAATAAAAGTTTATTGGAATCCAGCCACACCCATTTGCTTATAGATTGTGGCTATTTTTTCTGCAATGACAATTGAATACCTGCAACAGAAACCTCATGGCCTGCAAAACCTAAAATATTTCTTCTCTGGCCCTATATGGAAAAAGTTTGCCGATCCCTGGTAGAGAATATCGACCCAGGAAATATTTCCAATTTTAGTATATGTGCTGCCGAAGCAAGCACTAGGAATATTTTTAGGCTGCAAAAATATTACTGGCTTTCAGAAAAGAAGGAAAGTTTGGGGTTTTTTTTAGAATACATGAAAAAAGTATATATTTAATGTGTGTATGCACATCATATGTGACTGGTGTGCATGTATGTGTATTTTGGGGTAAAAAAAAGGGAAGATGGTGGTCATGTGGAAATTAATCCATACAGCAATGTGGACATTTCCCCAAAACATTGAAGTCCCTGCTTCCAAGTGATGGCTGCTGACCCAACAGAGTTCTGACTAAAAATGAAAAGTGTTTCTAATAAGTTCTTAACAACTTGCCAAAGAAGTATAAAAATGTTCTTATTAGGCTCACGGTGGCAAAGTAACTTGTCCAAGTCACACAGCTTGTAGGTAATAGAATCTGGTCTCCCATCTTCTTTTGAAGGAAACGATCTTAAACCTTCAAAAGAAAAAAAAAGGTTACCAAATAAAGGAAAGGTGATAGAATGTAGCTATTACTTTAGTCTGCCCAGAACACATTATCATCCCCCTTCTTCTGATACTACCCATCTAGCCTTTGGTGAATATCTCCAGCCTTGGGCCTTACAATAATGACATCCTATACCTGGCAATAATGACGTTCCCACCTACTACAGAGGAATTAACACTTAAGCTATGCGAGAACTACTCTACTTCCTCCAGAACAGAGCAATTGGCTCTAGGAGTAAGCATATGACCCAAGCCTGGCCAATTGGAGATAAAGATAAAGTGAAAGGAGGGCTGTAAGGAAATAATTCTGGGCTTTTTATTCCACTTACCTTTGCTGTGTAACAAATTATTAAAGCATAGCAGCATAAAACAACCATTTTATCATACTCACTGATTCTGTGGGTCATGAATCCTGACAGGACACAGCTGTTTCTGCTCCTCAATAGATGAAGCCCCAACAGAGAAGACTTGAAGGCCAAGAACAATTTGATGACTGGGGGTTGGACTCATTGGGAGCATTTTCACTCACATGTGGTGGTTGATGCTGGCTATTAGCTAAGACCTCAACTGGTGCTCTTAGCAAGAACACCTTCATGTGGCCTCTCCATGTAGTTTGGGTTTCCTGACAGCATGGCAGCTTCATACTTCTAACAAGGCAGCTCAGGACTCCAAAGGCAATGTTCCAGTGAACAAGGTAGAAGCTATATCATCTTTTATGACCTAGCTTGGGAAGTCACATAATGTAACTTCTACTGTAGTCACAGGCCCACCCAGATTCAAGGGCAAAAAACATAGATCCCACCTCTTGATGAGAAGAAAGTCACATTGTAAGATAAACATCTGGGATGAGAGATATTGTTGCCACCATTTTTTGAAAAAGTGATCTACCATTCTCATGGCAGCTGTGTTCTCTGTAAGAACAAAGCCAAGTGCTTCAGTGACAGAGTATGTAGAGAGGATCTGACAGGTGTGTGTTCCTTTCCGCCGACACCTGAGGCCCTGGTTCTTGTAATCACTCCTTAGACTTTAAAAGCTACCCTAGTCATCTGACCCAAAAGATTTCCTTTTTGTTTAAATGATTTTAAATTGGTTTTTAACTCTTGCAACCATGAGTTCTGGCTGATAAAATAAATAATTATTGATTTTGAAACTGAGAGATGATTTCATTCATTCACCAAATAGGCATAAATACGAATACAAGGTAATGTGCTAAGTACTGTGGAGGGACAACATAATGAGTAAGACATGGCCATGAGTCACTCACAAGGGGTTCATAGGCTGTATTATTCTGCTCTGGTTGCCATAACAAAATATTACAGACTGGTTGGCTTAAACGACAGAAATTTATGTCTCATAGTTTTGGAAGCCGAAAACCCAAGATCAAAGTGTCATCAGGTTTGGTTTCTTCTCAGGCCTCTCTCAGCTTGCGGATGGCCACCTTCTTGCTATGTCTTAACATAACCTTTCCTCTGTATGCACAAGATCCTGGTGTCTCTCTGTGTGTCCAAACTTCCCCCTCTTCTAAGGACACAAGTCAGATTGGATTGGGCCCACCTTAACAGCCTCATTTTAACTTAATTACTCTTTAAAGGCCTTATTTCCAAATGCTGAGGTTTTTGGGAGTCAAGGCTCTAACATATGAGTTGGGGGTGCACAATTCAACCCATAACACAGGCTGTTAGGGATGATAAGTGTGGGAGATTGGAGTATTGCTCAGCAAATATTCATTCACCTCCCCCTCCCTCTTGTCACTATCTGTTTCCCTGCCCAATGACTTTGGATTTGATACTATAACTTGCTTTAGCCAATGGAATGTGAGCAGATATGATGCCAGCAAAGGTTTTAAATGTACTTGTATACCATTTGGCTTGCCTTTTGCTCTCTGGCAATCTGCCATAAGACAAGAAGGCCCCAGGAAGCTGCTGGTCCAAGGAGAATGAGGAGACATGTAGAGCAGGCCTGGACACAAGCTGCTGAGTGCAGCCAAATAGAGCTGAGATCAGGAGAGCCCCAGCTGACCAACCCACTCATGAACAGGAAACAAACATTTTAAACCACTGAGTTTTGGTGTGTTTAAAACTTTTGTTACACAGCATTATTACAGCAATAGCTGACTAATGTAATAAATAATAAATTACCATGTAGACAAAAAGCTTTTTTTGTGTGTGCTGAATTTTATTTTACCAAATATTTCTGATAGAAATAACTCCTTATATTTCTAATGGTTAAACAGATGAGCCATAAATTATTTTTATTATCCAATGTACTTGACAGAGAAGGGAAGTTTTTCCCAAACACATTGCATATGTTTTTACTTTCAAGAAGATTATTACTATTTCGTGAGCATCAGCAATGCACTAAGTGCTGACCTGGGAGTCCAGGCAGTGTAGTTCATGCCAAGAAACTTCAATACTGAAGTCACCTAAAGACCATCAGATAAATGAGGTCATGAGCTAAGAATTTCTTAAATATTGAAAGGATCATGAGTAATTCTGTAATTATGCTGGTGACTAGAAGCCTAAGTTCACCTGCCATCAATCTCAGGTATGACTCCCTATAGATTTCCAAATTGAAAATTCTCAAAGCTTGCATGACCCTGGTATGTCCAGTTTCTTATTTCTAACCCTATGAATATGCTCCCAAAGTTGGTGGCATGTCTTACATCCAAGAGGGTTCAAACACTGGTAGCGCCATTTATCCATTCTTACTTTTCTGATAACCTGCCAGGATCCAAGATTTATCGTCAACTACATGGAATTTTGAACATTAGTTGAAATTACACTTTATATAGTCCCAACTCATCTGTTTTGTTTCATTTGGGTTCACCCATTTCCATTGCATCTAGAAGCAAAGGTCACGACCTCTTTTGAAAAGGGCTCAATGGAAGGGAAAATGGCAAGTCTACGTGTTGAAGTAAAAGAATTTGGTTCATAAAATAAAATTAAGGCGACAGAAGGCAAAGGGAGTTTCCGCTGTTTGAAAAGGGGCTTTCTCAGCACAAGCTTGGGAAAAAAATGTTGATGATTTATGCAAATTAGAGAGGAAATGTGCCCCAAGGGATCTTGGCACAGAAGCGCAAATCGGAATTCTGGATTCGAGGCTGGCTGTGTCTCTGATTCACTCTGTGGCTGGGGCTGAGCCATTTAACCTCTCTGTTTCTAAATACCCTCATCTATAAACTCAGGCTAACAATGCCATTCTTCCTGCCCCTGAAGGGGAGGCAGTAAAAATGAGTGAAATGTCGGGGAATCACTTCTAAGAGCCATCGATTAGAAATACAGCATATGGTCTTAATGAGAGCTTGTTTCTGCCACAAATTTTTCTCTGCTCCCTGTGATCACTCCAGCTAGAGTGCCACTGAAATCAACTTCTCTCTTCGGTTATCTTCACATGCCGCTCTTAAAATCACAGAGCTCTTTAAAATAGAGCTCCTGCCTGCTCTGGGTATGTATTACAAGGCTGTGGCTCCTGGCTCTGTTCTATACAGAGCCACGCAAACCAGATATTCTGAGATAGTGGTGATTTAAAATATTCTATCCCATTGTCAGACCATGTGTTGGAACATGTGTCAGATCACGTGTCCTGATCATTTCTTCAAAAAATATGGTCGCTCACACCTTCATGGGAAAGGAAGCACCTGCTTGCTGCCTAAAGTCCTCTTGGAAATGGATGGGAATAACCAATAAAGCTGTAGAGAGACCAACTGATTGATTGAGCAGTGGATATATAAACAGGGAATGGAGAGAGTGCTAATTTGATTTACCATTACTATGTGCCAAGTGGAGTAGGGTGAGTTATCTATTTATTAAGTAGCTAAGCTGATGCTGGGCACTGGGCTAAACACTGTGGTTACAGAAAGTAATAGACAACGTCCCTGACCGCAGCTTACAGTCCAGAGAAGGAGAAAGGCAGGTCACAATTAAAAAACTGAGGGCATGCTTTAGGTCTACAATGAGAGCAAGGACAGTTTGTGGTGACACCATAGCTGAGAATTGAAGGATGAGCAGAAGCTCAGCAGAAGGAGCAGGACTTTCAGGCTGGGAGCAGGTTGGGGAAGCCCTGAAAGGACCTTACAGCAAGCTCTGTTGGTGCCTCACCCATATCTCTCCACCTACCCTGGAAGGCACCTAGAAAGCCTTCCCAAATATGATGGGAACTTGAAACTCCATCAGAGGGTGTTCTCTGGCCTCTGAAGCCTGCTCAGTTGGCCACCATGTGTTTAGGTAGATCCTAAGTGCCTAACTTCCCAGAAATAACCCCTCAACTAATGCAGAATGAGAGCAGGGTTATGCTGGAACAGTATTACTAGCTCTGGAGATCCTGACTGTTACATATTCAGAAAAATTTCAAGCCAATTGTTAAAACTTTGGTATCTTAGAATCAGCCATGGTGGTAATGTTTATATTGTGGCAATTGGCAAACACTACAAATTACGACTTTTTTTGTTCTCCCAGAAAGCTGGTTTCCCAGCATACTACTGCATGGGAGTTGGTGGATAAATACTCGTTTTCTCACCCCTCACTGGGGCAGTTCTGAGGGGTTTGCTGCACAAGGTCCCATAGAGGCACCAGCAGGATTGACCCCCTGTTACCCACATTGGCAATCTGCTCACTTGTGTGCTTGATTGGCACTTCCTCCCTATGCTGTCTCGATTCCCATTCCTTCACTGTGCTTCCTGGAATCACCTCTATTATGCTCAAAAATCCTTGGCTCAAGGTCAGCTTTTGGAGGTATCCAAATTAACACAGGCATGGAAACCAGAGAGAGCATATATGGTGTATCAGGAGTGAACAGGATAGTGATCATGGAGAGCTATTAAACCATGCGGAGAATGTTGAACTTAACTAAGGTGTCTCAAGGTCTTGGAAGAATTTAAATAGGGAAAAGAAGGCAAGATCAAGTTTGCATTTTAGGAAGGTCACCCTGGGGGCTATGTGACACATGGGTGCAAAGGGAGCAAGACTGGAGGCAGGAGGATGATGGTGATGGTTATGCAATAATATGAATGTACTTAATACCACTGAACGGTATACTTACAATGGTTAGAATAATAAGTTTCATTTATGTGTATGTTACCACAGTTTAAAAAATTAGAGGAAAAAAAGACTGAAGGCAGGAGAGTCGGAGACTAGGTCAGTGGGAAAGTCCAGGTAAGAAGTGATGAGGGTATTGGACAACCATGGGAGGAGTCATCCCATAAAATACAATGGAGGTTTGCTCACCACAGCACTGCTTATGGACAGAGTTCTGAGCATGGCTGACATTGTAGGAGCAGATACCAGAAGAGGAGACTGAGAGAGAAATTCAGAAGGAAAAGAGGACAGGACAGAAAAAGGATAGTGTCAAGGAAGCTAGGGTAAAGGGAGTGTCAAGGAGGAGGGGTCACCAGTATCACAAGCCAAAAAGAGGTTGTCATGAGGCTTAAATAGTATCTGATATAAGCTTCTCATAGAATCCTCACAAAAGCACTATATTAAATTCAGTGATCTTGCTGAATTCCCTTATTAATTCTATAGTTGAATTGTAGGTTCTCGTGGATTTTCTACGTGCACACCCATGTCATTTACGAATAATGACAGTTTCATTTTTTCCTTTCCTATCCAGATACTTCATATTTCATTTTCTTGCTTTATTGCAACAGCTATGACCTCCAGTATAGTAGTGAATAGAAGGAGTAATAGCAGGCATCATTCTGTAGCTTTTGATCTCAGGAGGAAAGCTTTCAATATTTTACCATTAAATATGCTTGTTGTAAGTTTTGTCTGTATATACTCTTTATCAGATAAAGGAATTTCCATTCTCTTCTAAGTTTGCTAAATATTTTTACACTTACTATGAATAGGTATTGAATTGTATTTCTGGGTTCTCTGGTGACCTTGGAAAGTTACTTAAACTGCAAACTGTAAAATGACCTTCTGCTTTGGCATTAGATATATCTGAGTTCAAATTCCAGCCATACCATTTTCTAGCTGTGGCTCTGAGCAATTTCATTAAGTTTCCTCATATGGAAAATGGAGATAATTATAGTAATTCCCTCATAGGAATTTGAGATTTTTTTGTAAGAGTATCCAAGACCCCAAAAGACTGGTTTTGAAACAGGACTAGGGTTTAAACATCCAAAGCAGCTCTTGGATACTCTGTAAGGGCTGATGTTCCCAAGGACATTTCCATCTCTTGCTCCTTGCTCAAGATTTTCTGGAATCTTTCTGCTGATGCATGGGAATAAATCTGAGCTCTTCCATCCATGCACTCACACTTTGTCCACCACCCCAGGACTAAGGGCACAAACGTGAGAGTGGTTGGTCCACTGTGATAACTAGTTTCCAAAGATGCCCACCATGCCCATGCCTCCTGGTATTCACATTCTCGTGTAGCTCCCTGCTTTAGCATCTGGGTGAGCTTGTGACTCTCTTGCAACTAATGAATTGGCAGAAGTGATTCTGCATCATGTCCAATGCTAGGTCAGAAGAGGCTTTCTAGATTTTGTCCTGGTCTTTTGGAACACTCTCTCTGCCATGTTCGAAGTACTATTACCCTAAGATCACTATGCTGAAGAGACCACAAACAGGAGCCACATTCTACAGTCCCAGCTGAGCCCACCCTTCCAGCCATCCCCACCAAAGCACCATACATGTGCATGAAGCTAACTTGGACCCTCCAGACCAGCACATCCACCCCCCTGAGTACCACTGAGGGACCCTAGTTGATCCCACATGGAATAGAAGACCTGCCCCAATTCCTGACCTACAAGATCATGAGATATAGTAACATGGTTGTTATTTAAACTACTAAGTTTTGGGGCTGTTCATTGCACAGCAATAGATAACTAGAATATCTACCTTATGGGTTTAGTCTTCAGTCATGGAAATGTGCTAAGCAAATCTGTTGAGTGCTCAAACTTATGACATTCATCTTGTTTGACCCTATTCTAAACACTTGAGTTAACCAGATTCAAATAAGCAGTATTTAAGTACTGAGAAAACAATGAGAGAAGGAAGTCATTTCATTCTAAATTTCCTACATGCCTTTGTGCCTTAAATTTTTCTATTAACAAAATGGGTACAAATAGATAATCATCATAGCAACCTCCAACATTGGTACCATGTTGCCCAGTTATTTCTTAAGGTTGAGGAAATGAAGGCTCAGACAGAATACCTAACTTGCCCAATATCGCACAGCTTATTAAATGGCAAAGTTGAGACTGAAACCCTATACTATGAACTACAAACCAAGCTCTTTTTTTTCTTGAATGGAAACTCTGAATTGACAATCAGGGAAATCCATTCATTGTAGCACAGGGAACAGAAGGGACTTGATTTGAAGAACACCAGAGCAAAAGTGCAGCAAGGCCTCCCTAGGGAGCAGGACCTGGGCACTGAACCCCCTTCAGGAATCCATCTCTGCCCTCTCTGGGGTCCCGCATTTATGAAGGCACTCTATTACTTATTGTACTTCTCTATTATTCTCTGTCTTTCTACAGTCTGACTTTCCCCAGCCTGGCATACGCAGGATCAAACACAATGGTTCCATGATCAGGCAGGACTGACTGTATAATTTGCAGGGCCCAGAACAAAATTAAAATGCAGGCCTCAGCCAGGAGCAGGGAAATCAGTCTTCCTCTTCCCACATGTCCACTGCCTCATCCCTTGGCGATTGGTGGTCTCTAAGGGATTACAGCCTCTAGGCTGAGACATACTTGGTGCCTGGATACATGGTGCATGAGATGTCACTGCCAAGTGGCCAGCCACATGTGCTGTGGCCTTGCTAGCCAGGCAGGAAAGGCTGCCAACTTGCCCTATCCCAAGATGCCATGAGGCACACCTGACCCCAACCCTGACCTTCCCAAAGTTTGCAACCAGGCCCCTGCTAGGGGTAGAAGGCAGCAGTAGTCCCAAGGCCAGGGTGGTGTGTGGAAGCTGGGCAGGGCCTGAGGCACGGGGAGGTGGGAAATAGGAATCTGAGAACCCATCTCAGGAAGGTAAGCCAGGAGGCCCCAGGAGGTGGGACCAATCATGAGCAGAGGCGCCAATGCCCTGGTCCATGCCCCATTGTCCCATCGACCTTCATCTATCAAACACAAATTCAAAGATAATATGATTTAGAATGTCAAGATGGCAACTGCAGAGCATAAAGTCTATGCATGGGTCCCTTTCAGAGCATGAGGCTGTACAACTGCACTAGTCAGATGCCATAGAGCTAGCCCAGTACCCCCACCCCAATTCCCAGGGGTGGGGAAATAAACAGCAGAAGTGGCTTAGCTAAGGGAAGTTTCCACCTGCAGCTACAACAACATAGAGGCTTCTGGCATCCCAATCCTGGAAAGAGATAAAGACAGTTCTCAGAAAACAGGGATGCAAGCCCAGATTAGATTCCAAAAGGTTTCTACTGACTCCTCTCCTAGACTTATGAACTGTTTTCCTACTGTCCATTACATACTTTCTGTGAGAATATGAGCAGAGGTGGCTGGTTGCCTGCCCCAATAGCCACCACCCATTAGTAATTTGAGGCAGCAATGTACCCAAGCTTAAGATAACATTTCTCAGCCTCCCTTGCAGCAAGAGGTGGCCAACGAGACATAAGTGGAAAGCACTGGGTGAGACTTCTGAGAAATCTTTATAAAAGAGGCTGACTCAGCTGGTAGGGGGTGCCCCTTTTGCACATGTCCCTCCCCTTCTTGCTGCTTGAAGGATTTAAAGCAGTGGGTGGCATGAGAAATGGAGGAGGTGAGTTTGGGGAGGGTGAGTTCAATTGTTCCTTGAAGAATCCTCAACAATGTGAGTTAAGGCAGTTGGATGAGGAAGGATTTGACGGTCTGGACCACATGCTGAATCTTCTGTGCGCCAAACAAAGTAGAATGTAAACTCTACAAGGGCAAAGACCATGTCTTTGGCTTACCATTGTATATACCCAGGCCTACCACAGTGTTTGGCACAAAGTGTGTAATCCCTAAATATTTCCAATGAATGAATGAAAAATGAATGAAAAGTACTCCAGAAGTCTTTTGGTACCTTTACTCCTCATGAGAAGCACGCTCAAAGGGTCAGGAACAACCATTCCCCTGGAGCCCCTTGTACCCGAGGGATAGTTCCCAGGTATGGCTTCTCTTATTTTTTTTGTTTTTTTTTTGTTTGTTTGTTTGTTTGTTTTTTGACAACCGTGTGCATACACACCATCCCCAAACTCAGACCCAGACTAGGGTTCCTTGGGGCCTGGAAGAGGAAGGCCATAGGAATGGCACCTTGCATTGAGCTTTTCCCAACTCTGTCTCTGATGTGGTTCACAGGCTGAGTTAATGCCACAACATCACTTCCTCCTCAGCGTGAGAAAAGAGGAAGAAACCTCACTATGTGACACTCCTCTTCCCCCAGGGAGAACACAAAGCTGTTGGAAACAATAAAAGCAGTCTGTGTAACGGGGAGACTTTTGTCTGTTCAGTCAGGGGTTGCTGTGCCTGCGACTTCCTGCAGGGACACTCGGCAGCTTTGCAGATAAATAAATGCTCACATTCAGAATGACCAGCCTAGAACACTTTTATGAGCCTTTTCTCCTCCCCAGGCTGTAGGCAGATAATAAATCAAATTAGCATCCCGAACCTCCAGTGCAGTATCACTTGTCACCAGTGCCCCCAACACAAGGTGTACGTGAGTTTCGGCAAGGCTGTTTTCAGCTACCATCAAGTCATGCCGGATTGAGGCCTGTAGCTTCCTTGGAAATCATCTGATGCTCAGGAAATCACCTGGGCAGGCAACAGGCTGAGGTCACGGGGTCTTGCTGGTCATTGCAGACCAGACTGTGAAAGAGGAAACCGAAACCCCAGCTTTATAATCAAGGTTGGATTATTACTTAGAGAAGAAATAAACATTTTCATTTATTGATTAATAATTGTAGGAACATGAGCAAAATAGACAACTCTGTGTGTGTGTGTGTGTGTGTGTGTGTGTGAGAGAGAGAGAGAGAGAGAGAGAGAGAGAGAGAGAGAGAAGAAAGAGGAGAGCAGACAGACTATATCGGTAATCAGAAACAGAGACCAGGCATTTTTCCTCCTGTATGTTCTGCCTAATATCATAACTTATACCATTCATTCAACAAATGTTGGAGGAATCAAATTAGAAAGGAAAAAGTTTACTTTCAGGTAACCTGAGGTGAAAATTTTCTCATTCCAGATTGCTCAATTAGTGACAAGAAGGGACCACTGATTTGGTTCAGAAAATGAAGAGGGAAAAGATAACAATATAGTAAAGAAGTACATTCTATTGGATTATCTAAATGTACAATTTTTTAAATTACATCCTCTTCGGCCACCAGAAGGAGCAAGACAGCACAGAGTATCAGCAGCAGCTCTCCAAATTGCAGATGGTCCCACTGACCAGCATCTCAGAGGTGTTGGTTAAGGTAGATGACTGCCTTCCTAGAAATGTTACCTTGCAGCTGGTGAGGGCTGCAACTCAGAAAAAAGCCATACAGATGGTGGTGATCCTTATGTGCTCCATTAAAAGCTAACCACTGAGCTCCAAGACATGCTCCCCCACCCCACCACCATCCGCCTGTGGAAGGGAAGCCAATGAACCATGTCTCATGGAGGTACACTCCTCTCTTCTTGCTATCTGTTCAGAATCACTTCAAATGTAGTTCCAGGCTGCCTGACCCTGAACAGAAGGCCTACAGAGAAGGAACAGGGAGGAAGAAAAATGGCTGAGATCAAGTAAAAGCTGCTTTGAGTATGTGCCTCAGCAAGTTCAAGTGCTGCCATGCTGATTGGCTGGGGGGTAGAAGTGGGAGGTTAATATTTATTTTAAATAAGAGTTTCCTGTTACTTGCAAACCTTCAAAAAAACAGCTAGAGATTTTATTATGGTAAAACAATCCTTGTAGAATGAACAATGGTTGGGGCTGTTTTCTCTAAAACCACTTGTTATCAATGATTCTGTCAATCATTTAATCAGACACTCATCCATTCTACGAATATTTATTCAGTGCCTACTATGTGCCAGTCACAATGCAACATGCCAAATACAGAGCCCTCAAGGGAACACTGAATTTTGTAGATGGGTCTGTATTTTTGATTCCAAGGTGAGGACTATAGCATAATGTTTAACTACCTTGGACTCTGGAAGATCTGGGTTCAAATTCCCATTAAGTCATTTAACTGCGAGATGACTCTGAGTGTGTTATTTAACTGACCTTTTCTCTGTGCCTCAGTTTCTGTAGAGTACTTACGGAGTACTCAGCACAGAGCGAGAGAGTAGAAGCCACTATTATTTAGCACCATCCCTCTACCCCACCCCAGCTTTGCTTGGTGCCACAGTCCACCACCTGGTGGTATTTCCAAGGCTAGCCAGGTCCTCTGCCTCTGAGCCGTGACCCTGAAAATCCGTCAGACACTAGTCAAGGCCGTGTGTGTGTGTGTGTGTGTGTGTGTGTGTGTGTGTGTGGTGTGTGGGGTGTGTGTGTGTGTGCGTGTGTTTGAGGGGTATTTCTTTGCGCGCAGCTGCCCGAGTTTCCCCAGGACCTCCGAGTAGTCTAAAAACTCACTTCGGAGTTGAGGAAGGAGAGTGAAGTGGCTCTTTCGATCTGAGACACCCCCTCCAGAAGAAATCACTCCCTCCCCCCAGCCCAGAGCAGAGTGAAATCTTAGAAGCTGCCGCTGCCAGGTTTGAACGGAATGCCGGAGTCCGTGGAAGCCGGAGCTGGTCGGCCCGAAGGTCAGCGAGTTGTTTTGAGTTCTAGTACCCGGAAGAGGGGGAGCAGGGAGGAAAGGACGCCAGGGCCCGAGAGACCCCGCGCCAGAGCAGAAATTGTTTGTGCTCCGGAACAGGCAGCTCAGCGGAAGCCGCGACGGGGGCGGGTCACGTGTGGCGGTGGCAGCACAGCTGGCGGGGGAGTCCGGCTGGGACAAGGGCCGTGCCGGGCGGGGGTGGCGCGGGGCGGCGGCTTTCGCAGCCGAGGGTGGAACCGGCATACTCGGGGTGCTGAGAGCGAGCGGCGCCGCGAGCCCAGGGAGAACGAGTTATGGAGGGGCTGGGTTAGAAGTCGGAGTATTCGGAGCTCTGTGTAGTACGGCACACGCGGGACGAGGAATTGCCGAGGGTTGCGTAGGAGTACGGAAGTGGGCCCCCAGACTAGACTGGCGATAGCGAGACTGACGTGGAGACTGCAAGGGCGTCCGAACCCCAAGAATGGAGGCGCTGTTCTTGCAGTCGCCGGCCTTGTTTTCATCTTTAACGCAAAATCCCGAAAGGACCGGAACTGCCATCCCTGCCTGCGTCCCAGGGGCGCCCCATTACGCTTGGGGAAGGATGCATTTCGCTTGGCGACTTTGGAGGGGATCGATGGAGGCCGGGGCCGGAGAAGGCTGTCAAGGTGGCTCCGTGGAAGGTGCAGGTTGGAGCCGTGGGGCACACTACATGCATGCCTCCTCAGGAAGCGAGGGAAGGAGCAAGCTACTTCTGAGTGCTCCGCGGGGGGGGGGGTAGGGGCCATGCGGGGACCGCAGAGTGGGAGAAGGTGCCGTAGAGAAACCTTCGACCCAACCAGGAAGACAGGAGTGGCCTCGTGGCCGGGAGTGAAGAGTCTCACGTTTCCTCAAAGTGGCGCGCTCTACTCCATCGTGGGAGAGAAAGGACACAAATTTGGCCACCCTGCCAAAGTCCTTGAGGACATCTGACTTTGGTGTTCCCCCGACCAGTGGCCCGAAATGCTCCCCACCCCCATAGTCCACAAGGTTCAGGTCCGAGGCCTGCAAGAGTGGAGGACTGTGGTCAGGCTTCGGATGGGAAACCCACCCACGTCCCTCTTCGGCGCCACGCGGTGAAGGTGCGGAACAGTAGTTTTGCGAAGTTTCCCTCGCCTCTCCGCACCCCCGTCGGGGAAGGGCAGCTTTTTCCGGAGGTAGGGTCAGGGGAATAGCCTCAGAACCCGGAGAGGTGCTAGTTCCTTTACCCGAAACCCAGACCCAGGAGAGGGATGCGGACCGCCAGCGTGTTTGCGACCCCAGAGTGGCGGCGCTTGGCCCACTGCGACGTTTACTTAGAGTCGCGGCAGCCAGCCGGAGCTGTGCAGTCTGCGACAAGAGACGCCATTTGCATCCCCCTCCCTCCTGCAGGTTGGCGGGGGCGGGGGTGTCGCCCGCCGCGGAAGCATATTCCTGGCAGAGACACTGATTAGATGCTGTGTCGCTACGTGCACAGAATCGGGGTGGGCTTTCACCTCCTGTGCGCGTACACTTTCTGCTGGGAAAGTTTGCGGCGTTTTTTCCCTCTTTCACCGCACAGCTGCTATCTCCAGGGCGGAATTAGACGAGCACGTTCGCTCAGCCCGAGGGAGAGAGAATCGCGCTGGCGCTGGGAGGCGCCGGGCCCGGACAGCGAAAATCCAGCCCTGGCTTTACGTCGAGCTGCCGAGCACGGCGCTTACGCGCGCCCGGCCAGCCGAGGCCTGGTTTCCATCTGCCCCTTCTGCCTGCGTGTTAAGTTCGCCGGGGAAAACCCAACGATCCGTGCAGAGCCCCTTGGAGGAGACACCCCCCGCCCAGCCCTAATCTGACCGATGGAAAAAATGACAGTATAGGTCAGAGCAGGCTCCCCACGAGTATTAAATGCGGCCGCCTCCGTTCCCCGTGCTTGGGGAGGATGGGCGCCTTGCCAGGAAACCGCCGAAGGAGGAGCCACAGGGCCGCCTGCCCCTTCCTGGGCTAGAAACCGTGGATTCTTAGAGAGATGGGACAAACCTGGTCAGACAGCTGCCCATCTGAATACAGGTTGTTCATGTATCTTTCAAGCAATATCAATCTTTTTTTCTTTAAACCAAGTACACGTTAAGTCGGTTATGAATACTATGAGAATTGGTGAATTGATTGATGACGACCTCTCTCTCTGCCTGATATTCAACGTGTGTGCAGGAGGTGCAGGACTGAGCACGATGCATCTTGGCACTGCCCGTGCGTCATAAGAAGGCACAGTTCCCTTTGCACTCCACCTTCGAGGACTCTTAACATAACTCTAAAAGGGGATTTATTTTAGTTGTAGTTATATTTGGGTGTTGCTTACTCCTTGCAAACTTCTGCCTGGGGTTGTTTGTACCCAGTATGATGGCCCTGGGCATTGGCTTTTGAGTCCAAGGTTTTCTCTTGGCTTTTTCTTTTCCTGAATATGTCTGCTGCGTGCGGGGAGCCTGCTCCCACCCCACCTGTGCTGCCGCCGCCGCCCTCAGACTCTTGCTTGTGCGCACCACGCGGCCTCGGGAGGAGGGGAAATGTGAATTCTCCGGGTGGCGCTCGAGAACTGGAATTCTGACTTAGGGCTGCGGGTTTGTTCCTGAGGCTGCCAGGCAGAAGCTTGGGGGCCAGAGACTATGAAGGGGAAGCCCGGGAGTTGACCCTGGCGCTTTGGGAGCAAACCTGGAGGCGCCTGTGTCTTTGTTTTTTGGCCCGGGCGGCAGCCTGGCACACACAGTTCTGATAAAAGATCACCTGAGAAGGAGAGCTCACCGCCAGCACATTTCAGTGATTAGGCCAACTCCCGCAGGCACATAAGAGAAAGGCCATTTGCATTGTCTTTGAAAAGGAAAAGGCTGTCCCACCTGATGAATTATGCGTGACCTGGGAGAGGCCAGGGCGGGAATGAGTTGCCCCAGGCCTCCTCAGGCCCTTCTTCACCCCCAACTCCCCCCGTTGCATAGGAGACCCCATTTCAGAGGAAATGGGAAGCATTTTAACATTAGAAATCTGATGTATTCTATTCACATAAATTGTGGTACATTTGTGTGTCCCTAAAATGAGGCCCATCAATAGCCCAGAGACTAGGCCTGCCACATTCCAGCAGACCAGTGTTAAATTTGGGCTAAAGTGCACCCCAAAGGATGTGGCTTTTGCCCAGTGCCTCCAAAACTGATTTATAGGAGATGGCCTTGAGCCATCAAAAAGCTTGGCCTGAAAGAGTCAACTGGAGGTCCTCTACACCAGTGCTGTTCACCAAAGCCTCAGGGAGAGGATGGGTAATGGTGCCTGAGCCCTGGCAGGAGCTTCCCATTAATCCAGTCTAAATGAGCACCATTAAGGCCCACGTTCCCCTCTACAGCACTATGTGCACAAGCCTTTAAGGGAAGTCTGGTGGAGACAGTGTGAGCCCACTTTGCCTTAACTTTTTTTTGTAGGCCATTGTGCCCTCTGCATCCTTGCCTAACCTCATTCCATACTGGCCTCTGAGAACTTAAACCTGGACGTTTTTTCTTGCCGTCTCTGCATCTAAAGTGAAAGCTTATCAGATAGTAACAACGAACATATTGTAGCACTGTATAAGAAGCAGTGCTCATTATCCTCAAAACAACCCTGAGTCAGACACTATTATTATGGACCTTGTTTATTGAGACCCAGAGCTGTTAAGCGGCTTGTCCAAAGCTACACAGCTTGGGATGAGCTGAGAATGCGCCAGGGAGGGTAATAGGGCTGCTTTGCCTCTCCAGTGTTGTGTAGTGAAAGCCAGCTTTTTGGAGTGTTTTGAGAGGCCCGCCTGGACCCCGACCTTCCAAAGTTATGGAGGAGACGAAAGGTCCAATATTTGACCCTGCTTTTGCAAAGGAAACCTCAAGAGCATCGTACAGAAGCACGTTATTGTGGCTCCACGGCGGAGAAAGGTCAGAGAAGGCAGTGCAAAAGCCCCTCGCCCCACCTCGCCGCATAACATCCGGCGGTCATTGTCCGCCGGAGGTGACTGGGGGCTGGGGACAGCCGATTGCCGAGGAACTCCTTATCACCCAGTGTCAGTTCCCAGGAGGCGGAGGTAAACGGCCGCCAGCGGGGGCAGCTGATTCACATGGCCTCTGGGCTCCGGACCGCGTCCCCCGGGCTCCTCTTGCGGAGCTGGCGCAATGTCCGGCAGCGCCTTCCGCAGCTACGAGTTCCTCCGGTTTGAGCCACCAGCCTTGAACACAGAGCCCCACTACTGGAGGCTGGAGAGGCCAGCTAGTCTCGCCGTAGTTGGGACGGCTGGTTCCGCGTTGCTCACACTCACCCATCTCCCTTAAATACTTGTCCCCCTTTCCGGGCGTCGCGGGCGCGCGCGCGCGCGCGCGCGCGCACACCACACACACACACACACACACACACACACACACACACACACACACACAGGTTCCCAGCGCGCAGCGGCCTCCCGGGCCTCCGCTTCCCTCCCTCTCTTCCCGGCTCAGGCGCTTTAGAAGCCTTTGGCGGTTGTACCTGCGCCGGGGAGAGCCGGGGTGGAGGGGGCCGCGCTGCCTTCATGCTCCCCTGCGTCCCTCAGGCGCTGGCACCCCTAGGGCGTGCAGCCAGGGCTGGGGAAATACCACTGACACCCCACCCCCCCACCCCACCCCACCCCCGGCAAGTGGCCGCGGCTGGCGGGGACTTGCGCACCGTTTAATGATAGTCCAGGGAGTCAAAGGGGAGAGTCAGACAATGGGCCTGCGAGTGGATGATCGGTGGCGATAAACCCCCTCTCCCGAAAGGCTGGCTCAGCCGCTGGCCACCGCTAACACGAGTTGAACCAGCACGTTTTGTACTAGCTGCATCTTGTCGCCCTGCGTGCCCAGACCGAGTGTAGGTGTATAGGGGTACGTGGGGATAGGGTTCGTGATCTGAGGCGGTGCTGGATGATCAGCTTCCCACTTTTAGCTCCTGAAGACTCAAGCAACCCGCTGCCCTCGCCACCGCCGGGGCCCACAGGACAGTCGGCTTGCCTAGTCGTACTTGCGGGCGTTGATAGAGGCTGGGTGAACCCGGCCGACAACCTAGCCGAGGGAAAGAGGGAGGGAGAGAGCAAGCACAGCAGCCCGCGCGCCTCCAGGCAGAACACACGCCTTTCCCGGAACCTTGAAACCCAGGGGAGCCGCTGCCATCTTCGCGTGACGAGCAGCGAGACGCCGGTGATTAAGTGTTTCTTTCCGGCTCCCTCCCCGGATTGCGGCTCTCCTCCTTTCTACAGCGCTGGAAGAATAAAACCTGGGGGAAAAAATACACAACCGCGCTCTCAACTCGCAGTCTATGTCCATACTGGTTTCCCAGGGTACGTCCACTCGGGGCGTCCCCCCCCCTACACCACACCTCGCCGAGGACTGAGGGCCACATGCCTCAGTTTCCATTCTCCTCAGCCCAAATCTAGGAGTTTAATGGGGAGAAGGCATACATTGTTGAAGCCAACCGGTCCCCATCTCTGATGGAATTAAACCTTAACAGAGGAATCCCCCACCCACACCAGAGACTAATCCTGCTGCACCTCCTGGGATTAACTCGGCTCACAGGACCATAAAAAACTTCCGGCACAGCCAGAGGGTTCGTCTGCAGAAACACTTTAAAATTGTCCTCCCGGGTCTGGAGTTGGAATTGACCTGCTGGAGGGAAGTGAGTAAACAGTTGTAAGCAACAATCCGGCTTCCATGCGGTTTGCAGACTGTGAAAAGAGCTGCCTAAAACGTGGGCGGCGGGTGCTGCCTCAACCCAAAGCGCGGCCTGAGCCCCAGATAGATATATCTCAGGAAAGGATGCAGCATTTACAAATGACATTAATCTGGAGGAGGGCGGATGTGTAAAGGAGCAAGCCAGGTTTCACCCGGCTCTGGCCCCAGTTCAATGAGGAAGACTAGATTCCTAAAACTTGGGGGAGGAGGTGCTCAGTCCCCTCATCTCTACAGCAGGAACCATAACACTCACCTGCACCCCTCAGTTGGGATTCTGAAGATCAAAGTGTTAAAGCATTTTGTAAAAGGGTGCGACCCCTCCACTTCAGTGTGATTAATGTTCAGTCGCACCCTAGAAAACACAGTAGATTTGCTGATTAAAAAAAGTGAAAACCAGCGCTTCCTCAAATCCATGCAGGAGTGTACTCGATAAAGGGAATCCAAAAGCAACTTAACATTTTGAAACTCCTTTGTTTTACATATCTTCAAATTAAGTTTCTAAAGTAATGGGAAAGTCTTTGGAATGTTCTAAGAAAAACTGCCTGTCAAAAAGTGGGGTTTAAAGGGAAAGAAGAATCTCTAAATTGGGTCAAACCACATTTTAAGGAGAAGGAAACTGGATAAAGTATACATAAATTCGAAGTAGCTTTCTGGCTATGTACCCTCCTGTTAGTCTGGAGAGCAGATGCCACAGATAGCCACTCCACTCCCAGGACCTCGGTAGTAGGCTCTGACTCAGGCTTGGTCAGCTAAGTGCGAAGTTACATTGGCATTCATGGTGGGTACAGTGAGGAAGGGCAAGAATTTGCTTAAAATGCACATCAGAAGAAAGACATAGGCCTTCTTCTGCGTCCTGAAGGCCCAGAGCTGCTAAAACTGTGTGTGGGAGGGAGCGCCCCATGACCTCCGTCCCCGCAGATGGACTCACGGCAGCGTGACCGGCCCCAGGTGGTGCCCAGACACGCTGGGATAGAGGCCCTGGCTACGCCTTCAGCCTGCCTCGCAGATTGTGAGCAAGAGCCTCTGGCTGGACCGCCCACTGACCTTCCTGGCCCTGAGGCCTTCGGACAGGGTCTATTTGCCTCCACCACATTGCCCCAAGTGCTGTGCCGTCCCCTCCCTGGCACCCAGCCCGGATCACGAGGCCTTCCCCGCCCCGCAGTCCCCGTTCTTCCCCTCCTGATTCCTGTAGCAGCGGTGCAGAAAGCCTGTTTACCTCTGCAGCCCAAGGCGACTCGATCTACGTGAAAAGCCCTAACGCCGGCGCCGACCAGTAGGGGGGGATTGTCCAATAGATTATTCCTCCTCCTGGGCTTTTTTTTTTTTTTTTAACGGGAAGGCTCGGTTGGAGAGGGGGTGGGGTGGCGTGTTACTGCTGTTTTTTAAAACACAGTATTTGAAAGAGAAACAAAAGCCACACAAAAGCCGTTTCGGAGGTATCAAGGCTGTTTTTACATATAAAAAGTGTAGTGAATACTACGGGGTCCCCAGCAGTGATAAACTAAATGGTTGGCCGATTTCGACAATTAGCAGTTAATGTGTTATCTGCGATCTGCAAACAAGTTTTGAGGCTCGAAGGACACTGGATTCCGGTTCTAGTCGACAGCGTTGTACTCGGATCTGTAGGGCACCTCCGATGCTCTCGGTTTCTCTAAGTGCGAATCCAGCTTCCGCAAACATGGGTTTCCCGGGTTGGAGGACTGGCTTGAGGCACAGAAAATGCACTTGGGCAGCCGAGGAGCCTCCTCCTGCATCGCCCCTCAGGCCGAGCTTGTCCGGTTCCTATTTTTCCAAATTGGTTTTTACCTCCCAGTTCCGCAGACCTCTTAATTTTGCACATAGTACCCCCAACAAATGTGGAATGAATGGCAGAAACTGAAGTGAGGCACTTGGCCTGGAAGGCAGCCTGGTGCCTGGCCCTGCCCTCCGAACCCCATTCCGCTACCCAGAGCCCCCAGGCCGCCACAGCCTGCGCACAGCTTCGCCCTGCGCGAGCCGGGGCGGGCGGGGGAGGCCTGGAGGCACCAAGCGCCTGGAGCCTGCACGATGATAAATATTGCGCAGACAGCCCATAAATAATTTGCATTATGTTCAGCTGACAACGCAGGGCGATTAATTTTAATAGCTACATATTTGCCTGGCTGCTGCTTTCGTAGGCCCAGTAATGAAAGGCGAGAGGCCGCCCTGGCTCCGTGCTCGTGGTCCCAGAAGGCAGCCGGGAGGTGCGCGAGGGCGGGACGCGGCGTCTCCTCCAGGCAGCCCCCAGGGGAGCCCCAGCCCCCGAGTCCCCTTCTCGCCCTCTGCGCTGTATAAGGGTGGGGTGCGCGTGCGCTGCCGGAGCACCCCCAGGGCCTCGAGCAACAGGAGCCACCATAATGACACTGCACATTTGTTTGTGTAGGGAGAGCCACTTGTGGGCCAGGAGACCTTCCCCGAGGCGATGCGACCCGCCGCCCCGGGACCAAGTCCGCAGTGAACTCTGGAATGGATTTCACGTTTCAGTTTGGTGCGGGTCGGGGATGCTAGTGTCAGCTGCCGCCAATTCGCCGGTGGGCCCCAGCGTGACAGAGGCTTTCCGCCCTCGGGACCCCGGCTAGGGGAAGAAAAAGCCCAGCTGCCCACGAGTCCTTTCCGCGCGTCCTGAGTCCTGCTGTCCCGTGCCCCGCAGGAAGCCTCCCCTAAAATGCTTTCCGAGCTCCTCGATTAAAAGGACCGCACACATAAAGGACGGAAGAAAGGGTTTGGAGGAGCCCATAAAAAGAGGGAGGCGGGGAGGGAAGCGCGGGGAAGAAGGACACAGCACAGCAGCCGCCGCAATCCCGTGGTGGCCGGGTGCGCGCGTGTGCGTGTCTGTGTATGTGTTCGGATGACAAAGCCCCGCCGCCGCCAGCAAGCTCCTGGCTGCCTGAGCACTGATGGGGGAGGGGAGGAGGAGGAGGGGAGCCAGCGCGCGCATAGGTAAGCGAGGAATCGAAGGTTCCCGGGAGAAAGAGTTCATTCATGAGCTGGAGGAGGCCTCCTGGCCAGGCCAGGTGGAACCTCTTGAAGCCAACACCTGTGTATTTTCTTTTTTGGAAAGGGGCGAGCATATCGATCATTACCATATTTTAATTGCCTTTCGCAAAGGTCATCTCCAATTATGGGTTGAGAGGAGGGTTAGCCAGGAGTCTGTAGCCCTTTAGTGTGTGTGAGTGTGTGAGTGTGTGAGTGTGTGTGTGAGTGTGTGTGTGTGTGTGTGTGTGTGTCTGTCTGTCTGCTGAGACAATGCACTCAGCTCTTATCCAAATGCCAATCTGAGGGTGTCCGTGCGCGCCTGCGAGGCGGTCACGACGTGCTGGGTCCACGCAGACAGACCAGTCTACGTGCACAGTAAAAGCCAAGCAGGCGGTGAAGGGCCGCGGAGACCCACGGATTTTCTTTTTAGAAACGATAGTGCGAAGAGACTTGACAATAATAACACACAGTAAGATCAAACCAGGGCGGGAATAAGAAAATGCATTTTCCTTTGTAGAACCTCGGATTCTGTTTAACCCATCTGATGTCCGAAGAGCTTTTTGTGCCCACGTGGAGTTCCAGCACAAGGACAGGTGCGGGGAGCTTAGCCACCCTGGACTCCTTGATGACATGCCATGATAGCCACCTTATTTTAATATTAATCTCTTCCTTTAATTCAGCATGGTTGTCAGTTACAGTGACATGAAATCCTTAATGATGTCTGTTTTATAGAAAATGATACCCAATTTGTTGAGAAAGAAACGCTGAGGTTTTTTTTTTTAACTTGAAAAGGTCTCCATTTCCTTACTTTTCATCACTTGTGGAAACCCTGGAGACAGAAAAAGCCTATTTTAACTTTTCTCGAGGGAAAATATCAGTTGGGAAGGTTGTTGGAGGGTCAGAGCTCTTGGGAGAATATTTTGGAGATGAGGAGATGGAGATCAGTGAAGAGCTGTGGGTCAGGATGTGGGCAGCAGCCACTCTGAACTTGACCTTCTCAAGGGAGTCTGGCATCTCTGAGCCACCATGCTGTTTCTGGGTGTCCCACCTGGCAGACCTAGGGGCTGGGGTCAGGAGCCTTGGAGAGTTGGAGGATTTTGTACAGGCTCTGCTTCCTGCCTGTCCCCACAGCTGGCCTCCTGGCCTCACCAGCAACCAGCTCTGCCTGGAGGAAGGCAGAACCAAATGACTGGTCCAGCCCTGGAGAGATCGCCTGGCTTTCTCCTCCCCTGTAATCAAAACCAGATGCACTTAAGCGCCTTTCATCAGAGGAAGCCCAAAGCCCTCCAACAGGCTTCAATAAAAGCCTTGCTAGGGCCTACCAGCCTGCTCAGTGTCCCTACCCCTGTGCCCATTTCCCAACTGTGGAAGCCTGGGGCTGCAGTCAGGCTATTTCTGCTCCCCTGGTACTCCAGAAACCAAGATCATCTACCCTACCAAGGCAGCCTTTCCAGGCAAGTAGAGTGTCAGGATCCCTGCCAGGTGTGTAGGTGCAGACCCCATTGATGGGAAAAAAAGAGACAGACATGGGAGGGCAGCCAGCAGCTAGTGCCTAAGGAAGAACAAGAAGAGTGATTTTGTGAGAAGAAATCAGAGTGGCTAAGAGAGAAGAGGTGAGGCCGAGGGCAATGATAATCAAGATATTCCGAAGGGTATTCAGAGCCCCTATCCCACTGCACTGCAGTGTTTCTGTCTATGCCACTAGCCTATGAACTTCCTAAGGACAAAGACTGTCTAATTTACCTTTGTAAGCCCAGCACAGGGCCTGGCACAAAATACGTGATCAAAATGTTTGGGAGACCACAGATATGGCAGAAAGGTCTGGAACAAGACACATCTGGGCTTAGGATAGGAGCTCTGCCCCCAGTGGTTGTATACTTTTCTGAGCCTCAGTTTCCTTGTAAAATGGGCGTGAGAAGGTCCATCACAAGATTGGGGAAAGAGTAGGTGAAATCATTGCATGTAAAGTGTCCAGAAGGTCATAATCAGATTTTAATAAATGTTCTACCCTTATTCTTGAAGGAGCAAAGGAGGATTTGGGCTGATATTGTTTAAAATGTAGGAGGAAAGGTTCATGCATGGCCCTAGCTGGGGACAGGTCTCACTGTACTGTGATTTGGGTCAGAAGGGAGAATTACTTTTAATATGTGAGTTCCAATTGCCCTATAAATTGGAGCCACAGGCCCCCTATGTCCAGCAGGGACATGCATCCCTAACGTGGTGAGCTCAGGAAGCTGTGCCAGCCTTTGGCTCTCCCATGCAGAACTGACTTGCCACTGAGCCCTGGTTGTGCACCAAGGACAAGGCCACCTGGGATGAGTAGCTGCCAGATAATCTCAGTTGGTTCTGGCTCTCTGTGGTCGGGGGAGAACTGTCCTTTTGGCTTGACCTCTGCTCCTGTCTATATTTGATCTTTGGCAAGTTCATCCCTTGGTATTTGGTGGGGCAGGGAGGGCATGTTGCCTACTTCTCTTTGCTGTTCATTTCATTCTGGCCTGTTCAGTAGCTCCCACCTCTCCCCAACACACACAATTTGGCTTATTTTTCTTTTGCTCCCTGGCTGTTCTGCTTGTTGCGGTGGGGGCCAAGACAGACCCCTCCTCAGTCCTTCACATTCCAGATGTCTCGCAGCCCCTCCCCACCTCACCCCTGAGTTTGGCACCTCCCCAGGAGAGCAGGCTGTGAGTGCAGGTCAGGGGCTGCCTGGGCAGCAGGGGCCTGTGAGTGCTTGCTTCAAGGAAGTAGGGATAGAGAAAAGAGGGGAGGGAGAGGCCAAGGGCTTTGCTGGGTGATTCTGTGGGTATGGCCTATCAAGTGTGATTCTTGAATATTGTGAATGAAAATGCATATGTCTGGAATGTGACACAAGTCCAGTAACTGGGTTAGGGAATGCAAAGATGTAGGATTTGTAGGGGCTTTGGGAAGAAAATGAAGTAAGCTGACAGTTCTTCCATATTCCATCCCTCCCCGTACCTGACATGAGAACCTTTAAGAAGCGTCAAGGAAAATGCAGAGAGAGAAAAGAATGGTTGGGAGAGCCAAGCTAGCCCTGCAGAAATGCTTGGTCCTGCCTTTCTGCCCAGCAAACTGGCTCCCTTGTGCAGTCAGTGTAGGTCAGGAGGGAACAACAAATAGAGTCCTTTCAACCAGATTCTTTAGGGGAAATGTGAGCTCAGATTCGAGGAGACAGGTCACTGTCCTACAGGGATTCCATAAAGAATAAGATGTTGTGTCATCAGAGGTGGAGGATTTGGGTCATGATCAAAAATGTCCTGTCTGCCACACTTCTGTTTTTAATCCAGCTCACTTTCTTCTATGGATTTAACAACATGTTATTAAACCGATATCCCCTACTTACCATCATGAAAAGAAGGGTCATAGTGTGTTAGCAGCAAGGGAGCTAGCTGGGAAGCAACTGAATTCTGCCCATGAATTCTGTGGGTCCCGAATTTTTGGTGTAAAGACTAAAGAGCTAGGGGCTGGAATCATCTGGTGGCAGCCTCGCCTACATGGCTGGCTGCTGGCTAGGACCTCAGCTGTGTCTCATAGTACAAATATAGGCCCTCCCTGTGGCCTGGGCTTCCTCACAGTATGGTGGCTTAAGGGTAGCAGAACTTGAAGTTACTGGCAGCTCAGAGCTCCAAAAACAAAGCGTGGCGGCAAACAAGACTAGAGCTGCATCACCTCTTCTGACCCACCCTCAGAAATCACAAACCAGAGTTGTTTGTGCTCTAATCTACTGGTTACGGTGACTCACAAGCCCAGACAGATTCAAGGAGAAGGGACATAAACCCTACCTCTCAATGGGAAAAATGTCAAAGAACTTGTGGCCATTGGGGGAAAAAAAAGAAAGAAAGAAAGCCATGTCAGGCACTCTTGAGAACTAAGCTTAATTAGCCGTGGCTCTAAACAGAATAGTCTATGTTATTATAGGAGTTTGTACCCTCCAGAGACCACATAAATTATATGGGGGTGGGGGGCAGAAAGCTAAAATTAGGCCAGGGTAAAAGAAATAGAGCCATAAAGCAATATGGGCTTTATAAAAAATAGAAGATATCAAAGAACAACCCTCTGTGAGCTTGTAAAATGTGGAAGGATTGAGGAAGAATTGGATGGTGAGATTGGATTGGTTTTAGGCTCTTCAGCATTGAAAGGGAAAGCAGGTAAGGGACTGGTAATCTGGCTGCCATCAACCTTTGCCCGCCATTTTGGGGCGTATCTGTGGTAACCCTTCATTACTCCAGGCAACATTATTTTCACTATTTAGTTACAAATCACTTTTTTTTCAACACATAAATATCTTTATGTGGTACAAAGCTGGAAATATGGTCAATGCACTTCCTAAAGGAAATGTAGAAAAAATAATACATTAATTTAATAATAAATTAATACTTAATATGTGTCCCCTACCCCCAGGTGTGGTTTTAAATATCCAGCATGGATAACATTGTGACTGAAAGGTGCTGGGTACATCTCTAGGGCCCCAGGTTCCCACTGTCTTCATCTCTAACCCCTGAATAAAGGCTTAGACTCCTAATTTCATGCTAGGGGTTTCACAGGCAACATAATTGTATTTGTCTCTGCCTTTGATCTGCTATTTCAATGTGGCTCGACTAGAAGACAGAGATAGAAACATGGTGGGAAAACATGATTCTGTTTTGTTTGGGAATCAGCAGTTATTTTCTCTGGCTCCCTTAACTTGACACACCTTCCCTAAATCTGAAATCTAGTCATTCCTGAAATCTAATCATTTTCCCATTTTTGAAAATCCAAAAGGTATGTGCACCCTCTGGCCTGCTTTCCTTTTGGCTCATGAGGATTTCATTTTCAGCCAGGCTTTGGGGCATGAGGCTCACGTTTTATATCTCAATGAAAATAGAAGTCTCAGAGTTAGTGGAGAGCTCCTGGGTGAACTCTGACCTGCTTGCCCCTCTCCTGACCTCACCCTGACTTCCCAGGATGTATATGGTTGACCCCAGCCTCCCTTCAGATGATTTGAGTTTGCAGGGACCAATGTTTCTATGCTGGAAACCAGAGAAACCAAGATTCAGCAGGAACCTTGTAGGTCAGAACTAAGCAATGTTCAAGGTGGCCTCTAAAATAAGCTGACTTATTTCTCAGGTAGGACCAATGCGTCAGGTTATGAATTTTATGCACTGCACAAAGGTCCCCAGCCAAGACAGGTAATTCAGGTCCAGGGGTACCTTTCTCCAATTCTCTTTGAAACTACTGAGTAGGCTAGTGGCAGTTCCGTTCTCAGGACAGAGGAGAAACAGATTCTCTCTCTCTGATCAAGAAGAAAAGAGTTGGTGACACAGGGCAAGATGGGGGTCAAAAGGGCATCTTGGGAGCAGAGTGGGCCAGCCTAAGGCTGCAGAGCCAGTGTTGACCCAGCAGGTTAGAGTAATAGGTCCATTGACTTGCTTTGTTTTGTCACCTCTCATCTGCAGGGTCCAGTGTTCATAAATTACTGGGTCCTTCCTAGGGCTTTATTTGGAGTTTAAAAAAAAAGACAGGGGTATCACCCTACCTAACTGTTTTATTTGGCCAGAAAGGTGGGATTGGGGGTGGGAGGATGTTTTCTTTGGTTTTGAATGTGAAGGCTTTAGTCTTTAGGGGATGTTGTTAACTGCAGGCCTTTATGTGCTGGATGTAAGGCATTTGAATGTAAGACTTTAACAGGTGGTGCAATAGAGTTTGACATCCTAACAAGTTACCTGTGAACTAAAATTCACACTAGTGTGTAATGAATGAAGAGAATTTGCATTTAAAAGTGGAGGATCGTCTGGAGAAAGTAATTCCTAATCAAAATTAACTCGAAAGAGGGACTTTCCTGGTGTTACCACTAGACTAGCAGTGAAAGCCTTTGGAAGCCTTGTACATAAGCAGTGAAAAGTTTACTCTTGTTCACTCTATAGTGGACAGCATTGCTATTTGGAATTCCATTAATACTTGGAAAGGTATTTTCACAGTAAAACCATAAATGGCATCTCTCCTGGGAAGGGCAAATTGAGAAGACTTGCTCTTTCTTCCCTGATGACCAAGAATATATAGGCCAGGGACTCCCAAATCCATTCAGCTCCCTGCCTGTTTCTTTCCACACTTTGAGTAATTTGAGTTGGGTATGTTGAAGGAAGATAGTTTGAAAGAACACTAGTTACATCATCATGACTATTAGGGAGTTCTTGGTTTTATTTTTCTAAGTCGGTGTGTGTTTAATTTTAAGATTTAATTTGTATTTTCCACAAAGGAATATTTGCACAAAATTTATGAAGCCAAATAATATGTTAAGGCTTGGTGCAAAAAAACAGTCCCCTATGGGTACCCACATTTCTTGTTTCTTCTGGAAGATACTATCATATTTCTAAGTAATATGTAGATGTGGCCTTCTCTTAAATAATCCATGGTGACTATCATCTGTTCACTTCCTAGTATAAGTATTTTCCTTCTCTGCATCATACTTCCCCCTCCCCCATTCTTACACTAGAGCCCTTGTAATTTGTTATTAAATTCATACCCAATGTTTACTTTGTGACCACATACATATTGTTTATTGCTGAGGCAAATGAGTTTCAGCAATTGCATTTCCTTTCTTGTATGACTTTTTTTTCCTCGGGAGTTAATAATTGCCTCATTTTTTTATTTGCTTAATTTTCTTTGACCTATGACTAATTTTCCCACACTCTCTAACCTCTGTACAAATCATCTTGGGACAGTTTTCTGCACGTTCACATCTTGGAGACCATCTGAAAATAAGCTGATCTTTTTTATTTTTGTGCTTCTTTTTTTAACTCCCATTTTCTTTAAGTCTGAAACATTTTTAGAAGTTTCTAATCTTCCCTTTAGTTTTATTTTCTGGTACTCTTCTTTTTATGACGTGTGGTGGCAGTTTTATTGATTTCATACGGGGGTATTGCGTGTTGATGGAAAATTGCATTTCTCCCATTATGCTAATGTCGGGAGCTAAGAAAGGAATCTAATGTTTCTGATTCTTGGTATTTTGCTTAGTTTAAATAAACTTTCACCATTTTTCCTAAACATCAACCTTTCAGAAGTGATGACTGCTATTCCCTGGAATCCTGGAACTATCTATCCAGTGTTAGCAAATTTTTGTCCTCCTTTCCTATTCCCGAATGGATTCTACATTTTTAGAAGTAAAGATTATTTTTTTAATTAAAAAAAATTTTTATAGTGACATTGGTTAATGAAATCCAATAAGTTTCAGTTGTACACGTTAACAGTAAGATATATATATGTGTGTGTGTATATATATACATATATGTATATATTTACACTGTGTGTTCACCTCTTATAGTTAGATTTCTTTCTGTCACCACATATTTACCCCCCTTTACCCCATCTATCTCCCTCCTTCCTTCCCCTACCCTCTGGTAAGCACTAGTCCATGTCCAAGGGTCTCTGTTTGTTTGTCCTGTTCATTTGTTGCTTTTAGGTTTATATCCCACATATAAGTGATATCATGTGATTTTCAACTTTTTCTGTCTGGCTTATTTCACTTAGCATGATTATCTCGAGGTCCATCCAGGTTGTTGCAAATGAGTATTTCATCTCTTCTTGTGGCTGAGTAATATTCCATTGTACATATGCACCACAGCTTCTTTATACCAATCATCTATCATAGGACACTTCAGTTGCTTCATGTCCTGGCACTGTAATAATGCTGCTATGAACATAGTGTGCAAATATCTTTTCGGATATAGGTTTTCAAGTCTTTGGGGTAAATACCAGTAGAGAGAGGATTGCTGGATCATATGGTAGATCAATTTTAGTTTTTTGAGGAACCTCCATACTGTTTTCCATAGTGGCTGTACCAATTTGCAGTCCCACCAGCAGTGTATGAGGGTTCCTTTTTCTCCATATCCCTCCAACATTTGTTATTACTTGTCCTGTTGAATAGCTATTCTAACAGGTGTGAGATGGTATCTCATTATGGTTTTGATTTGCATTTCCCTAATAGCTTGCAATGTTGAGCATCTTTTCAATATTTGTTGGCCATTTGTATGTCCTCTAGGGAGAAGTGTTTGTTCAGGTCCTCTGCCTATTTTTTGATTGGATTGTGTTGTTGTTGTTGTTGTTGTTGTTGTTGAGTTGTATGAGTTCTTTGTATATTTTGGATATTAGGCCCTTATCGAAAGTGTTGTCCCTTTGCCTTGTTGACGATTTCTTTTGCTGAGCAGAATCTTTTTCGTTTGATGTAGTCCCATTCATTTATTTTAGGTTTTACTTCCCTTGCTTTTGAGGTCAAATTCCTAAAATCCTCTTTAAATTCCTAGGTCCTTGAGTTTAGTTCCTATGTTTTTAAATAATTAATTGGCCCTGCCCCATGCCATTTACTGCAGGATTCATGCCCATGATTTACATTCATTTCACGCTGCTTTTTATTTGTGTTTAGTTGTTTACAAGCCTGCCTTCCCAGCTGCATTGTAAATTACTCAAGGGCCACTGGTATCTTTTTTTAAAAATTAACTTTTGTACTTTTGGATTCTCCTAGAACCTAACAGTGCCTTGCCCTTAGCAAGCTCTCCATAAACGCACGTCCATAAGTGGACAAATATAGAGTGCCAGCCTTCCCCAGTAAAGATCCCTTAAAGAGAGGTAACTTTCCAGTCCTCTCT
The DNA here is from genome assembly GCA_003508835.1 of Eonycteris spelaea. NCBI lineage: Eukaryota > Metazoa > Chordata > Mammalia > Chiroptera > Pteropodidae > Eonycteris > Eonycteris spelaea. The sequence goes on along the minus strand of PUFA01000471.1, from coordinate 221,476 downwards.
TGTCCGGAAAGAGACTTAGAAATCCCTTGCATGGTGGGGACTGAGCTGCAGGCTTTGCCCTCCGCAGGTGGCAGTCGGGGACAGCAGCCCTAGTTCTGGTGTGAGAGGACGGGCCACTGTGCGCGAGAGAAGTGATAACGTGTTGACCTGTGCCGGAGTCCGGGAACAAGAGGTCGTTTCTTGGCATTGAAATCCGCTCTGGCGTTGCGGCGACGACAGGCCGCGCTTCAACTAGGGGCACTCCCCCCACACCCCCACCCAGAGCCAGGGCAGCGCGGAGGGGCTCCGGAGGGAGCCGGCGCGACTGCGGCTCTGCGGTCCCACCACCGGGGGCAGCGCCGCCCGCACCAAGATGGCGGCCGGCGTACAGCTGCGCTGGCCGCCCGCGCCTGGTTGACAGGCAGGCGGCAGCTCCTCAGGGGCCAGTGCCAGCAGCTGTGTCCACCCCCCACCCGCGGGAGTGGGGGCACGTTGCTCCCTATTGGCCCACAGAGAACGCGGCAGACCCGGACAGGCAACCTACCTGGGTGAGCCCTAAAGGCATATTTATCACCCAACTCCCCCAGACTCCTGTAGGAGGAGGCAGGGACAGGCCTTGGCTGAGATAAGGACTGCGAAGATGGCTGCAGGCCTACACACGGTGGACAGAGGACCAGCGGGTACCACGGAGTGCAGACCTCATTCCAAATCGTCCCCCCCACCCCGCCCTGCCTTGGTAGCCTAGCCAGTAAGCCTTTGGACAACTTTGGTGTACAATTCCACAACACCAGTGACCACAGGTGGGGGAATCATGACCACCTAAGACACAGGGCCCACAGCTCTTGAAAATCAGAACTGTCTTGGAAAATCTAGTATATCTGGTTGTGAAATCCTTAACATTATCTAGTAAAGGCTACAGAATGTGTGCCACCCATCACATTTCCTCTGACAGCCCATCACATTTCCTCTGACATTGGTATGCGCACTGTGTAGGCTGCCTTCCTTGTAAGATACTCCAAAACCTAACTAAGGTCCAATTTACCAGAAATGGCATTGATGAATGTGGTGCATTCTGAGTGATCTCGCCTGGGGCTCAGGTTGGGAGGTCAGAAGGGCTCCCTTAGGGAGTAGCTGCTGCATGTAGAATCACAAAGGTAGGAAGAGAAGTACCTGGAAAAGCTTCCCCTTGCCCTTTGTAAACTGCAGCTGACACCTCCCTCTGGTTCAAGGTTACATCAAAAGTTTGCATGTTATCAGCTCAGTGTGAGGCTGAATGTGAACTTTTTGGTGAAATTAAGACATTCTGCATAACATTTGCACAAGTTTGTTATTTTTACAGAGAACACTTCCCCCACTCTCTTAAGCTGCAGCCATGCCAGCCTTTCCTTCCTTCGGCATCCCCTCTTTTAATTACCTCTCTGTTGCCCCAGTTTAGCCAGCCCTCCCCACCTCCTGTGCTTTGTTCAAGTACAGCAATAAATCCAAGACTGGGCCTAATCCTCCCTGGTACTGCCTGACCTTCCCTCAAGCGAGCCTGGAGACTGATGGGCCCTCCTGGCCCCCAACTGATTAGGGTCAAAAATGCTGCTTGTTGTGTTTGTTTTCTCCCCTCTGCACACTTGTTGGTACTTTTTCAGACAGGCTGCCTCACCAAAAAAAATCGTATACAAGAAGTTCAAAGCTGCCCTTTGGAGCCTGGCCTCCACTAACTGGGAGAGCATCCTGCCACCGAGCCAACCATCTGATTTCTAAAATGTAGCCAGCGCCAATGGGTTACCGCTGACTTTGCGCCCACCTAATTCCTCTAGTAGAGTCAGCTCAGGTGGCCCAGGCGCACCCACCTCCAGCCCTGTTTAGACCTGTGCCCCTCCCGGGAGGTGCAGTAACCACAAACGGCACGACAGGCGGCCAGCCGATCTGGTTCCGTGACGACTCCCAGGAGACCGCTGCCTCAAGCGGCAGGCCCCATCTGCAGTGCAGCTGAACGAGTTAAGCTGCACTGAGAGTGAGCGGCCGGGGAGTGAGGCCTGGAGGACAGAGAACCAGTGGGATCTCCGGTAGCCCACTTACAGAACTGGGTGGACCTGACACACAGAAGGGCTGCGTGGGAGGCCCAGAGGCCCCCAGTCGGGGGCTGGGAAGGAGGCCTAGGAACGGGACCCAGTGGGAGGCTGCGCTGAAAACTTTGAAGTCGCGGAGGTGGGGATGTGCCCTCCAGCGTACCCCGGGCGGGGGAGGCGCTTCTATGTCGAAGTAGCAGCGAGGAGCTTCAGCACCAGACCCTCAGGCTCCTGCGGCAGAGCTAAGTCCACGATACAAGGCGGGCAAGGGAAGTGCAGCTCTCCCTGCAGCCCCAGGTGCCCTACGGTTACTCGCCTCCTGGGGACAGCTCGCCCCCACCGTGCCGCCCCTGTCCTCTTCCCTCAGGCCACCACCCTGGGACCGCCACGCTCACCCCAGCGCGACCTCTCTTCGGCCTCACAAAGGCCGTGTGCGGCTGGGGCAGATGAGGAACGGCCGCAACTCTCAGATCTTTAATTACGGCCCTACCCTTCCCCCCACCCCATCGTAGGCTTCCAGCCCTTTAATCAATTTCACGATATTAAATATTAATTTCCCGCCAGCTAGGCTTTCTCGGAGGAGGGGGAGGGGACAGGCAGGGTAGCTCCGAAGAAGGGATGTGTTTGTAAGGTGTGACCCAGGTAGTAGTAGAGGGAGGAGGATGCGCGGGATCCTATGACCTGCGCCAGGAACGCGGAGCCATCGGGTCTGTGCTCTTCGGCTGGGGGAACTTGGAGAGTTGTGAACGTCAGAGTGTAGGCCTCCGGGAGGGGCAGTGAGGTGTGCAGAGAGTCTCAGTGCACTGGGCGTCTGCCTCCTACTCCGCCCTCCACCCCCCACCCCCGAGTCAGCCTCACGCGGGCCCGCGGAGCGCAGCGATGATGGATCGCGCCTGGCGGGGGTGATTTGGTGTTGATCGCACATTATCACTGGCAGGTTGGACTGGTTGCTGATGGACGACTTCTAGCGGCGGCAGCAGCAGCGTCTTCAGACACCCGCGCGGGGACTCGCTTGCTCTGCAAGGGTCTTTTTTCCCCAACCACCTCCCTCCCCACTTCCAGGCGTCAGGAAGACCTGAGAGGCTGAGCGGGTCTTCCCGCACACAAAAAGACCGCCCTTGTCCGGGTCCAATTGTGGGCCGTAGGCCGGGCGAGGAGGGGAGCCAGGACGCCTCTCCCACTTCCTCCCATTACTCCTTCCTTTGCCGCCTGCTCCCCCCCTCCTTCCTGCTTCCCCATCGAAACTGGAGGGCCTGGGTCACTTGCCGGGTGATTTCCCCGCCGCCAGGCCCAGGCCGCGGGGGGTGGGGGCGAGCTCTCTTGTCTTACGGTCCCCTCCCCTCTCCCAGGGCTTACAGCACGCAGCGCTGCGGTGCGCCCCTCCTCGCCTCTTTTTCTAAAGTGCCTGCAGATACAAAAGCAGTTTCGTAATGCCTTCCGTCTGCGAGAGCCGGAGGACCTTGGCTGACCTTTCGGAAACTGATTGCAACTGCCTGTTAACAGCCCTTACTGACCGCACCGAGCGGAGCAGAGGACAATCATTTAAGTGACAGACGGCGAGGTGGCCTCGGCTCAGTCGAGCGGCCTGGTTAAACCCTCCCTGCCCTCCTCCCGAGTCCCCCCCCCTTCAGTTCCGGGCGCACTGCGGGCTGTGGCGGGCGCTCGGGTGGGCGGGGAGGCCATGCCGCGCGCGCGTGTGTGTGAGAGTGTGTGTGTGTGTACTCGTGATTACCGCCCGACCCCTTTGAGGACCGACGCTGCCGGCTTAGTCTGCCATCTGCAAAAGAGGAATAAAAGGGCCGCCTCCGCCGACTTTCCCTAATGGGTAAACTGTCCCCTCTCTGCGTGACCAGGGCTGTGTCCCTGCTGCTGCGGGGGCAAGATCCCGACCCTCAGCTCTTCCGGTCCCCTCCCTCCTCCGCGCAGACACCGACAACGGGGACAGCGGGAGGGGTCCAAAGGTTCCGAAACTCGCGGTGTAGTGGACGTGGGTGTTCCTGGTGTTTTGTTTTGGAAACTGGAGAAAGGTGGGGGTGGGCCCGCACTGAGGAGGCGAGGTGGGGAGGGGAGGCTGGTGACAGGGCACCTCGGGCTGCGCTCGCTCGCTCGCTCGCTCGCTCTCTCTCTCTCTCTCTCTCTCTCTCTCTCTCTCGGGAGAGATCGCCAGCTGCTCTCCAACAGGCAGCGCCCTGAAATCTATTTAAAGAGAGGGAAAGGGGAGGAGAACAAAGGGGGAGGAGGGGGCGGCGAGCGGAGCCTGGGCGAGAGCGAGCGAGCAGGGAGGATCCGCCGCTCCGCAGGCACATCAAGCGCTCACATCTGTACACTCCGCGATCGATGGGGAGAATGGATAATATTTGTCAGCTGCAGACCTTTCTCTTCCCGGTTCCCGGGGAGGGGAGGGGGCGAGAGAGGGGGAGGGGCGGACAGACCACGCGAGAGAGTCCGCCTCAAGGACAGCGCACTTCCCGCTGCAGCCACACGGAAACCCAGAGCCATGAAAGCCCGGGGATTTTTCTTATATCATTATTAATTATTTTTTATTATTCCACGGCAGCCAGCGAACGCTCGGCTGCGCCCCTCCCCCGCTCGCCTGCCGCCTCTCTTTGTTGATTCTCAGCTGCAAGCGCCGCGGGCCCGAGCCTCCTCCGCCGCCGCTGCCACTGCCGCGGAGCACGATCTGCTCTTGCGCCCTCGGTCGCAGCTGCGGCCCGGGAAGCCAGGGCTGCGTCCCCGCCCCCCACAGCGCGGCATCTCCCGCACCCCCGCCTGTTGCCCGCCACGAGGCCAGCCCTGACGCTTCGCCGCTTCTTGCTGCAGCTCCGCGTCCCCAACGCCGAGCAGAGAGGCGCTGGTTGCTGCCGCCCCGAGCTTCTGTCCGCGTGGGGGCCTTCGCCACCCACCCCCCAACCCTGGCGGCTGCACTCTGATGCCGCCATCCCTACACATGGTCTTCATTTCGCACACTAGCGGCGTGCTTCCTTTCGGCTCCTCTCCCCGGGGCTTTTCGGAGTGAGGAGGAAGGTTTAGAGGAAGTTAGAAACCCAGTGAGCTCAGGGGGAAGGGGGAAAACCCTAGCTCTCAGTCTGAGCTTCCGACGCAGAGGGGAGCGCCCCGTCGGGGTGCGGCAGAGCCTGGGTGCCCTCACCTTCCTTAGGTGCAGGGAGGGCGAATGAGGGGTGGCGGTTGAGGCAGAACAGGGAGCTGGAGAGCGAGCTCCAGGTTTGCTTTCCTTCGCCCCCTTGCCCGTTCCTACCAGCTGGGATATAATTGTCTCGCCCCCTCAGAACAGCACAGTAGGCCTGGGAGCCGATCCGATTTAGCGGTCATCAAATGAGACCAAAGACACTTAAGACTGCCTCCCACCTTCCGCGCGGATAGCTACCTGGGCCTTTGCCCCCTCCCTCCTCCAAGGTTGAAAGCTCCGAGCTGACGCCCCACAGTCCTGGGTCCGGGCCCACTCTGGGGGTGGAGGGTGCAGAAAGTTCTAGTCGGGTTTTACTTGTGCCTTCGCGCCCCCACCCCACCCCAGCTCCAGCTGTCCTGCGATCCCAGACCAGCCGGCGGCGGCGTCCCCGACTGCTCCGCGGTCCTGGGCAGGGCAGGAAGCTGGCACAGCTGAAGGCTGGGCCGGCGCCACTTGGCTGGGCCGACTGCTCGCTGGAACTCGAGCGGCACCTTCGCGCCGAGTCGGGTTCCCGGGTCTCCTGCCCGGTCACCCTGAGCGGCTTTCCACCCCACTCGGTCTGTCGTCCCCACTCCAGAGTCTCCGTCTCCGCCCGCCCTCTCAGCTTTTCCCCTCCTCGGTCTGTCTCCGGAGCCCCGTAGCGCAGTCAACAGCCCTTTCCGAGATTCAAAAAGAAGTTTTGTGTTTCCCTGGGGGCAGCAGCCTAATGCTTCCCTTGTTTTCCGGAACAAAGCAGACATTCAGTGGGGAGGGGGCAGGCGCTGACTCCTTCCCCTCCCCTGAGCAACCCGCACCCCTACAGGTTCAGAACGCTCGCTCCCGGCCCTGGTGGCCTGGGGGTGGGGTGGGGGCTCTTTCCCAAAACTTGGCTACAAAGGTCTCGCCCCCCCCGCCACCACCACCATCACCACTCCCCCTCTTCTCCTGCCTCAGCCAACAGCCATAGAGAAGGCGACATGGTGTTTGGGTGAGGTTCCCAGCCCGGGCGGGGAGGGCACGCACGCAGCTGTTTACAGTGTGCCAGAGCTGCTGGGAGCTCACCCGCCGCCGCCTGACGGCGTGGGGCATCCGCGCGCTGCCAGCTCGGAGGAGGCGCGCAGTGAAGGCTTCGGCCCGAGGCCTCCGCAGCCCTGCGGCCGGGATGCACAGCCTAACTCGAGGTCTCCAATCGTGCGTTCCTCCTATAGCCCACAGAACGCACCCCTTCCCCAACAATGGCCGGGATCGGGTGGTATATCAAAGGCAGTGGGGGGAATGGGGGCGGAGCTCGCAAGGGCCCTCAGAGCCCTTCCTCTCCCAGGGGTAAATTCTCCAGCCCGAGTGAGCAGATCGCTCCACTCTTGTGACTTGTGACTCGGATATGCTTCGCCCTTGGGATTGAGCCCCGCAACCCCACCTGCCCCTGCCTACCCAGTCGGATGGGCTTCCCTCGCCCCACCCTTGGAGTCCCCTGCACTAGCTGTGTCCACGCGCGCCGGCCCTCTTGTCCGCGCAGCGCCGCCTTAGATCCCGCTCCAGCTCTTCCCCTCTCCAGGGCCTGTGGCCGGCCCCCGGCGCCTCCAGCGTGGCCTGAAACTTGATCCCGTGTCGGAAGGACAGTGTGTAAACACCAGGCGCGCTCCGAAAGCCCGCGGGAGGGGCTGGGTGAGGGCCGCCCGGGCAGCTCTGAGGCCTTGAGCCCCCTCCCGCCTGCTCGCCCCGGGCACGATCGGGGGAGGGGCGCCGCCTCGCTCACTGCCTTCCCAGTTGGCTAAGCTAATTAGAGCCGCCGCCGCCGCCAACGCGGCGGCCTCTTGTTGAATTTTCTAGATCGCAACCGTTCAGTCGTGGCTGCCTGCGGCTCCCCTCCCCCCCCACAGCTGTTATCTCGGCCAGCAACTTGTTGGTGGTGGGGACCGTCCCTCCGCTGACCCTTGCCTCAGGTTCGGTGTTCACTCCAGCACTTCAGGGGTGTTTTTGTTTTTTTTTTGTTTTTTTGGTTTTTTTTGGCGAGGGGAGAGAAGCATGGGACGGAAGGTACAGCCTAATTGGAACTGTGAAGTTTCACGCCAGAATCTGAGGCTTGTTGTTTTGGTGAATACTATCCGGGGATCCTCTCGGCAGAAAGCCATCATCTTTGCTGTCTTGCACCCGGAGGTAGTGACAGTCTCCGAGAGGCTTCCCAAACAACTCCACTAGGAACCTCAGTTCGTTCCAGGAAAACGTTATCAAAAGGCGAGGTGATGGGAAGCGAGAAGATACCTCCTTTCTTCTGCTCTGCCCCTAGTCCCTAGTCCCTCTCCGCACTGGGACTTGATATGTAGGTTTTTCATGCAGCACAACACTCTCCTTCCCCTTGGGATTAGCCCACCAAAATGGGACAAGATCACTTTCACTCTAGATTTGAAGTACCAGGTGGATCCAGTGGGTTCTAGACGTGTACCTCCCTCCCCCAAGCTGCGTGAGCTCTAAGCTTGTGCCAGCAGGCCCTCTTGGGCCTTGGATTCCCTCAGCTGAGTCTTCTTTCTCCCTTGGTCAGCCATCTCATACCCTAGTCACATGTCCTGGCTAGGTACAAAATGTCAGGTCTGCATGGGTGTGCAGTAGGCCCAGAGCCTGGCAGGATGGAAGGGTAAGGAGAAGTGAGGCAGTTTGGTAGTGCTGAAGGATTCAAGAAAATGTTACTGATGCTGCTGGAGCAGTTGCTCTGTATCGAACATCTGCCTTAGAGTGTCTTTTCCTCTGAGGAGAACTTTTGTTATTGGGTTTCATAGGCCTAGGGCCCGATGTTGTAAAAGTGGCTGCACCCTCAGCCCAGAAATGAATAAATACACACAGGCAAACCCCCTGAGGGCTGGGGCTGCAAATCACTACCAAAGTGATCTGTAGCAGCCAGAGAGTGTCAATTTTTTTTCTGTGAAGGTTCTGAGAAGGGCACCTGTTCCCTCCCTCTGATGGTTCTCTGATAACTGTTCGGTAACCAAGAGGCAAGGCCACTAACTCATTAACTGTCATTTTCCAACACTTCTTTCCTTCTTTTATCCAAATTGCCACTTGGGGATTTTCCTGAGGTGTCCTCACAATACATTTATAACTAGAGCAAGATTTCCAACTCAATCCATACTGAGGTAAGCTGTGTAAAAAGAGAAGCAGTAAAATTAATATTCTAACTTGCTTTCTAGAGTGGCACTTCCATAGGTCAAGTTCACCTGGTTCTTCAGCATCTAAAAGCCTCCAGGCCCTTCCAATCAGATAACCTAAGTGTGTCTCCCACTGTTAGTTTCTCTTCTCTTTCTGTAATGGAAAAAAAAAGAATCTTCTCAAAGATCTTTGTTCTCCTTCACCCCTACCCTATCAATCTGTGAGAATCTTGTTTCTGTGTAGGGTAATGTGTATTTATGTATTTGGATAAAGAAGAGAGTAATTTGTGTTCCTCTTCAGGCCTGAAAAGATAATTGCGTCCAGGGAGCTTCCTCTACTCCTAACAGACAATCTAGATTTTCATTCTGGATCAGTGGTGCTTCGATGTCCCAGCCTCCTTCTTGTAGTTGTTGTCCACCCTTCCCTCTGTCAGCACCCACCCATCACCAGGCCCTTGGGCAGGTCACATGGCATTAAGGTTTCTGTCTTGAATGTTGGTGTTGCCTTGGAAGATCCTGCAACTCAGAGCCCGATGTCAGACATTCACATTTCTTTACTATGCAAAGAATATTCTGAGCCATTGGAATTCCTGTTCCATCTCCCCCCAAAGCTTATGCCAAGAGCTCCCCATGAGGTCTATAGTGATGGATGTCTTGAGGCTGAGGGAAGGAGCCATCATGGTGGGGAGAGTTGAGTGCTTGCCTGCAGGACTCAGACCTGAACCAAACCAAAGTGCAAACTGCAACAACAAAAAGGAGCTCCATCCACCTGGTAGCTTGTTTGGAAACAAATCCTATCCCACCCCCTAACTAGAGAAGCCCAAGAGCATATCACTCCTTTGGCCTTCCTTTAGCTGGGCTTAGGAATGGTGCAGTTAAACATATCAGGAAGCATCCTGATATGGCATCCACCACTCCTCACTTCCCCCTGGCACTGGGCTCAGCTTGGCTGAACTTGCCCTCCCTGTCTTTTTAGAGGAGCTGGTTGTGTTCCCGAAGCAGGATCGCACTGTGGCATATCCCCGGGGGTCCTCAGCTATTGATTTTTAATATCCGTATTCAATATTGTGTATTAAATATTGAATCCATGCACGAGAGGATGTGATGCAAATCACCAGCAGTGCCTGAGACTTTAATAGTTGTTTTATTGCCCGGAAACCACAGTTGGATGCAAGGCATCCTGCAGCCCAGGCTGGGGGCGGGGATGACAGGCAGAGAGGAGAGCTGAGCAGACAAGCAGAGCAGGGCCTCCCAAAGACACAAGACCTCTGGAATAGCCACTGCAGAAGGCACAGCTGGGCGCTGACAACTCACCCCTGAACGGGCAGCACGGTGTTCTCACGCTGCTATGGAAAGAGCAGGAGCTGTTGTGTGAGACCTGGGTAGAGGAAGAGGTGTGGGACTGTGTCCTTCCTTCCTGGACTTCCCTAACTGGACTGTTCATTCCTGTCTGGCCATCCCCTTCCCCTCCACACATCTCAGTGCAGACACACACACACTCTCTCTCTCAATCTCTCTCATTCTCTCTCTCTCTCTCTCTCTCTCTCTCTCTCTCTCTCACACACACACACACCACACACACACACACACACACACACACACACATGGAGCTATTGAACAGGAAAGTGAACTTGGCACAGGAAACCCTGGGCCTCCGGCCTCCTCCACCACTCTTAGTTTTGCCACCTTGGTACAGATCTCTCTTAACCTTTCTGGGCCCCATTTCTCTCCTCTCGACTGGAAGTAATGCTATCTGCCCTATCTTCCTCACAACCCAGTGGTGAGGCTGGTGCAAATGAGATAATATTCAAGGAAAAGGCTTTTGTAAACTGTCAGGCCCCACGTAGGCAGACTGAGGGATTAGTGTTGGCTTTTCCTTTATACTCCCCCTCTCTGGCAAGCTGTGTCTTTGGCTAGCCCCTTTCTCAGCCATGAGCCCTCTCCTCCATTATGGGCCATCTCCTCCTCTCCCTTTGCCACCTCCACTTAGTCTCCCAGGCTAGGCAGTTAGGTTTGAGGACGCCCAGCAGGGAGACAGCAGAGGGCTAGAACGACTTTGTAGTGGGGTTGGGTGCAGTGACTATGCGCAAAGCCAGGAGCCGCAGGAAAGCACTTGGCTTCATTCAAGGGAAGAGAGACACGCTCTCCGGTGGCTGCCCAGGGTTGAGGAGCCAGCGGGGAGCAGTGTATGGAGGGCGCTGCTGGCCCAGTGTTCTGACGGTGGGAGGGAGTGGCGGAGAACCTGAGCCTTCTTTTCACATTACACTGTTCCTCCTTGCAGGAAGTCCAGCCTCGATTCCCGATTGTTGGAAAGTCAGGGCCTGGTTGTGCCATCAGGGTCTTGTGATCTGGAAAACCAAATGTTAATTCTGTGGTGGGTAGCGGCCCTCCAGCGACTCCAAGTCAGATAAACAGTTGCACCGAGGCCCCCAGGTCAGAGACATGAGCTCTCAGAGGGCCTTGCTCCTATAACTCTCAACCTTTGTCCAGGGCTCAGGGAGGGCAGAGACCAGAGGGGTCCCTATCAGTTAAGACCACCCAGGGGACCCCGCCATCTGCTGAGAAGACCCAAGCTGACTCACCAAGCTGGCCCAGGCCCAATACAGACCAACTCTGACAGTAGGTCCCTCTGGGAGTGCGCGTCGTTGTCCTTGGGCAGAGGAACGAGGGTATGCCAGGCAGGGCCTATCTGCACACGCCTCCGAGTCGGGGCCCGGGTGCTTGCTGCTGCCTGCCTTTCCGGGTCTGCAGCAGAGCATCTCGGTCTCCCTCTTTGTCTCGCTGCCAGCTTCTCGAGAGCCTACCCTCGCCAGTCTTCTGGGTGGACAAGTCGCATGCTCTGCCTCTCCAAGAGCGTCGCGACTTGTACGCTGGCCCGCTCAACGCACGTTTGGCCGCCTTCCCTCCACCCCAGCTAAGCTCGGCCTTTTCTCGCGAGCGACTTGGCACTGCCTTAGGATCGCTACAAGTGCCTACCCCGGGCTACCCTTGCCACAGGCTGACGCATCGGGGGCTAGGCTACCTCTGGAGCTGAAATGTCCTTCAGGGTCTGGTTTAGCTCCACCAAAGCAAACCCAGGAGGGCTCGGAGCATCCCTCGCTGCATTTCTCATTGCTCACAGCCTTAGGCAGCAACTGGAGGGGGGCTTTTATGAGACGTACTTTGCAGAGTTGAGGGGGGAACATTTCTGCGGCTGACCTCGCGCCGTTCATAGCGTTAACTGAATTCTCAACTGTAAGCCACCGAGAATTTGAGTACACGGTTCTGCCGCTGCCCCAAAAGTTGGCCAGACGCGCGGGTCCGGGTGGGGGTGTCCGGAGTGCGTGTGCATGTGCCAATTGCAGGGACTCTCGGTGGATGAGCTGCAAAGGGGGAGCAGAGGACGCCGGCCTCGGGCCTCCGGGCTAGGGGCTATCTGGAGGCCTGCAAACACCCCAGGTCTCGGGCAAGTGAAGACATCTTTCCTAGCCTGCCCTCTCTGTCTGGGCCCGCACAAGGCCGGCTGTTCAGGCGGAAACCCTGTCTAACTCCTTGAAAGTAAACTTGCAAGGGGAGCGCGGGAGGGAGGGGTCTGGCTGGGGTGTCTGCGTCGGGAAGGCTAGTGTCAAGTTTCCGCCCCTAATGACACTCGGTGGCAAGATGGCAAGGTGCCAAGGCCCTGGGAACGGCGGCGGGGGTCAGGGTGAGAGTGACCGCGCAGTGGGCCGAACTCGCAAATCCCAAGGCGCACGGCGCGCGCTCCGGCCCGAGGCGGCCGGGGGCGGGGGCGGGGGCGGCGGGCGGGGAGGGGCGCTAGGAGAGCCGCCGGAGCCGAGGAGAACGCAGGCATCTTCCGCAATCCATTCATGCACTGGAGCGCGTGCAGAGCTGCTGATCGCTGCCATTGTTACTCGCGGGCGGTGTGGGAGCCGAGCCTCCACTCTGGCGAGAGATAAATGGCCTCTGACAGCCCCTCCTCGCCAAGAGAGCTCCTCGGATTTCACCGCGCGGCGGCTCTCAGGTCTGTGCCTCGCTCGCTTCCCGGTGAGAACCTAAATCAGCCTCCCGGCCTTCCCTCCTCCTGGACGCTGCCCGTCCCACCTCCCCCCGCCTGCTTTGGCACGGTCAGGGCCCCGGGCGCGCTGCGCGAAATCTCCGCCCCCTCCCCACCTGGAGGGGACAAGGTGGCGAGCTCCAGGGTCGGCGGGGAAAAGCGGCTGGCGGCCCCCGCCCGGGCTCGTTACCTCCCGGGAGCAGAGCCCTGCGCCCCGCCTCCGCCCACAAGATGGATCAGGCTACCGTGCGGAGAGCGGGCTGTAAATATTTAAAAAGTCTCTCGCGCGCCGGCGTAATGGCTTTCGCAGTCGAAATGTGTGCAAAGAGAAGCGAGGAAGGGTGATGAGTGCACTGTGTTGCGAGGTGGGGGAATTGCTCTTGTGCCCCCCCCGGGTCCTTGGTGGGCTGCACGCTCTGTCTTCTCCATTTCCCGCCCTCCGCCTCTGCCTCCGGGTCCCACTGTAGCATTGAGAGCGCCAGTCGATAGGGAACTTGAGCGTGGCAGGGCGACTGAGGCCCGGATGAAGTGACCTGGAGCCACTCTCCCCTTCGGGTTCTCCCAGGGTCCTAGGCTGGGACTGGCCCGAGACCCCCAGTCCAGGTCCACTTTTTGCACAGAGAAGGGCGGAAGGCTCACAGGTTGAAGCCCCCTGAGTTTGGGTGGTCGTTGAATCCTGAGCCAGGGTTTCTGCAGTGGGGGCCTGGGCCCTGTTTGTGCCTTGTCTCTCCTCCGCATGCCTCTCTGAAGCCTCGATCCACTGTGACGGAGAGCCCTCCCCCTCGCCCTCCCCCTCGCCCTCCCATTCTGAATCTGAAAGTAGATTTGTGGCTGCTGGGACCGAAACCTGGGAGTAGGCAACGTGAAGAGATAGGGTGGGGGGTGTCTAGTGCCTAGGATTAGTGGAGGTCACACTTGGATGTGGGGAGGGATTGTTTTGCTTCTCCGGCCAGTGTGGGCCTGGGATCTTTAAGGCCGAGCGCAGCCAGATAGAAGAGGTGGGGGAGGGGGATCCAGCCTTCTTGGCTGGGAGAGGCTTAATGGGCCCACCACAGGGTGTGTGCCGGGTGAGGCTGTCGCCTTTGCCAATGGCCCCTCCCTGGCGGGCGAGGGCGCCGAGCTACCCAGAGCTGGGGCTGGCCGGGCGCCACGGGTTCGCGTGGAAGGTTGGGGGGGTGTGGGTCCTGGCTTGGGCTGCTTCCCTGCACCTCTCCGCCCCGCCCGCTCAGGGACAAGCCAAAATGTGGGTGCTGGCGGCGTGTCAGGGCGCGCCAGGGCTGCTGTCCGCGTTCGAGCGCGTGGAGCTCCCGACTCCTGGCAGCTCCGCGCACTCGGCTTCCAGGGCCTGTGCTGCGCCCTACTCGCTTGTTTGTCTCAAGTGAGTCTCGTAAACCGCCCTGATTTATTACCCAGACTAAATGCTTAATTTGTGAATATGAAACAGATTAAAAGGGGCGGGGGAGGGGGCTTGAGGTCGGCATATTTTAGCAATCAGACCAAAGCAGCCCGGCAGATGTTTCAAATTTGTCGACATTTTCAGGCTCATGTGGAAAGCCGGTCAGAATGGTCAAGAGGTCCTTTCTCCTTCCTTCAACCTGAGAACTTGGCAATGATCAAAAGGAGGTGATTAGTAGCTACAGAGAAAAGACACCGGCAGGCAAGGAGTTAACAGAGACGGAGCCCTTCGCCTCCAGGATTGGGATGTGGGGGGGGGCAGTGTGTGAGAGCTGGTCACAAAGGCAAGAAGAGAGGAGTCCTGGCTAAAAAGACCAAGTCCTAGAAGCCAGCATTAAAGAACAAAGTAGAGGATCCATTAAAAGTTAATTCAGTAAATAAACTTCATTGGTGATAAACAAGAAAGATGGAATCAGCAACTTAAAATAGCTGAAAGATAATAAAAATAAATAGTTTCGATGTGGCCTAAACATATGTGTGCTCCTTTTGGCAGGCAGGTCCCTACTGTGCTCTGCTTGACATAAGCCTTTTGGGAGCATCCTCTCCCTTTGAAAAGGCCCCATGTGTACAGGCAATGTTTTTTGGCATTTGTCATTTTTAGGCAACTTCACACATCAAAGGCAAACACCGTGTTCTTTTCAGCTCCCTGGTTCCAGCTGCCCAGTGAAGCAGATACAATTTCTATAAATTGGCCTTCTCCTCTGGGTTTCGATTGATCATCACCATATGAGATTATTGAAAGTCTAATGTCTTATTTCACTTTCTCCAAGGGGTGAGGAGGGGAACAATTTATTGGAAGTCAGGCTACATGAAGAATCTGGTATTATTCAATAGTAATTTCCATTAGCCTGGGTAGATCAGTCTCTGGAAACTCCCATGCATCTCCTGCCTGGTCCTTGTATCACCCTTCCCTCCCCATCCAGGTCTCAGCTTCAGTCCTTGTTAATAGGTACAGAACAAACTAGAGCCTTTTGGAGCCTTTGTAGTTGAAAGGAGAAAATGGCTATTGGCTAAAAATAAGGCAACAAGAAATTCATTTTTAATATATTGTAACTCCAGAATCTCCTCTTGAGGATTGTTTCCCATTCCAAACTTTTTTGTTCCCCTTTTGCCTCGATACTGTCTTTCATTTTATTAAACTTGATTATGGTTGCTCTGTCTTGTCCTCAGCCAGACAAAGGCTTAGAGAAAGTCAAAGAACGTGTTAATTATATGTTTCTTGTAAACTGACTTTTCATTTTCCCCTAACACATTTAGTTGGCTTGGTGTTTAGTTTAACACTCAATTGCTGCAAATATGCTGCTTAAAAATGCTGTCTTTATTAAAACAAATAAATGAATGCAAAGACCTTTCTAATTTCAACTCGCGTGGGCTAGAAACAGAAGAGAAAACCGAAAGCGAGAGCAAGAATGAGGGAAAGGCAGTGGGGAGGGGAGAGAAAATAGACCAGGAAAAACACACACACACACACACATACACACACACACACACAAAATATTCCTTCTGCCAACCCTCCCCCGGCCATGTTAAACTGGTCCATACAATTGTCCCTGGCTGCGCCCTGCAGCTTGCCAGCCCGCCTGGATTTTCTATCACTGAGCGCCTAAAGCGATCATTAGCCGAGAATGGACAACCTCCTCTACCTGCTGGCAGCCTATCACTTACCAGCCAGGGGAGGCTGGCTGCAGGCTTCTGCGCCAGGGTTGGGCCCCATTTGCTCAACCCGAGAGGGGTCCTTGCTTCTTGCTCCTGGGTGCATTGGTACCTAATTAAACTCTATACAGGGCAATGTGCACTAAATATATGGAGGCTGAGAGGCAGCTGGGAGGAAAAGGCAGTCATTACCTGGACAGAGAGAGTGACTCTTCTGAGAGAAGGAAGAGATATCCCTCTGATGGCACTTTCTGTTTACCCTCAGCCAAGCCTGGAGTACATGTTAAGTCCCTTGCTGAAATCAAGGAGAAATGAAAATTAAGAAGGAAAAAAAATCCATAGTTCACAGTTAACTAAATAGGGCCTGTATCACCACCAGGCAGGAGAGAGGTCTATCGGAGCTCCAAATAGACAATGCTGGCTGCAGAAAAATGACTCTGGTGCCCTTGTGGTGTTGGCATTATTGCTCATGTGCCATGGCCCCATCACACACAGGAGTTAGAGCTGTATAAATGGCTGTAAGGACAGAAAGGAGCAGATGCATCAGAAGCCCAAGGACAAGGTGTGTTATGAAGCTAAACAGATCGTGGAAAAGAGGTAGATAATCCTCTGCTTGAGGCCAGGGACCCCACTAAGACTTGGGCCTAGGCAGGATTGAAATGACTGGACCTGAGGATAAAGAGACAGCCCACAAACAGGAGTGTGTGGAGATCTCATAGAATGACTTCCAGGACTTTAATTGAGCCCCCATTTAACCCAGCTGAGGAAATCAGTTCAGAGGGTGAGAACACTAGCTCAAGGTGACACGTTGGTGGCAAAAATAAGACCAAAACCCAAAGCTGCCTGCTTTGAGTAATGAATCAGAGATGAATCAGAAGAAAGTGACTTCTGGTTAGAGAAAGATCCAAGGTGTTCTTGGTCACTGTAGAGGTCTGGTATTTTAGTCATTGAGCATTTATTAAGCACTTGCTATGTGTAAAGCACTATACTGGACATATGAGGCCACAGTGCTATGAGCCTCAAAGGACTGAGTAGGAGAGACTTGGTCCTTCTGTGCCTGATAACAAAGACCATGAAGGACAGTGGACGAGAGGCCTGGAAAAGGGAAGAAGGAAGCTAACCACTTGCAGGGTTCTGCTTTTAAATGCAGCCTATTGTGAAGTTTACAGGAGGGCAGCCTGGAAATGAGACTGTTCTCCCAGGGGTGGAGGTGCGACAGAGGCCATCTGGGCCAGGGTCCTTCCCGCCACCTTCCTTGGAGGGCCTCACTATTTCCCAAGGCCAGCCAAAAAAATAAGTCTAATCCAAATCAAGGAAACAACTTGACTAGTTCAAGCACTCATTATAGTCCTCTCTTTTGCCCTGGACAAATAGAAGAGTGTAGCTTATCCCCAAAGCTCCTGGACAAATGCATGCTCTCTGGGAAGCTGGTAAGGGACTACTGCCTCCCTCAACAAAAACAAACCCGAGACTCTCCAAGGTTTAACACTGGAAACAGAGTCTCCCAGCAGAGAATTAGGGTTGGCTTCAGTACCCCCCTAGTCTGTACCCCCTGGATTTCACCTGCCCCTTGGGGCACTCGTAGTGTGATCACAGGTGCCCTCCCTGCAGCCATCTGGCCTCCGCCCAGCCTCTGCTCTTGGTTTCCCTAAGCAGAGGCGAAACATGCTGGAACCTTCAAAGCACATTCCTAAACACTAAGGGAGAGCTGTGGGGAAGTGAAAACAAAGAGGGCAAGGAGCTCCAGAGCAGTTCAGCTTACAGAGTCTGTGGGCCAACAGGGCTGGCCCACGTTCAGTCAGACTTCCTGGCTGTGGGCCAGCCAGAGCTGGCAGCTTGCCCTCTCCAGCCCACCACTCAGGCCAGCATCGCCCCCCAGACCTGGGCACACCCTTGCACCCAGCCCAAGCAACACTGTTGCCGCTTAGATGCCCTCTCATTTAGGTTGCTAGTTCTAGAGCCATAATGGCCCCTGTAGTCCCTTAACTCAGCACAGAGTCAGTGGGTTGCCAATATGCCAGCCCCTCAGGGTGGCCCAGTGGGTGTGGCTTCTTGAGGTAGAACTCATCCCTCTTCAGGGACAACATGCAGAGAGGTCTCCCGTTTGCAGATTTTTCTCCACAAAATGTTTTCTTCTTCCCCAACTTTGCCTTTTGCCAAGTCATTGAGCTACACACAGGAATGTAAATTTGATAAGAGGCATATTAACTAAAGACAAAAAGGACTACATACATCCATTCCACACATAAGTATTTAATACCCAATACCTGCACCTACCAAGGCTTTGAGCCTTTACAGCAGAGAACAAAACAGTATCTTGGCCATCATAACACTTCATTTTACTGGAGAGAGAAAGAGAATAAATACATGAGTAGAAAAAACATGTACTATTTCAGATTGTGATAAATGCTATGAAGAATGAAGAAGGGTAAGGGGATAGAGAGAAATGGAATATTTTTAGGTGGTAGATAGTGCATTATGTCTTGGGTTGAAAGAATAAAGTGCTTAGGTGGTTATCAGTCAGTGCTTGACACAATAATGCTGTATAACAAACCACCCCAAAACCAAGTAGCTTATATCATTATGCATTTATTTCTCACATACGTTTCTGTGTATCACCTGTGATACTGTGATACTAGCTGATCTAGTCTGTGCTCAACCAGGCTTGACTCTAACTGCGGGTTGTGTCCAATCTGCTCCATGTGTCTCTTATCCTCCATGGATAAGTGGGATACCTGGGACATGTTATTCTCATGGTGATGGCAAACATACAAGAGAGCAGAGTGGAAATACAACGACTTTTAAGTCCTAGACTTAGAACTCTCACACTGTTACTTCTACTTACATTCCATTAGCCAAAAGACATCCTGTGGCCTGACATCAATGGGATAGGATGGGGAGGTATACTCCACCTTTAGCAGGATGAATTGCAAAGTCACATGGCAAAGGGCATAGATACAGGGCACGTTGAAAAATTGGGAACAGTAATGCAATCTGAAACAGATGGTTCAAACCAAAACTATGTATCTCTAGCTATGACATTTATATATACAAATACATATATCAAATGATATAACTGCCTTCGCTGGAATCTTCTGTTTTAGATTAAATTTAAATAAATCCATGCAATAATTACACATTAGCGTCCCTGAGGTGGTTTATTATGGCACTAGAGGCTTCTGAGTCATGGCCACCAACCTCAGGAAACCTGGGAAGATGGACCACAGGCCATCTGAGATAGATGCTGAGAGAGGCCACGATGGAGAGCTTTCTTCCTGCCTGGGCTTCTTGTGCAGAGATGGTGCAGGTGGGAAAGACCAGAGGAGACCCCAGACTCAGCAAGTGTCCTTGCTGGCTTCTGAGCAGGTCTTGGAGTGACACAAATCTGGAATAGAACCCAGGAGGTGTCACCACTGGGCCTCACTCTACTACCAAGTAGCTAGTCTTACTGGCTGTCTAGGACATAGCATCATGCATTGTATAAGGGTGTAGGTCAAAGATTATAGTTCTTCCTTGCAGCTCCTTTCCCCCTAGTCTGCCCTGCCTTTCTCATGCCTTCCTTGAATAACATGGGCAGAATCCATAAATGTCTCTTCAGAAAGTGATGGTATTTAAAATAAGGCCTCCCTTCCATGAATTCCTCCAGGGCTGCTCAGTTAGCCAAGTACTGGAATCTGGCCCTTCCCTTTAGGAAGGAAAGCTCGCTTTTCAATTGATTACAATGGCTAATGGAATCTAATCACCTTTGCCCAGAGTGATTCCAATAAAAAGACTCCACCATATACAAATTTAAGGTGGGTGCATCAGGATTTACATCTTGTAAGCAAAGAGAATGGAGTGCTGGAGCAAATGTTAAATGGTAGGGCCTCATGGGGATTCAGACCATCTCTTATTTGGGAGAATTCTGACTCCTGTCTACAAAGGTGTTCAAGGTGATTTGTCTTCTGTAACTAATCCGAGATTAGAACTGGAAGGGTGACCAGCTGGACGTAATCACCTCTTATACCAGCCGCCATTATGGAGTGCATCAGGTATTCCTGAAACTGCAACTTGGTCTCTGATTTCACTGGCGATATGGCTTGATTTCACTGGGTCCATCTCGAGCTTATCCATATCTGAACCTCCCTTAGCTTTGTTTCTTTGTCACTTTCAGTGTAAATCTCTTCACAACTCTCTCCCAGAGGCCCTTCTGTGCTTTCAGCCTTCATTTCTCATTAGATGGAGATGACAATGATGATGATGATTTACTTTTTATTGACGCAAAATAGCTGTGCAGAAAAGCGCACACATCATAAGTGTAGAGCTTGATGAACATACCCATATAACCAGTACCCAGTACAGGAAACAAAACATCACCAGCACCCCGGAAGTCAACTTACACCCCTTCCTGGTACTATGCCCCAAAGATAACTGCTATCCTAACTTCTAATAACATTGATTAGAGTTCCCTGATTTGGTACTTTATAGAAACAGAATCAACAATATGAACTCTTTGTGTGTCTGGCTTTTTTTGTTCCATATTATGCTTATGAGATCCATCAACATTGTGTGCCATGTGGCTCATTCATTCTCTGCTGTGTAGTATCCCACTGTGTGAATATACCACATTTTATTTCTCTACTATTCTAATGTTGATGGGCACTTGGGCTGTTTTGCTTTGGGTGATTACTAATCTTGCTGCTATGAACACTTGTGTACATGCCTTCTGGTGAAGAGATGGACAGATTCCTGCTTGGTGTATGTATAGCCACGAGTTGAATTGATGAGCCATAGGTTGGGCCTGTGTTCAGCTTTAATAGATAGTGCCAAAGTTTTCCAAAGTGGTGGTACCAATTTATATTGCCACAGGTGAGTATGAAAGTGCTCCTTGTCAGCACTTGGAATTTTCTTTTCTTCTTTTTAGGCATTCTGGTGTACCCTATTAGATTTCAAGCTCTTAAAGAGCAGAAACAAAGTATTTTCCTTCCTTGAAAATTCTCCCAACTGTCTCCTGGGGGAAATGCTAGCTGATGCCCTAGGAAATAAAAGCTTGTGGTTTTGTTTTCATTTTCAGGAAAATCTGAAATTTGGCCCTTGATCTTTAATGACAGTAGCTTTTGGAAACTAAGAAGATGAAATTTTGCATCAAGCTTCAAGGCCTCCCCTCCCCTCCTCCCCATCTGGTCCTGCTTTGGTTTCCACAATCTGTAAACGCACACACCGGGCAGCCCAAGGCTTCCTGCTGCCTCTCACCACATACACCCTCCTGCCTGCTCTGCCCTCCAAGGGAGCTTCAGCTATTAGGTCCCCACCTGGAACAACCTCCTTGCTTAACCTGATGTCCATCTCCAGACATACCTCCTTCATGGAGCCCCTCCCAAACTACTGGTTTAAGTCTAATTCTCCCAGGTGTTTTCGTGCTTAATGTCATAGCCACAAAAATGATCATTCATTTGCTCTGAAATGAATAATATCTCCTCGGTTCAGTTGTAAGTTCTTAGAGGGCAGGTATCTCAGAGCCTCTCAAGGTGTAAACACACACATCTTGCTCTCAGCATTGCCCACGACATACTTATTGATTGGATACACTACCATTAGGTTCTGTCTCTTAATTGCGTGGAGCTGGAAAAGATGTCTCATATGTTAAGGTTAAAAAAGCCTAAATTTAATCAGATGAACACATATCATGAGTGGTTTCCTGACATTGGGTTTATTTTTAAGAAAAGCTTTCTGATCTCTTCTAATTGTCTATAATAACCTGGCTGAGCAGCAGGGTCTTCTGGCTGGTTCCCTCACTGACTGTCTCAGTATCACATGGGGTGTCAGTGTAGAATGCAGAGTCCTGGCCCCATGCCTGAAAATTCTGACTCAGTAGGCCTGGGGTGGGGCCTGGCAATCTCTATCTTTAACATTCGCCCAGCTGACTCTGACGCACAGCCAGGTTTGGAAACTAGTTGAGTCTGAAAAGAATGTTCTCTTCTAGGAAGTGAGAAAATGTCAGGGGGTACAGTGAGAAGGGGCTGTGATATAATGTTTTGGATTTAGAGAGGCTATGCTTGAGTCTCAGCTCTTCCACTTATGAGGTGTGTGATTATGGGCAAGTTACTCAACCCCTCTGAATCTCAGTTTCCTCTTCTGCGAAGTGTAAACTACACCATGGATCTGTTTCAGGTGCAACAAATTACTCTAGATTTGTTGATAATCTACCAACAAATTACTCTGCCACTTAAACAACTGCTTCATTTTGTTTATAATTCTGTGGGTCAGGAATACTGAAAAGGGCTCAGCTGGGTGGTTCTCTCCTTGAGCTGCAGTTAAATGTCAACAAAGGCTACAACCATCTGAACGATATCTAAGATAGCACACTTGCATGGCTACTAGTTCATGCTGGCCATTGCCTGGGAGCTTGGCTGGGCTGGCAACTGGGGCATCTACCCATGACTCCCCAGCATGGCAGTTGACTTCTTCCTGACTTCTCCCAGAATAGGTGCCCCAAGGGAACAGGAGGAAGCTGCATGGCCTTTTTCTGATTTAGCCTTAGAAATCTTACAGGTTCACTTCTGTTGTGTTCAAAGCAGTCACGAGACCATCCAGATTCTAGGAGTGGGTGCGTTGACCCTACCTCCTGGTGAGAAGAGTGTCATATAACCCTCAAACATGCTTAAATTCTCCACAGTATCTCATGGGGTTGTTGAGGATTAAGTGAGATGTTCTTTCTGATGTGCTGGACAAACATGAATTCGCCTCCTAGTTTGAGGCCTGGGAGCTCCAGGGCAAAGTCAGTGCCAGGTGCCAGGCTTCCAGTTGCAGTTTTTCATGTCTACTAGGCTATAGGGATAGAGTGAAAGGACAGTCTTTCTCAGTTTCTAGTCATTTCTAGTCTCTGGATAGTTTGTGCAGGGCAGCAGTGGGGCACCTTCTCATTTCCCAATGGGAGTTGTTAGGTACACAAAGAGTTGGTTCCAATGATTTTTTGCCACCCCATATCAACCTTGCCATGTGCCTGGTTTCAACTGGAAGCTGAGGACACAATGTCTTAAGGACAAGACACCCTGGTGTGGGACCCTCAGGAGGCCCCGCTGTGTTGGGATGGCAAACTGAGTGGCCACTTGAAAGAAGGCAGTTGGAAAGTAGCTTTTGTGGACATGGTTCTTCAGCTTCACATTCAGGAGTGGGTCTCTTCTCTGACCTTGTTTTCTTTACCCCAGGTCTAGAGAGAGTCAGGGAATTGAGGAAAGGTCAAAGGGGGGCCATTTGGACCAGCTCCAGGGCTCCAGAGGGAAGGTGGGGGATAGGCTGCCTTAAATGGGAGGCTGGGTTCCAGTTGGTGCCAGAGTTGGTAGAATTTGCATAGTAACTACCCTGGAAGGCAGGACAGAATAGGGAGGAGCCATTGTGTGTCTACTACAATTTGTTATCATTTGGGAAGGGGTGGTTGAGAGCTGCTTCTGAAGAAGGGGCCCATTTACCCCTGTTGCTCATATTCTTATACTATAAAATGGCAGTATGGCCTGTGTTTGGCAGTCTGAGGAAACTGTTCTCTCTGGTCCTCCTGCTTTTCCTTCTGGGGCTTCTTCACCTCCCCCATCACTAGTCTCAAGCTGGGCAACTAACTGTTCAGAGGAGGGCAGAGTGAGGCTCCAAGCTACATAGTAATGCAATAGTTTAGCCAGAGTTCATA
Source organism: Eonycteris spelaea (assembly GCA_003508835.1). NCBI lineage: Eukaryota > Metazoa > Chordata > Mammalia > Chiroptera > Pteropodidae > Eonycteris > Eonycteris spelaea. The sequence goes on along the minus strand of PUFA01000471.1, from coordinate 198,330 downwards.
TTATTGGGCTCCTTCTCTGTGCCCAACACTGTGCTGATGGTGAGACATGGTGCCAGTCGAGGAACACATACCACATACCCAAGTGAGCGATATACATGTGTGAACACCTCAGGAATCCATAGCAGGGTAGGTCTTGGAGCACTGGGGAGGCCAAAAGAAGACTCCTGCATAGAGTAACTAGGCAAGGCCATACTGCAGGCTGCCCATCCTCTCACAGCTTTGTCCCTCAGTTTCCCCACCTGGAAAACAGAAGTAACAAGGTGCCCACCTCAGAGGGTCTCCATGAGGCTGAAAAGAAGGGGTGTTGATAAGCACACAGCAGGGTCCCAGAACAGTGAGCCCCTTAATCAGATGGTCTTCGTGTGTCAGGGATTTGCATCAGGAGGAGGGAAAGAAGGCCTAGAGGTACCTGGGGTGTTGCTTGGGAAGGCAGAGTCATTGAGAAGCCAGGAAGCCAGAAGGAGGGTGAAAGAGGGACAGTTTGTTCCAGGGGTGGGTTATATACATCTGGGGTTCTGGCCCCAGGTCTGGATAGTGTTAGTGCTTCTGCCTCCACCCCTAAAGGAACCTCCCTGAGACCTCCCAACTCCTCCCTCTAGACTGGTTCACCTTCTCCCTGAGGCATTTCCTGGCAACTCCACCCATGGTTCTGCCTTCTCACATACCTGGCCTGGCCCCAGCCCCATCACTGAGGCCTGGCTCTACCTTTATATGACCAACTCCTCCAATTTCTCCTCTCTGGCACAAAAATCTCCATTATCCTTATGTCATCTCCCTTAATTGTCAAACCTTGGGGGAGAGGAAAGACCATCAGTTTGGGAGTCCAGGCCCATCAGATATGTGACATCAGGAGGGCTACTTAACCTTTCTGAGTCTCAGTTTCTTCATCTACAAAAAAGAGTAATAATTGTAACTAGTGCTTGTTTTGACCATACATGAGAATTAACTGAGGGAATGCATTAAATATATGCTTTATACTTACTAGGTGCTTACTAAATGGTGGCTATTTCCATAATAATTCTACAGCTATGTATCAAAGGTGTTTGATTAATCGACATCTGGTGGCCACTTGTTATTAGAGGGCGGATAAAGAAATGGAGGTCTTCTCCCTTGATGATTCAAGGAGAGTGCTCCCTGCCCCCTTTCCCTTTCCTGTGAGGTACCCTGTGCCCTTGAATTGGAAATATAGGCTCAGACACAGTGAGGGGGTAACCCAGAGGTAGCTGGATAGACAAGTAGTTCTAGACAAAGGTTGTTCCTATTTAATGGAAGGCTTTGCCCAATATTCACGAAAACATATTTTCTTCTAAAACTTTCATATGGAAACCTTTCTATAGGATGTTTCAACGAGATGTGTCAGTTTGTTTTTGCTGTGTAACAAACCATCCTAAAACTGGCTTGAACAACATTTGTTTCTTCTTCCTCACCTTTGGGTTGATTGGCTAGGCTCACTCTTGCTATTGCAATCAGCCAGAAGACTGCTCCAAGGAGGCCCAAGATGGCATGATGCACAGTTTGGCATTTGGTGCTAGCTCTTGACTGGGGTGAACTTCAGCTCTTCTCCCTGCCACCGTACCTTCTCTAGTACTCAAGACTAGCTTCCTCACGTGGCAGTTTCCAGCACTGCCTGAGAGGATGAAGCAAGGAGTTACAAGGCGTCTTAAGGCTTTGCCTCAGAAGTTACACAGTGTCGATCCTGCCACATTCTGCTGGTAACAGCAAATTATCAGGCCAACCTAGATTCTAGGGGAGGGGACACAGATTCTACTTTGTATTAGTTTGCTCAGGCTGCCATAACGAAGTACCACAGACAAGGTGGTTAAACAACGTACATGTACTGCCTCACAGTTCTGAAGGCTGGAAGTCTGAGACCAAGGTGTCAGCAGAGTTGGTTTCTTCTGAGACCTCGCCCTTTGGCTTATAAATGGCTGTCTTCTCCCTGTGTCTTCACATGGTCTTCCCTCTGTGTGTGACTCTGTGTCTATATTTCCTCCTCTTACAAGGACACCAGATGTATTAGATTAGGGGCCACCCTAATGACCCCATTTTAAGTTAATTACTTCTTTAAACACCCTATCTCTAAATGAGTTACATTATGAGGTAGGACTTCAGCCTAGGGGTTAGGGCTTCAACATATGGATTTGAGGAGACACAGTTCAGCCTATAACACACCCCCTTAGTGGGAGGAGCTGCAAGGAAATTTTGGCTATGTTTAATCTACCATGGAAGATTATACAGTGTCCAACCATAGTAAGTGCTCAAATATGCCATCTGCCAGTGTTACTATTTCTGCTATTTTATTAACAGCCCACTGTAGGGTTAGTAAGAAAAAACTCCAATCTGTCCTCAACCCTCCAGACCCACTCTCTCCAGCAAACATGCACCTTCCCCAGGGCAGCTGCCCCTAACGCATCACCCCCAGGTGCACAGCAGGCTGCAGGGATCTTACTTGCCTTTGCCACCAATCTTCCCACTCACTTAGCTGGCCTTCAGTGGATTTTGGGGCAGCCTTTCAGAACAAGACAAGCCAGACTGGCCCCACCCACCTTATCACCCCTACTCCTCACCCCAACCCCAAACTCTCCATCTTCTGTCTGACATGGCACTGCCCCCAAGATGCTGGAGTGTCTTTTCCTGGTCAGTCTCCCTTGGGAGCACACATACTCATTCCCATAGTCCCTGATTTATACATAGGGTGCTATGTATAATAAGCATTTAATAAGCATTTGTAGAATAGAATTGATTTCAGAGTCTTCATGGTCCCCTTAAGCCCCTAGCTCAATAATTCCCCTGAGACCTTGAATCCCAAACCCACAAAAAACTCAGTGGCGATTCAGCAGGATTCTCCTAGCACAGCTTCTCTGGTGCTTATTCTCCCCACTCCAAGTCCATTCATTCCACAGCTGCCCTTCCTCACCACGTGGCACCCTTAAAGACACAGGGTTTTGACATCGAACCTGGCTTTTATCTTCTGTGGATTGGTGGAATAGTGGTGCTGGGAGAGAGGAAGGATTTCTGTTCCCCTGAGCCCCTCAACACACACACACACACACAAAACACACACACACACACACACACACACACACACACACACCAGCTTGCTGTCCCCTGCCTCAGCCCTTCACTTCCAGAGCCAGAGAAGTGAAGGAAAGAGAGACACAGCTATAGGTACAGCTACCTCAAGAGAAATGAGAAAGTTGGGGAGAAAATAAGAAGAAACAATATGGAGTTGGAAGAGGTCAAGTGCCATACTATTGGCAGCTCCGATGGATGCATGGTGCAGCTCAGGGATGTGGCTGGGGTGGCGACCCAACAGAATAGGCCGATAAAGTCAACACCCATTGCCAGAGCTGTAGCTCTTCAGGGCAGTCTGACTACATCTATCTCTGAATACCATTATGAACTGATGGAGAATATGCAGAAGCATCCCTAAAACATACTTAATTGACTGCAGCCCTACTGACTCTACACAGCTATCCCCACTCACAATGTGCTGGTGGAGGGTCCCTGAGACCCTCTCAATCCCCATCCCCCACCACCACTGCACACATAGTGTAGTGGCAGGCCAAATACGATACTCCTTGAGAGTGGGAGAAATAGGTTCATTCAGAAGGGGGTCTCACCCAAGTATTGATTTCAGGAAAGGACCAAAGTGAGGATTTCTCATCCCAATAACCCATTTTTTTAAAGTCACTGTTTGACCCACAGTGGACATCTTGAAACCTGTATAAAGGAAGGTTAGCAAATGTCCCAGACTCCCAGACCCTAAAGTTGCCCCGGGCCCTAGGAAAGAGATTAGACATGCTAACTGCCATGCCGTGGCCAAAAGCTCTTGCTGTGCAGAGCAATTCTGCTAAGCCAGACCATGTTTTCCAGACAGTCTGGCTGGCCAGCCAGGCCCAGGGCAGCAGTAGGCAGCAACAGGCTAAGTGTGATGCTGGGCTGTGGGCCTTTTAAATGAGCACACTCTGCTTCAGTTTGTACTCTGAGTTGCCTGCTTAGAAAGAGAGAACATTTCTGCCCTGGTGGTGAGGGATCTAAGCCCTGGTGACAGGGGAGTTGAAATTCTCAGGACAGGTGGCCAAAGGCTGCTAAGAATATCCAGCCACAGGTCTGACCACAAGGCAGTTAACGCCTCACGTGGTGGCTTCCGTGGTCCTTTGGGCATGGGAGGAAGGAGCTTACTGTGTAGCTGGTGCTCATGGACTCCCTCAGTTGAAGTGTGTAGACATGGAAATAAAGAATCAGGTAAAGTAACATTTAAAAAACCCAACAAGTGCATCCCACCCTCGAATATATAATCTGAGGAGGGAGGACATCCCTGCCATGAGAAACTTACTGTACATTACAGATAAAAGGAAGGACAGCCATACAGAAGGAGCCAGAGGCACACCACCTCGCATGAAGCTGTGGGACTGCAAATGTCAATGACAGGCCCACTCTGGCTCATCACGGCCAGATCAGGTGGATATCGTGGCCTAGCAGTTGGCAGCCTGAGTGGCAGCCAGGGATATGCAGTCCCTCCTCTCCAGACCTCAGTTTCTGCATGTAAAGTGAGGGGTTTGGATCACTATTTCATAAACATTTTTGAGGGTCACGTCTCAGACTGTTTGGGACTCTGATGCATGCAGCCCCAAAACATGGATACAGGCACTTAGCCACCATTTTCACATCATTTCAAGGGCTGGCATAGCCCCAAGCAGACCATTCTAGGATCCCAGGTAAAGGTTCTGAGGTTTTGGTTTAGGGGAGGGAGTGTTCTTAGAGGTCTGGAAGGGGCTGAGAAGAGTTCATGGAGAGAATGGGATTGAAGGAGGGGCAGAACTGAAATATCCACTTCTTCATTCAACAGACGAAATGAGTGTTAACTGTGAGCCAGCACAGTGGATGCAGATGCAGAGAAAACACTAGGGGTCTTGGGTCTTGTGGGACTGTCATTCTAGCTGGACAAACAGCCCATTTGGCTCCAGCCATATAGGCCATCCTCTCCTCCTCAAATAGTTTGTCAGTCTAACTTCAGGGTCTGTACTCTTGTTCCTTGGCTGCCTGGAGCACATTTTCCTTCATACTCATACAGCTGGCTCCTTCTCAGTTCAGAATTCATCCCCTGTACAAGACTTCCCTGGCCATCCTGGCTAAAGGTGCCTCTCACAGCCCTTTGCAGCCACACTGCCATTTCATCTTTGTAGTGCATAGCATCTTCTGACGTTGCCGTCTTTATTTGCTTTCTGTTTATGGCCTGTCTCCCATATGATAGGGACCTTGTCGGTCCTGTTCTCCATGGTGCTCTGGCATCCAGGACAGTGCTTGGCACAGAGTAAACACCTGTCACAGATGCGATGAACCAAATGAACTAATTATAGACTTAATGATAGATTGCTGTGAACTAGTGAAGCCTGTGGTGTAGGGTGACAGCAGGGTGGTTTGAGAGGGTGAAGCTAGGGGACTAACCTGGTTTGGAAAATGTGTCTTGGAGGAAATGCCGTTTGAATAGAGAGAGCTCTGAATGACTAGGCAAAGGGGGTGGAGGGAAAATGGAGCTAGGCCTGCTCCTGGCAAAGTCCCAATGTAGGAAGGGGCTGGAAACAGAATCCAAGAACAAAGGTGCAAAAGGTAGGGCCTGCTGAGTTGGCTGAGAATTTTCATCTCAGCTATCTTGATAGAGACAGCTGTGGGAGCACTGTTGCTAGCACCGTTGCTCTGGCTGTAGGAACTATCCTCCATGACCTCGCTGATGCATCCTCCTCTTTTACACCCTGGAATCCTGGTTGTTTCTTAGTCACAGCAGGCACTCTCCCCCCAAAGAGCCTGGGCACTGGCTATGCCTCTGCCTGCCACTTTCTTCTTCCAGAAATCCTTTTGGCTCACATCTCACCTTTTCAAAGAGGCCTCCCCTTATTACCCTTGAATCCTGCAAACTTCTTCCTATCCCCTGCCCCCTGATGCCCCTTGCCTGCTTCTGTTTTTCTTTCCATGGCACATATCACTGTCTACCATCTGAAGTAACTTTATGACTTGTTACTTTTATTGTTTATCATCTGTTCTCTACTGCTGGAATATAAGCACCTTGGGGGCAGGCACCATGCTGTTCCCTGGGATGTGCTGAAGGGTGCCTGGCACCCAGTAGCAATTGATCTTTGCTGCTGTTAGCTGCTATGCAGGAAATGGACTTTAGAGGGACAGGAGCAAATGAAGGGGACCAGTTAGGATGTCATGGCCATAGCTTAGGGGAGAGGTCATGCTAGGCAGGCACTGGAGCAGAGGGAATGCATGATTCCTGGAGCTGTGGAGAGGAAATAAAACAGGATTTGGGGATGGGTCAGGTCAGAGGGGTGAGGCAGTCAGAAAGGTCAAAGTGACCCCAGGTTCTTGAATGGAAATTTATGTATAATTGCTTATTATGATCAGGTGGTTGGCAAGGACCAGGGGAAAGAAGCAGGGTTAGGGGAAGGAGGGGATAAGGGGTGTCTGGAGGAGAGACCATGCACACACAACAGTGGGGAAAGGCTGTGCTTATTTAGGGGATAGTGAAAAGTCCAGTTTGGCTGGAGTGGAAGGAAGTTCCTGCATAGGACAGAAGTTAGGAGAAAAGTAAGGATAGGGGTCTGGCCATTCACTAATGCTGCCTACCTTCTGCTCTCACTCTAGAGTCCTGGGCCAAGGACAGTGCGACTGTGAAGCTGCACTGTGAAACCTCAGTCCGAGCATGGCATCTCTGCCTGGGGCATCACTTTCAACAACTTGCCTCTATTATGGAGTAGAACGTTCACTTCAATTCACATGATTTTAACCTGTGCTTCCTGGCTGTCCCTAAAACAACCTCACTGCCCTCCGTTCACAGCCACCCTCCACCAAGAGCACCCCTGCTCTCCTGCAGCCAGGTCTCCTGACCAGAGTGCGCATGCAATGATAAGCCTTATTCTTCCCCAGTGTGTTTATGTATTTTTAATTTATTGTATTTTTTATTTTGCTAACATTTTATTGAAGTGCAGCACACAGAAAAGTGTGTAAATCCTCAATGTACAGCTTGATGAATTTTTACAAGCTGAACGTACCCATGCAGCCAGCATCCAGATCAAGATGCAGAGTATTTCCAGTCCCCCAGAATTCCCTGGTGTGCCCCCTCCCAAGGAGTATTCCCCACCCTGTTGTCCCCCTTCCTCCAAAGCAGCCCCTATGCTGATTTGTGACGCCTCACATTGGCTTTGTCCACTTTAGAACTCAATTTAAATGGAATCTTCTTGTGGATTTTTTTTCACTTACTAGATCACCAGTTTATTATAAAAGGATATAACTCAGGAATAGCCAGATGGAAGAGGTGCTTAGGGCAAGGAGTGGGTAAAGGGTGAGGAGAGCTTCCATGTCCTCCCCAGGACTGCCATTCTGCCCAACTCTCCATGTGTTCGCCAGCCTGTAAGCTCCTCTTGTGCATGTTTTTGAGGCATCCTTCCTTTGCGTAATTTCATTTGCGGGGTATGTCCATGTTGTTGCATATGCTTGCATTTAAAAACCCATCTTCCCAGCAGCCTCCCACTTGAGGCAAATGATGAGGGCTAAGCCTCTAGAGCACCTCTGACCAGAGGAATCTTTCAAGAAGAACTTGGAGAAGCCCTTTTAGAAGACAGTAGAGGACCAATGGAGCCTTTGAGTTATGGGGTGGACAACATGGGCGTTTGAAGCAAATGATATGCTAAGCTTTGTGTTGCGTGCTGCAAGGGATAAACCAGTGGAAGATGTGGTTAGGAGATGAGAAGAAGGGGAGATGAGACTGGATCAAGAAAGTTGGGTCAGGTTGTAAGTGTCTTGAACTGCAAGAGGAGGAAAGAAAGTAGCTTACAACTGAAGGAAGGAGAAAAATAAGATTTGGAGGAGCATGGCTCCCTGCCTCCAAGAGGCTACTCACCTGCTCTTCTGGAAGATTGGAAGTGTTGGGGGGGAGGTCCTTGCCTTGGGAGATGAGGCAATTCGGGTTTCATTGTCCCAGCGTGTCTGGGAAGATCTCTCTCTCTCTCTCTCTCTCTCTCTCTCTCTCTCTCTCTCTCTCTCTCTCTCCTCTCTGGGTGAGGGCTGCAAAGGAGGGAGGGAGAGAGCCTGTGATTCCTGGGAGCCCATTTCTCTAACAGCAATTCCTAGGGGCCTCATGCCAGATGGGCAGTGCTGGCTTCTGCCTGTGTGATGACAGGAGTGAGAGGGAGGGAGAAGGGGGCCTCAGAGATTGGCAGAAACCTTTAAGAATTTCAGAATCCAAAGTCTAGAGAAGGTGAGTGACTTGCCCAAGGTCACACACTGAGGGAACCAACATTAGAATCCAGATCACTTGTCCCCACTAGAGTTCTTTCCATTACTGTGTACCACCCCCTCACTTTACAAAGAACCTAGTGTTACCACAAAAAGAACTGAATTACCTCATTTTTTTGAGAGGCATTATGAATTCAATTCTATTATGTAGACTGGGGCAACGATGTTGTGAACAGGCATGACATTATAATTCATGTCCCACTTCTTCTATTTCTCTTTGCTGAATTTTGTGTATCATTGGAAGCAGCCTTAAATCATTATTGGAACAAAGTAGGAAGAAAAATAATAACATATCATTACAAACGAGAAATAGACTGTGATCCTATTAATTGCCTTCCTTGCAATCCTTATTTTTGGTATTTTCTGAATAATTAAAAGACTAGGCCTCCATTGATGGAGGTGGTAGGTCAGCATGGAACCCTAAACAGTCACATCATCTACTACAGTAATGGCCTGGTACCACCTGCTGCCTGCGATGCTTTCCGAGTAACACCAAGGATTGTGCTCCAGTCTGAGTATTTACTCTCTTCTGAGGAGAAACTCTGGCAATGGCTGTAAAATAAACCCCGGAGTGAGGAAGAAGCTGAAGAGAGGAAATACTTGGCTGTGCATTAATCATAGTCGTCAGGCCTAGAGCAGAGGACAGAGGCTGGTTCAAGGAAAGACAGAACCTAAATTATCTTGGAGATTGATCTTCCCTCCTCTGTACTCCCTGTGCCAGCAAGCAGGTCAGAAAGGTCCCGGCGCAGCCAGTGGCATTGAACGGGTGAGGGCATCCACCGACTGACCAGTATGCTTTGTCAAAGAGAACAGGGCAGGGATGTCCACAGTCTGTCATGGCGATCATACCAGAGCTTCTATTTTCCCAGAATAGGCCACATCTTGGAAAGCTACCTAAGATAAGATACATCTCAGAACAACCTGAGATCTGCGGGACAAATTCAATGCTGTCATGTCCTCAGGAGACATAGCTTGCATTCCAGGATGCAGTGATAGCCATTTTCTTCAGATCAGAATAAAGCACCTAATTATGATTAGCCTGTGGAATTGGCAGTTTTGGAGCTGACCACAGGAGCCTGGAAAGTCTGAAAGACTTTATGGATAAAAGTTTGGGGTCTAGGAATTGGTCAATGACTATCCAGACAAGAAAGCAAGTTAATTATCCTCCAAGCCTCAGCTTCCTTATCTGTGAAATGAGGACAATAAGAATACCTTTATTATAGGGTCATTTTCTATATTAAATGAAATTATTAAGGCATATAAAGTGTTTAGAACCATGCCTGGTGGATAGTAAACCCTTATTAATCCTAGCCAAGAGCTGAAAAAAGCTAGCGACCCTTCTCTCCCCACATCTCTAGAGCTGTTCAGTTTCGGAAGGGCTGTGTGGTAAGTTGGTGAGTTCTTCCTATATCATCTCTCCCCTGCTCTAGCTCTCCCCATGGTAAGAGCAGAATAATCTTTATCGAAGCTCAAAGCAGAGGAAAATGTTTCTGGGAAGTGTAAAAGGAAGGGTAGGTGGTTTATAAACTTGCCAAAGGCTGAGATATAATTTACTGTTGGTGGAGGTACAGAACTTTCCAAACAGAGCTTGAGAATCAGCTTGTTTTGGGGAAGAAGTCCTTTCCTTGAACTTGGCCCCACACTCTTTCAAAGCTTACCTGGGAGGAAGTCAACTCTTCATTCAGATGATAAATTCTTAGGTTCCTATGGTGAACACAACAGATCAGCTGAGACCTGCTGATCTCAAAAAGAAACAAACTCCTTTTGTGTTATTTACTGCAGTTGGCCAGTTGCCAGGATGACCCTCGAGGGAAATGATTGGAGAAGCTCTATAGGATCTGATCTCAGAAATCAGAAGTATTTTAAGGTTTGGGGGAACAGTGCATGTGTGTGGGAGGCAAACAATATACTTGATTGGAAAGAGCCCAGGTTTGGAGTCAGAATCGGTGTAGCCAAACTCGGCTAGATTACATATGCATTTTGGGAGGGTAATTGTAAGAGCTTCAGTTTCCTCAACTATAAAATGTGAATTGTAATAACTTATAGGGCAATTTGGGGGCTCATGAGGTAACTTGAAAATGAACCTAGTAAAGTAACTGAAAAGAGTGAAGACTGTTAATAAACAGTAGCTATTATTATCATGTAGGGATTGGATTATTCATCATTAAGAAAGACTTACTGTAAAAAAAAAAGATTTACTCTGCTATTAAATGCTTTGTAGTGACAGTTACTATTAGAAGTCAGATGTCATGGAGTTGAGAGAGCTCCAACTGCCCAAGGTCAACTGTGGCCAGAATCCACTCTTCTGGTTTCTGAGAGTCTTAAGAAGAAAGACAGTCTTACTCTTTTGCCACCAAGTAAGGACGAAATGGTTGGCAATAGGCAAATACTCCAGGTTCTGGTTTTGGCTCTATCTTGCTTTTGGCTAAAATGTTTCATCTCATCTCTTGCAGATGATATTCTGTAGTACTTAGCAAAGATAGGATGTCCAAGGTCTTCCCCCAACATGTACACCCAAGAACTTTGGCTCCTCTGACAAAGCCCTATATACACGTATCCCACACTCTCATGTGTCTCCCTTGGATCCCCCAGATTATAATGGCACCCCTGGCTTCATGCTTTCCTTTCCTAATTTCTTCTACTTCAGTCCTCAATGGAACTACAGAGTCACTCCCTGCAAACCTAAGCACTCCTCTTTTCCTTTAGCACACACCCACAATTGTCTTGCTCTCTTGAATTTGGTTTCTTCTCTGTCCATGGTACATAACAGGGATCCCCAAATCTTGGGCCATGGACCGGTACCAGTCTGTGGACCAGTACCGATCTGTGGCCTGTTAGGAACTGGGCCGCACAGTGAGCAAGCAAAGCCTCATCTATATCTGCAGCTGCTTCCCAGCACTAGCATCACAACCTCAGTTTCACTGCAGATCATCAGGCATTAGGTTCTCATAGGAGCACCGGTCCTTGGTGCCAAAAAGGTTGGGGACTGCTGGTATAGACTATTGTTTCAATTAGCAAAAATGTATTATTTAGTCATTCATTTACTGTTTATCAGTATTTTTTTTAGCATCTATATGTGCCAGGTACTGTGTTAAACATGGGATACAGCCATGAATGTTTATACATGCTCATTGCTGGACATTGATGCAAACAGTTCACAGCTATGACATGCCCTGTCCTTACAGAGTATACAGTCTTGTCGGGGAGATAACAGCAGAGGAAGGGACACTCAGAGCCTATTAAGGAGCTGACAACAGGCCTGTGTGCTGGCCCTGAGAGGGTGAGGTAGACAGTGGCAAGCCAGGATGTGACAAGGTTGGTAAGCCTTGTTAAGGAGTTTAAGTTTTGTTCCAAGTGCAGTGGGAATTAGTGGAGTAGTGACATGTGACATACTTTCAAAAGACCTTTCTAGCTACCATGTGGATGGGTTGGAGGGGGTGAGCATGGCAGCATAAGAAACCAGCTGGAATAAAAATCCTATGCTAACCCAGGCAAGAGAAGATGGTGGCCTGGCCTCAGGGGGATGTGGGAGAATGGTAAGGAGTAGGCTTATTGCATAGAACATTTGTAAGTAGAATCAGTTAGCCTCTCTAGTGGAATGGAGGAACATGAGGTGCCAGGTGAAGGAGATAAGTCAAGAATGATACCACCACCTCCCTCCCCCAGGATTTTGCTTTAAACACTTGAGTGACTGACACATTTTCTCTGCCAGGGAAAGGAGTTGGGACAAAGGGCAGGTTTCAAAAGAAGAGCTCGTCCGTTTTCAAAGGACAGTTTGTCCTGTTTACCACTGTTTCCTTAGGGCCTGGCATTTAGTAAGTACTCCCAAATATTTGTAGATGAATTCTTTTAGGAATTCAGCTTTAGGAATGCTCTGGGGACAGTGAAGCAGGGTGGCTAAGAACATGGACTCTGGAGCTTGGACTGCCTGGGTTTGAATCCTAGCTCCACCATTTTTGAGTGAGATGTCAGGTCTGCAGTTTGATATGGGGATCTGGAACTGGAAAACAATTGAGTCATCAACAAGTAGGTGGTATTTAAAGCCACGGGCCTGGATGAGGTTGTGGGGTGGGGGGAGGATCCAGTCCCAAGGCAACTAATAGATAATAGAGAAGAGCCTAGAAAAAGGCTCAGAGATAGGATAATAACCATGTGTGTGCAGCATCTGGGAAGCCAAGAGTAGTTGGGAGGAGTGGGGGTTGTGGTCAAGGGTATTAAGTACTTCCAAGACCAAAGGACGGACTGAAAAAACACCCCTCACTCCTGGCAACAAGAAGTGACTGGCGATCTTGAGCACTTTCTGCAGAATGGCTAGGGAGAATGGAGGCGTGGGTTGAAGAGTGTAATAAATGGTGTATCTATATAGTGGAATTCCACAAGCCTTGGCATAGACAAGGCCCATCTCCATGTGCTGATAGAAAATTATCTGTAAGTAGCAATATGTTTCATAGTGAGGTACAGAACAGCTTGTGCAGTGTGTTCCCATTTCTGAAAGTAAAAGGGCGGACATGCATATGTACAAAGAAAGTGGTGGTGGTGGGGGGTGATCTCCAGCAGTGTTGAAAATGTTTAGTGCACATACAAATAAATATATGTCTACATTACCCTCTACTTTGTTTTTACACAAACTGTAACACACCCAAATTGTAACATACTATACATACCTGCAGAGGTTCACTCTGCACCTATGTCTTTCCTTAACAATAGAGCTTTGGGGTCATTCCAGATCAGTTCACAGAGCAGATCTTTATTTTTTTAAATAGCTACAGAATATTCCATCTTGTGCATGTATCATCAATGCCGTTGCTGGACATTTAGGTTGTTTCTAATCTTATGCTGTAACAAACAAACTACAATTATCCCAACATCTTAGAATAACTTCAAAACTAGCTGAGTTTTAGAGTGCACAGAAGTAAGAAATGGAGGTAAGAAATGGAGGTGCCATATAGATGTATCTACCTCTTTCAAGAAGTACAGCTGTGCAAGGGAGCAGACAAATAGGGAGCCAGGGAAGGGGACATGGGGTTAAGGAAGGACATTCTAAAGATGGGGAATGCTCCAAAGGAATGAATACACTGGGCAATTCAATAATTCAGCCAAGAAGAGCCTCTACGTGCTATTTTAACAGGTGTAGGAGAAAGACAAAATGGTTTGAGGCTCTGTGCTGGGTGCTGTGGGAACATCAGGATAGATGGATGAACACAGGGTTTCAGAAAGGTTCCACTCCAGCAAGGAAGCTAGGATGTTTCACAATCCAGTGGCAATATTGTTAGAAAGTAGTTGATTCTGTTACTGAGGTAGAGATCTACAAACTTCCCACTGGAGTGTCTGCTGGTGGAGTCTGCTTACATTTCCATTGGTTCCCTGGGTTCCTGATAGGACATTAGCTGGGAGAGAGGAGAAGGACATTTTGCCTGAAATTTGTAGATTTTCCCAAAGAAATTAAATGACATGAGTGTCCTGGAAGGATTAAAAAAAATCAGAAATAAATAAAAATCTCAAGAAGAATTTATATTCCTGATGGCTTTGCTGATGGTCTTGTAAATTGTATATTTAATCAAAGGCACTCGAATGTCTTTTTTTTAACTATTGAAGAGCCATTTAAATGTCAACATAAGTGATTCCCTTCCAAATAGTGCTGTTTATACATTACTTCCCCTAATAGACCATAATGATTCATAAGAAGGCATTTCGTGCCTCTAAATTGTAGGCCTATTGAAATATAAATTAAGATGATAAATAATTTGACCTTACCTGAGAGTACTGAGTATTTACATGTGTCAAATACAAAATTACCCTGAATATCAGGGTCCCTAAAAAGGCAGCCTTCCTCCCCTAGCTGAATTCAATAAATAAAACGGTTTAGAAATTTCATTCAGAGTGTGGAGTAAAGAGGGGCATACACAAAAGAAGCTGCCCGGGGACTAAGATCCCCGCCCTCCTGACTTCTCATTAGGCTGGGGTGGGGATGCTGACCCCCTCTGGGGAAGTGACAGGCGGGTGTGGGCAGACCTCGGGCGCCCCCGGAGTTCTCTTCCCCCACCCTCCCGCAACGCGGCTGGAGTTTCTAAACATGGAGTTTCCACGGGAACTTTGCCAGACCGAGTTCGCAGCCCTCCCGGTTCCCCGCCGCGAGACTCACCAAGTCGCCCGCGCCGCGCCGCGCAGCCTCCGCGCCTACCCGCTCCCTCCCCCCAGGAGTCGCTGACCTGGCGGCCTCCAGCAGCTCTGCAAAGCCGCTCTGCGGGGTCCTTCACCCTAGAGGGCAAGGAGCCTCTTGCGCTCAGCGTACTCGTCCGACCCTGCTCGGGTCCCGGGGGGTGGCAGCTGGGCGCCCTCATCAGGGCCTCAGACAAGCCTGCCAGCCGGGCCTGTTTATTTGCGCCGGCGCTCAGGGGCCGGGGTTCGGCGAGCTTTCCACTCCCCGGGCCGGGGCGTAGACGCGGGGGTCGCCGAGGCAGCGGCGGGCCCAGGCTGAGTGCGTTGGTTGCTGGCGCTGGGTTTTTTGTTTTGTTTTGAAGCCGGGAGTGGGGGAGGGGCAGCACCTTGTCAATGAGAAATTTCCTGTTCGCGAGACTCTGCACGCAGAGTTTCTGTCCTGCCCTTGAACTGACAACTGAATCTCGGCAGCGCGGGTCTGGGAGAGTCCAGCCGGGTGTGCCGGGCACTCATGGGGGTGGAAGCGGGGATATCTGCGCCGCGGCACCCAGGTCCTGGGAGCTCGATTAAACGGGGCCGATGCCTGCCCTCCTGGTTCCCCGGCACACCCGTGAGCGCCAAGCCGAACGGTGACTAATCTGCGGCTCCGGGCCTCTTGGCGCTCAGCCCGGGCTCGCCTCCCGCCTCTCATCCCTCTCCCTCCCCGCTGTCCTCCCAGCCCCGCAGCGCCGAGCTCCGTGAAGAGAATCGCACGGGCCAGCGCTGCTGCCGCCACCACTGCGTTCCCGGAGTGTGGGAAGCGGGTCGAGGCGGGCGGTTCAGAGACGTCCCTCCAGTCGGCCTTCTCCGACCCTGGCCCGAGTGTGCGTGTGTGTGTTTCCTTCCCCATAAGCACTTTGATCAGCACTTCCTCTGCGCCGCGGAGGAGCCAGGGCGAACTGGAGCTTTTAACTCCTTGCATGCCGCCTATGGTGGGCTCCGTGGGGAGAGCGGCGCAAGGAGACTGGTCGACACCGGGGCGATCAATTTGGTTTGGCAAGCCGGAGTCTGATGGAGCCCGACTGGACCCAAGGAGCTTGTCCAAGCGCGGCAGGCTCTCCCCGGGAGAGCAGGCCGCGAGGCCGGGGCGGCTCGTTAATGTTCAAGCCTGCCCCGGGGCCGCGCAGTAACTCGACCTGCCAGGCGAGGCGAGGTGCAGGCTTGAAAGGCCTGTCAGGCAGAATCTTCTGGAGGAGATTGGGAGGCCCTGGGGGATCAGCCTTCACGCACCCTGTCCGCTGGCGCGTGTACCGCTCCCAACCTGGGGATGGTGCCCGCAGCCCACCCCACGGCCTCGGCTCTGACTGCCGCTCCTCCCCTGGCCAGGTCTCGCTGGGGAGTTAATGATTGATTTACTGGCTCCGCACGGCCGGCGCCTCCCAGCTATTTGTCCAAGCTGAGGAGTTGCTGGCAAGCGGCAAAAAGGCCGGGAGAGCAGGGGTTGCCCAGGAAGGGAAGCCAGACTGCCCAAGAGAAGGAGCGGTCACTCGATTAGCCCCCACTGAGCGGCCGTAGCCGTGTCTGGGACGAACCCACTGGAGGCCCGGGCCGGGCGAAGAGAGCATTGAGAAGCGCCACACGTAAACGGGTTGGCAGCTGGTGATTAGGCCGCCCTGTTTTATGAGTCATAATGGGCCGTCCGCCTGGTCCTCAACCTGCTCACTGTGGACCGGCGCGCCAGGGTCCAGGCAGTGGACCGTTCCGCGCTGCGCAGAGGGGGTTGCTCTTGGCGGCCCGGACCGCCGAAGGCGTTGCGCAGGATTTCCTCTCATTTCTCGCAGAAGGCAACACAAACACCCTAAATCAAACCGCTCCGACAACCGAGGGCTCCACACAGACACATCAATAAGGATTTCGCCTCCCGCGTTCGAACGCACTGAAACACTTGTCCTATTTTTATGCAAATGACACCACACAAATAGATCTCGCAGGCCCGGAGCGGGGCGAGAGGAGGAGGGGCGCCGCCACCCCAGCCTGGGACTTTGAAGGGGGAGGGAATCCCAAGCCGCACCCCAGGGCCCGCGTTGGGTTGGTTGCAGCGGGGCTGGTACTGGCCAGGCGGCCCGCCCCGCGCGCTGTGGCTCCCTGCCAGCTCCGCCAAGTCGGCCGCGTCCCCAGGCTGCCTGCAGAGGCGGATTAGGGAAGGAGCGAAGCGAGCCTGTGACTAATCGCGGGGCCTCGGACCGGAGCACCAAGGCCATGTGCGACTGACAGGATCGACACTAGCAGAGGACACGGCGACGCCTCGCTTAATTGCAAGCTTAAAAAAATTGCCGCCTGAGCAGCTCCGGTGCTGAGAGCCACCGTGTGCGCTGGGCTGGGAACGCGTCAGGGGAGGCCTGCGGTCCCGTTCCTGGGAGGGAGGTTTGGCATCTCCTGGATCCAGGGACCTGGCCCTCCTGTCCCACACTCTGCACGAGTGTGGCTGAGCTGGCCAGTAAGAGTACGGTCCAGCTACCAGGCCCAGGATTCTGACCCTTTTTCCATGGAGCCCATGGTTGCCCTTTCTTTCCCTAGATCTTATAAAGGAGGATGTACAGTTGGGGGTGAGATTCCAATAACTGAATATAAAAACCGCACACATGAACCACTTTCTTCTGTTCCCTCGCTTCTCCATCTGCCGATACAAAGACCTGAATGACCAAGAGAGGCAAGTAAGGGCCGCCAGGAGCCAAGTCACCGAGTACCAAACTCGGGGCTCACAGGCACATACCCCAGGCTCTTAACCGCTCACTGGCCCAGACCTCCTCCTTGGAGCGCTGAGGCCTCTCAGGGGAGAAGGGGGAAGCGTCCACAGGCCGCCTGGCTTGTGTGTGTGAAGGGAGGGTGGAGGGTGGGAGGGTGGGAAGGCGGGGTGGCGGAGAACCAGCAAGAGAAGTTTCCACCACGACTCTGGTCGGCTGCTGCCAAAATCCCCGGGCCCCTCCCCACCCGCACCGCCTTCCGTTGCCACCACAAGTTTGGTTTAACGAGATCCTGGGACAAAAGCAAACGTTTTCTATAGACCCCGAAAACAAAGAGGAAAGACGCGCAGGGCCGCCGAGGAGCTGCTGCTAGCGTAATGGTGCCGGGCCGACAGCAGAGCATTAGAACTGCAAAAGCCGCGCAGGCGGGAGGAAGTGCGAGGCGGGAGGCGGGAGCGCGGGGAGAGCGGGGGGGGAGGGGCGCTGCGCCATGTTTCCGTGTCACCCGCGGAGTCGCCGGCGCTGGGCTCGGCCGCCGGCTCCCGCCTGCCTCCGTAACAGCAGAAAGCGTGCGATTAGCAGCCAGACAGGCGGGGACTCCGGGCCCGTGGGGCCGCCGCACACGCCGCCCGCGGCTCGGGCCCTCTCCCCCCGCCCGCCCGCCGGGTAATCATCCTCCTCGCTGCAGCGCTGTGTGCACTCTCATTAGAGCAGGGAGGCTTTTCTCTGCGCACTCGCTCGGCTCCCGCTGGCAAAACAACGCCTTCCCAGGCCGGGCCCGGGGCCAGGACTGTGGGGAGGGCGGGACGGGGGAGGGGGTGGTGAGGCAGGGCGAGGAGCGCAGGTCATCTCAGCCTCTGTATCTCCTCGGAACACGAAGGAAATGGGAGGATCACACGTGGGGTGGCAAAGTACGAACCCGGTACCAGATCCTTCATGGGGAGGGAGGAAAAATTGCTGGTGTGGCTATGATCTACTCTCGTTCCCTGACCGAGGCCAGAGTGGGGACCGAGGGGAGATGAGTGTCTGGTTTGGAGAGAGGGGAGGACACCGAAAAGGCTCCCAAAACAGGTTTTGCCTCATCCGTGTTGCGAACGACCTCTTAAGGCTAGAAGCCTCATCCCAGGGGAGGCGGCCTTTCTACCCTCAAGAGACCTGAGTCCCCAGGATTTGGGCTTGATCGCACAGAAGGGGTGAGAGATGGGGGTGGCCGAGGCGCGGCTGCGCCTGGCCCAGAGCTTCGGAGTCCCATTTTCTCCTCTGCGATCTCTGCACACAACAGCAGGCAGCCTTTCCCGGCACCACGCGCCCAGCTGCAGGGCCCGGGAGCAGGTGTTCCTGCCCAGTCGGCCGGAGTGACGGCTCTGCGCCCTCCCGTCCCAGCTGCGGGGTTGGGGAGTGGAAAGGGGGCACTTAAGGCAGTATAGAGGAAGGCCTCACTGGAGTTCGAGAAGGGTCCTAAGGGTTTAAATGGGATGCCCCCAGGTCGAGTGAGGCCCCTGGGGCCAGGAGGAATCGGGATGACGCGCAGCCGGCCCCTGTCTGAAACAGCCCTGGGGGCCAGCGAACTCGGCACAGGGCGGCGCATGGGCTTCCGGTGCCGGTGCCGGTGGCGGCGGCGGGGCGGCTGGGAAGTTCCCGGGGCGGCCGCGAGGAGCACCCTCCCCTCGCTGCCGCCGCCTCGCAGCTTTCGAAGCGGCGCCCTAGGAGCCTTTCCGAGTCTGGCAGCGCTCTTCTAGGATAGCGCAGGGCTGGGGGCTGCGGTCCTGGCCCAGCCCCTGGCGGGGAGGGGTAGGCAGGGGCCGGAGACCCCGCAGGAGCTGCGGCGCGCTTCGCTGCCCCCTCCTCTCGCCGCTGCTGATATGGCGGGCACGTGAAGCGCAGCTCGGCGCCTCGGCGCCAGTCAGGGAGCGGCCTGCCCCGCCGGCTCAGCTTACCCGTGGGCCCAGGAACGCGGAACCGAGCCCGGCCGGGCCCCGCAGAGCCCGCGCCCCCGCCCCACTCTCAGCTCGCTGCGGCCCCGCACCCCCGCCTCGCCTGCGCCCAGCCTTAGGGCCGCGCCAGACGACTCGCCCGAGGGAAACTCAGGCTGACTAATGGGTCGCTTGTGGGCCTTACGTGAGGCCCGGCTGTCAGCGGATGCCCGCTCGCTCGGCGCCTACGCCGCGGTCAGGCTCTTCGGGGAAGGGCAAGAGGAGGGGTTTCCCCGCTCGGCGGTTTTGGCTCCCCGGGGACAATCCGGCGGCCGCGGCAGGCCCCGGGCTTTAGGTCGTGCAACCCGACCCAGAGGGGGTAGAATCGGTGTGCGCCCGGCGCCAAGGTGCGAACCCGGGATGGAGGGTGAGGAAGTGGGCGCTTCGGAGCTGTGAGCCGGAGGTGCGCGCAGAGGCTCATCAACTCGGCCTGGGTCGCCCTTGATGTTACCGATCTGGGGCCAGCCGCTGGGCTGGGGGAATTTACAGGCCGCCTTGCGGGCCTAGAGTTCCATACCGAAACCTCCTTCAGTACAAAGGACCAGAAACCCCTTCGTAAGATTTTTGTGTGGAAAGAATGATTTTTATAAAACTCCCCGAGAATCCAGTTCGCTTGAGAGTTAGCAGGTTCTGGGACGTGTGATGCCTTCTCCTTCTCTTCCAGGGGCCTGTAAAAATCAGTAGTTTCTTATTATTTTGCATTAACAACCACTTCGTGTTGACATAGTTATACACGACTCTTCCGAATATAACTACCTGTTTAGTTTCAACACATGAGCGATATGGTGAAACACAAACATCGATCAGTCACTACGAGCAGTTACTGCGAGTTTGGGGCTGTATGCAGGATAAATGCTCTTCATGCATTCCTGGTTTTATTCATCCTAATTACACTAGTAATCCTGCCCACCACGAGAAACCCGGGAGTCGAGGTGCAACTTTTCCTGGAAAGCCCCGCGGATTGGGGGAGGAGGCAGTTGCTGGAGTAGAGGAGATGGGTTTTAAATGCCACTTCCAAATGAAAATACTTCCCTTCTGCATTTTTAAAAATTTTTATTTCATTTTTCTTTTCTTTTCTTTTCTTTTCTTTTCTTTTTTTTTTTTTTGGATGCAGTTTTCGAAAGGAGCATTTGGGCGAGATAAGAAGTGACCGATCAAAATCGCTGAGGGGAGGTTGTAAGCAGCCGCTTTGCCCCAGCTTAATGTTATCTTATCTTTCACACTTGCATGGCGGAGAAAAAATTGGCTTATCTTCATCCCCACCCCCTTCTCGCCTTAATTGCTAAAAAACACTGGCGTGTTAAACCGGAGGAAGGTCTCTGAATCGTCAGTGGAAAAGGAAAATTCAAAAAATGTGGGCGCCTGGGGGAAGCAAGGATGGCAAGATTTATTTTTTCCTTTCCCCCAGGCTTTTTCTAGCTCCACGTAGAAGGGCCAGTCTGGGGTGGAAGTCTCAATGACCAGATTTCTGGGGATGGCCTTGGGTCCTGTGGCTTCCGTAGGCCTCGCTTTCTCGCTAGTTTCCCAACCTCTCCTTCCCTTCATCTCGCGAAAGCTGGCGGTGGGTCTCATGTTGAGGCCTCTCACTCTGCCTCCCCCCCACCCGCCCTCCCACACACATCCCCCTTTTGGGGAGAGGGATGTAAGGCTGGGACGCATGGCCTGCTGGAAATCATTAAAATATATGCAAGTGTCTGCGAACATACTTTTAAATCATGGCGTTTCCCCTCCACGCTGGTATATTTAAACTCCAGAGCGAGCTGGATCTCCTCCTCTTAGTCGTTTGTCTGTGTCACCGACAGGCCGCTAATGGCCGGGCTTCCAGGCGTTGTGCATTATGCATTAGCCTCCTCCCTCCGCCGCACACTGAAGGTTCTGTCAGGCCTCGCAACACAACCCCTCCCTCCCCCCCACCCCATCGCACTCGCTGCGGCTGGGGGCTGCGCGGCTGCTAACGCACTGGAGACGCAGGGATGAGGGGCTGGGGGGTGGGGTCGAAGGCAGAGCAGAGTGGGCCTGGAGGGGGAATGGGAGCGGATAAAAGTGCCGTGGATTAGGCCTTTTGAACTCTCGAGCCCTGCGCCAGCCCCAGCTGTGCTCCTGGCTGCGACCTTCCAAGGCAACCACTCACTTCCCTCCACTCCCGACTTGGTGGGGGCCTCAGAAATATTTAGAGACAAATCAGAGTAGCGTTTCTAGCTGCTGGGCTGTACTCCTTTCCTTCCCTGAGCTAGGGGCTGCCAGCTCCTTCCAGATGCCTCCAGTTCCCGGGGTGATGTGTCTCTGCAGGGGTCCTGCGGAAGTGGAGGAACCTGACCCAAAATGGCTGGGGCAGAAGGCTGGCGTGCTGGGTCCGTTGGTGGTTCTCCGCCCCTCTCCCCGTGTTCCGGCTCACTGTCCCCAGCCCGGTAAAATAGGAGCTGGAGGTGCCTTGCTAAACAAGCAGCCAGGGCGGGACGTGGTGGCCAGGTTTATCTGCAGGAGCATCCGGCCCAGCGCGGAGGCTTCAAGAGCTCCTAAGCTGGGACCAGGTGGAGTGCAAGACGAGACCTCCTGGAAGCCGCCTGCATTTATGCTTATTCGGCTGACACCAATCTACCCAGCTTGCCCCTCAGTGTAAACGGTAATTTACCCACTGGTCTCTGGGTTTGGGGGTCTCAGAGCCTGACACTAATGGAGCCCAGATCAGAAATTCTGAGCCAGTTGCTGCTAGCATGCTGGCTCTGCATTTTGGACTCTCCTACTGGAATGGCCCAACAACCCTTCAAAGGCTAGGCAGAAAGAACAGCCATATTCAACTTGGCCATTCCTAAGTCTAGCAGTCTCCTGCCATGGAAGGCAGCTACCTTTAGATGTTTCCGGATAACTGAAATTCCTGTGATAAGGATGCCCTGTGCTTGGGGTGGGAGACAGTAGTCCTTTTAAGGGCCATTGAGTTATTCCTGAGTTCTCTTACAAAGTGACCACAGAAGACCGTTAGTGTGGGTACTTGTGTTTATTAAAATAGCTAACACTAATAGCTTGGCTCACACTATGTAAAGTAAAAATACATTATCTGTAATCACCCAACTCCCATTTATTCCAATAATCAGTGTCATAGACGGGAGAACAGCCTCTGAAGAGCGCCATTGGAGGCCTACAGAGCTTTGTTATTTAGATCTTACACATATGTTACAAATGACCCTCGCACACAATATTAGGATCCCAGGATATTCCCCAAACACCAGCTTAGATCCTCACCACGGATTCATGGCTTTTCCCCCAGGCCTGGGCTCTGTTGAACGTGTGGAAGGAGGCCTGGCAGGCCTTGCACAGTCAGCCTGGTCTGAAAAGGGCGGCCAAGCTCCAGGCTTGCTCCAGGAAGCACCGACCTGCCTGCCCAGTTGCAGAGCCTGAGTAGCGTCCGTAGCTGCGGAATGCCTGAGAGCCTGAGGTTGAGCCAACAGTTAACGGGGAGACCCTTGCAAGGGGAGGAGAGGTGGGTGAGGAAGGGGTGGCCCACCGCAGCTCAATTCCAAGCACCTCTCCTCTCAGTGCCTATTTCTTTATTTCTCCGAAGCCTCTGCGGCCTCCCCTCCCTTGCGCTCACTTGCTGGCTCTCTCCACCTCCTCTGCTTTCACTGAAATCCTCTCCTTGCTGAGTTCCTGTATATCGACCTGACCTTCAGGTCAGCTCCCTAGGGGCTCCTGGGAGGGCCGGAAAGGAGGGAGCAGGG
Organism: Eonycteris spelaea; assembly: GCA_003508835.1. Lineage (NCBI taxonomy): Eukaryota > Metazoa > Chordata > Mammalia > Chiroptera > Pteropodidae > Eonycteris > Eonycteris spelaea. The sequence continues at coordinate 175,461 of PUFA01000471.1, read as the reverse complement.
GAAGGCCCTGGCTGCTTGCATACGCTGCTGCAGGCTCCTGGGTGTCCCTAGCTTCTGGAGCCTCTTCCTGAGTGGGGACGCGAGATGGGATTGCCCTTCCTGAGCTTTCTGCTTCTCCTCCCTAAGCCCAATAAGTGTAAACTCCCTACTCCCTCACTCCCCTTCCTTGGAGCTTGGAGCACTTCCGGAATAGCTCACATTTTAATTTCCAGTGAGTAATGAACACCCTTCTCCCCCCCCCCCGCCCCGCGCGCGCGCGCGCGCGCGCACACACACACACACACACACACACACAGACTCATGCCTCTTAGGACTCCCGTAATAAGATATTTTTTTAAATCCCACAGAGTTGGAAAATGTGTCCCTCAGAGATGGAAAAGAAACCCTTTAATCCCACCAGCCCGCAAGAGGATACCTTGGAGGCAAGACTCCTTAAAAATGGTGGCGGAGGGGGTTGTGAATGCTGCAAATTGTGTCAAAGGCAAATTTACTGGCCTATTTGTCTCCAGCATCAAATTTCTCCCCTTCACATTTACAGCGCCCCCCCCCATTCATTTTACCTTAAGACTTTTAAAGTTAGACAAACAGGCCCCTTTGTCAGCAGCCCCTGGAGGCTACAGGACTCTGAGAGGCAGGAGGCTCCAAGCATTCTCTTGGTTCGTGATTTCCCAAAAGTTCTGGATGGTTACATGTAACTCCGAACTCTGGGAAAAACCTATACTGTGGGGGAGAGTTGGGGAGGCTTGGGAAGAGGAGAGAAGGTGGCTGGGCACAGGGCCAGGATCTCTGCCGCTGCCTAACCGAGCCGGAAGAGCCTGGCACGGCTCCCCACTTGCCCAGGCCAGCTCTCCTGAGCGGCCCACAGTGGCACAGTGGCCTCCTCCCCTGGAACTACGTTCAGAGAGTTTCCCCCACAAATAGCCAACCAACTTCAGCCTTCCTGGTTATTTTAGATTTGTTTTGAATAAACGGAGTCGCTTCAAAAAGAAATGTTGCTACAACACACAACCAGAGGCTTTTTCTCCAGCTGTGTCTGTACCTCGCATGCATTCAGTCTAATAACTTTTAATGTCTGGCCCTAAAATGTCTTTATAAAAAATAGCTTTACAGCATAATAGTCCAGGTGTCTTTCTGCTTGTTACCGGAGATTAAAAAAATGTGTGGGTTAGCTTTCAGAGACATCCACCTCCAGAAAGATGGGAAGAAAATAATGTACATTCCATCATGCAGGCAGGCGTGGGTCCTGAAAGTAGTGGTGGCCCAGCAGGATTGGGCACTGTTTGCAAGGGACACTTGCCTGCCTGTCTTTGGCATCCCCGGAACATATAAGCAGCTCCAGAGCATGAAGATTTAATTCTGCCCGAAGTTTCAGGTTTCAAACGGTAGAGATGTTTCACTTCTGCTTTGAAAGGGGCTGTTTTTTAAACTATGTGCTGAGAAGTAAAACAATAAATAAAATCGCACCTAAAACCAGTCCCACAGTCAGTATTAAGTCTAATTTTTAAAAGGTATCTGCTAGCTAGAGCTGATTTTGGCCTTGACCTTGACTTAGTAATCAACTTGAGATGCTTTTGATTATTTTTGGCATGGAGACACTCCAGGATATTTTAAAACTTTCCGTGTGGATTTACAAGCCACCTCCATTTCGGATTGATGTTTCTCATCGAGCCTGCACCATCTTGTCCCTTAGGCAGAAAGAGACTCTCCACCGCCAGCATAAAGACTCTACCGAGCAGCCAAGTAGGGTCACCTTTTGCTGGGACGTCCGGGCCCTCGGTCTGGGTGCGGTTAGGCCGGAACACCCTTCCCCCACTCCCACCCCTTCCCGCCAGCTTCACGAACTGGGGCTTCTCGGCTCGCCCCAGAGGCTCTGCGCTCTGGGGAGGCCGGAACCTCGCCTCTCCGCTTCCCCCTCCCGCCTGCCCCGCCCTCCCCTCGCGCCCAGCGCCGCGCCGGGTGCGCTGGAGAAGCTCAATACGTGTCAATTGAATTAACTGCTGCGGGCGCGGGGTGTACGATCAGCACGACGTTACGAGTGGAAATTTATGGGGAGGACGGTATAAGCCAAAAGTTGCTCCCTGCCAAGGAAAATAAAAAGCGGGAGATAATCTCCTAGATAGGAGGTGAAGGGCCAGGACAGACCCTCCAGCCATCTGAAGTGCAGACTGTGAAATGCCCGAGAACCGGCAGACATTCTGGCGGATCTCCGCTCCCTTAAGTCCCCACCCCTCCACCTCCGCCTCCTTATGCCCCGAGGGCTGCCTCCTACACCCCCCGCCTCTCCAAACAATTCCTACACAATTGAAACGTCCGGGGAACTCGGGCGCGTAGTTCAAGCAGAACGGCCACCGGTGCCTAGGGCAGTGTTTTCAGGTAGCTTTTGACACCGAAATGGGAAAGGGCTCCTCGGGGAGGAGGGGCACCCAGGCAGTGGGTAGGCGCCGGTGTGCACTCGCCAGGCTCTGCTTGGTCTCGAAAGAGACGCGTGGCCGGGAGAGCGCAGCGCTGGTGGCAAGAGGCAGCGGCGGCTGCCGCTGGGGTTTGACAGCTTTGGCAGACCGAAGTGCGAGGCGCTTTATGGTAATTGCGGTCCTCCACTGGCCTTCTGGGTAGCGAGGGGAGTCTCGGTGCGCGGCTGAGAGAGCCGCCCCCGCCGCCCCCCATCCACTGGGCTCCGGATCTGCGGGCCGCGCTCGCTGCCGCCGCCACCGGAGTCGGTCTGGGGCTCGCCCAGGACGCGCGCCGGGGCCGGGTGTGCGCAGCCAACTCGGCCCGAGTGGGGGAGGAGAGGGCGAGGGGTGCGCCACCCAAGTGGTCTGGTGTTCGGACCCCGAGAGGCGAAACACGCCGGGCCGGGAATCGGTGACGACTGGGGCACCTCGGGCAACCTTTCCTGTGGAATCATCCCTCCGAAAGCTCACCGCCGAGGCACCGCAGCGGAGGGTGAGCGGAGGCTGGGGGAGCTCAAACTTGCGAGAGCTGGAGGCGGCGGCGGGCGGGCGGCTGTCGCCCGAGCGCTGCGCCTGCGGGGGGAGGGGGGCGGCTGCTGGGAGGGAGGGAGGGAGGGAGGGAGAAAGGGCGGGCGGAAGGGAAGGGGGAGGAGGAAGAGGAGGGAACCGAAGAGGGGGGAACGCGTTGGGATCGCGGCGAGCGGCGGCAGACGGAGCCCGGGCTCCCAGCGGCAAGGTGAGGCAGAGCTACGCTCCTCGCTGAACGCCAGCCGAGCTCCGCGGCTGCGGGGGAGACGCGCCGAAGCCCAGATCGCGACCAAGACCAGGAGCGAAGCGGGCGGTGGAGGGGGAGCCCGAGAGCCGCCGGGCGGGGAGCCCAAGCCGCGCTGTCGCCGTGCAGAGACGACTTGGCCAACACACACACACACTCACACACACACACCAGCCCGAGCGAGCGCTCGCGGCAATCCGTCAACATGGCGCTGGGGCTCCTGCCCGAGCGCGGGCGGCAGCAGCGGCGGCGCGAGAGCTGCTGAGCCCTGCCGAGCCCGGCTTAGCCGCGGGAGCCCGGAGGATCGCTCAGGGCTGTCGCCACCTGCCCCGAGGCTTTGAGCCCGCCCCGCCCCGCCCCCACCCGGCCCAGAGCCCACCCCTCTGCGGGGCCGACCCCGAGGGCAGCCGACTAGCAGCAGACGGCGAGTGAGGCGAGCGAGGCGAGCGAGCGCGGCGCCGCGAGCGGGCTGCGGGCAGCCGGGGACGGCAAACTTTGCTGCTCGCCGCGCTTCCCCGGCCCGGCTCCATCTCCGCTCACTACCGTCGCCACCCCAATTTCCTCCCACCCGCACACCTCTCCCCACCCACCCAGCCGCCCTGGCTTCTCGCCGCCTCGACCCTGCACTGGAGGAAAACTTCAAAGCGCTGGATCGCCGGTTTCCTCCTCACTCTCCGGCCAAGGATTTCAGGTCAGTGCCCGAAACACCTTTCCCTGGCGAGGACCAGCGGGCGGACGCGCCGCGGGCTGCAGTCAGCCCCTCTCCTCGGAGCCCCCACCGCGGGCTGCTCCTCTGACTCTTGCGCACCCCACGGAGCTTTCGCCTCGCGCTTCCCTTTGACTCCTGTATTCGCTTTCGTTTTTATTTCTTAGCTCTAAGTTATTAAAAATGCAGCCAAGCTAAGCGGCCCCGCGTGGGCACCTGGGAGGGGTGCAGCGGCGGGGGGGCCTGCCGCCTCTGGCGAGGGGGGAACGGGGGGAGAGCTGGGAGTTCAGCGAGTGGAAGTTTGCAGCCTATGTGCCTGCGTGCTCGGGAGCGCGGTCACCGCTGAGCGCAGCGAGTCGGGCGCGGGAGGGAGGGGGGCTGGGCTGGAAGCTGGGAAGCTCGGCTCGGCGTTAGCTCGCGAGCAGGAAGGGGAGGGCGGCGGGTTCCCGTCTGCTTTCTTTTTCGACTTGGGAAAGAACTGTAAAAACCCCCAGCCGTCGCCGCCTCGTCTCGCCTCTCCGGGGGCCGCTCGTTCCTCCTAGTGGAACGCGGTGTGTGCGTGCGCCAGGGTGTGTGGCGGACGCCCGGGCCGAGCCGAGCTCGACCTGCCGCCGCCGCCGCACAACTCGGGAGGGGAGTCCCGGGTTTTTTCTTGGCTTGCCCCAAAGCACAAATCACGTGGATTAAAAAAAAAACTACTAGGAAACCGACCAGAGCGTGGGGTTCGGTCTCGGCTCGTCCGCCCTCCGCCAGGTCAGACGCTTTGTTTTGTAAATGTTCTTGTAAAACCGCAATCCTTGCCCCCTCCCCTCCTTTCCCAGCCACTGCGGGGTAGGTTTTAAGTTCTGAGACCCCTGAGGTGGGGGTAGTCTGTGCGGGGGCGGCGGCGGAAAGGGAGGGCGGGGTGGTGGTGGGAGGGGGATTGCGAGACCTGAGCCCTCCGCTGGCAGCGCGGAGTCTGGTGGGAAGCCCTTTTGGGCGTGTGCGAGTCTGCGGCCGGAGGAAGTTGGTCCCTCTCAGAGGGCGTGCGGTGCAGAGGCGAAGAACGAAGAGGAACTTGAGCACCCGGCGTGATCCTCGGCCGCGGCGGGGAGGGCGAGGCGCCGCCGCGCCGCGGGGCCCGCGCTCTGAGCAGGCGGGCGGCTGTGCTTGCAGAGCCTCCGCCAACTCGGGGGCTCCGGGCGGCGGCGACGTGCGCCTGCTGTTTACCAAGCAAGCCCTGGGGCGCCGTGCGCGGAGCCGGGCGGCTCGAGGCTCGCGTGGTCCTAGCGGGCTTCCGCTGCTGGCGCTCTCGGGTGCGAACGTCCCCGGGTCCCTGAGACGGCGGAGTCTGACCGCGTGTAGGCCGAAGCCGAGCCAGGTTTAATTTGCTGTTAATGAATCTTTTCCAGAAAGTCCGAGATCTCCAGTTAGAGGCTGTGAGTGCCCGCGCGCGAGGGCGCGCGCCGCTGGCGTCTGAAGGGTGGGGTTGGGGGAATAGAAGAGCGAAGGAAGGGGGAGGGTTACGTGTATTTAAAAACAAACCTTAAAAAGAAACCAGCGCGCTTCGAATAGGTATTCGCAAAGCCTCCCTGTGTCTAGACTAGATAGCTCAAGGTTTTAGGTGGATTTTTTTTTCTTTTTTCTTCCTTTTCTTTTCTTTTTCTTTTTTTCTTTTTCTTTTTTTCTTTTTTCTTTTTTTTTTTTTTTGAGAAAAGGCTAGTGGTTTTAGGTTCTAAGGTTTGGAGAAAGACCCTTAAAATGGCCTGGGAGTAAATATAGGGAGGAAATGGCCCACCCCATAAGGTGGTGGGTGGTGAACGAAGAGTGACTTGGGTATTTCTAGCCATCTGACACTTACTGTGGTACTGGAAACGTACACGGCGAGCCGAAATCAATCCTTACGAGGTGCTGGATTAGGTTTTGCCAACGGAATTGCTTGTGTGGAAGGCATTTAATTGTCGGCCTTGGAGGCTTCTGTACGTGGACACTTTGAGAATATGTTTGCTTCTCAACCCTTCCCACTCCACTCCCGATTTATCTGGTCTGGGTTTTTCAGTGTTGGTTCTCGTGTTTATTTTGGGCATGATTTCACCGCATGGAGGAATGGGGGAGGTGGCAGTGCTTAATATGCCGTCCAGGTTTAATTCGAGGCTGGTCTTTCGTGTGCGGGAATACGCCACTGCTCACCGGGATTGCCTGGGGTTGTTAGGGGAGCGCGCGGGGTTCGGGCGCCAGGCGCTCGGCGGGCAGATCGGGGCTGGGGCTCGGAAGGCCCTAGCGCTGTCCTTTGAGGCGCTGTCACCAGTAGGTGACTGAGAGTTAATTAGGAAGTGTTCTCCGGATCAATGGGCCGCACAGCTCATTAGCGATTCTCTCCAGCTCTTTGCAGGGCTGGCCGGGCCTCTGCCTCCCACACAGGCCGGGGCCCCGCGGCTCCGGCTGCGGAGAGCGCCGCTGGGAAGTGGGGAGGGTGGGGCAGTGAGGGGCAGCAGGGAGGCTAGTGTAACTTCTCCGGGTGGCACGTTGCGTGCTGCACGGCGAGGCCCGCGCAGCCCGCTCTTTCTTCCTGCTCGCAGTCGCCTCGACTGTGTCTTTAACTCGCTCCCGCTCGCGTTGCTGCCTGGCTGCTCCACCCCGCCTCCCTCGCCTATCTCTTGTTCTCTAAGCACGACGCCTGTGCTCCCCGCCCAGTTTAGGATTAGACAAGATAAAAATAGGACTGCCCAGCGCACAGAGCTGTGACTGTGCCCCGGCAGCCAAGCTGGCGGGAGCTTGGGGGGCCAGGGCCGGGGAGGACCTGCGATACGCTCGCTGCACCCCTCGCCCTTTAATTCCCCCCTCCACCCTGCAGGCGCGGTCACGCTCCCAGGTTTTGTCCGCCGGGAACTGTGCGGGCAGGGGGACCTGGGCAGGGTCTCCGTGCTCTCGCGGGTGTTGTTGGTGTGCCTGTGATAGATCGGTCTAGACAGGCATGCAGGCTCCCTCCCCGGCTGAAGGACGGGAAAGGGGGGGGGCGGGCGGCGGAGGCGGCTGCAGACTCCCGTGAGCAGAGAGTGAGCGAGCCAGCCTGCGGGCCCAGCGAGCAGGGTGGAGAGAAGGCTGCGAGGGTTTCGCTTAACTCTTTAAAGGCGGTGGGGAGTGTTATGTGGGGTGCTCAAAGAGCCTAGCAGAAATTCTTGGGGGGAGGTGGGAGTCTGGGCCTAGGATTTTCCTTTCTCTGCACGCTCACATCCTGGTGTATTGGCCTCCATTCTTCGACAAACCCACAACAAACCCAACGCAGCTGCTAGATAATTTAGTTTGACCCAATTTGACCCGATACTTTTCAGTGGGGGAGGTGAGAACACAATGGGCACCCTCATTTAAAGGAACTGAGTTTGGGAGATACATATGTAGACCTCAGTGTTCCCAGAGAGATCTAGTAAGGGGAAATCTGCTGAGAGCTGTAGTCTTGTGAGGCCTCTGATGGAGATTGCTGCAGACCGAAAAACCCAGCCTGAAATGCTAGGCCACTGTATACAGGTATGCATGGGAGAGAGCAAAGAGGTCCTTGAGTTTGTATAGATGCACTTTTAACCATGAACTTGTGGAGAGTTAGAATCAGATGTGTGCTGAGAGACTGCCTCCAAACATGAGTTGGACGGTGATGTGTACAAGATCAATAATACGTATTCACATGTGTGGGGTCAGTATTGGTCTAAAAATTCCTTATAACTCTGCAGGCATTGGTCTAGTTCTTTCCAGAGGGTGAAATTGCTGGGTGTATAAATAAATCATTAGTAGCACTCCTGTCTCCTTTTCCCTCCTCTGTCTTTTAGGGTTTGTGGTCTTCTTCTGTTACGTTTAAGCTACAAACTCTTATTGGTCTGGCTTGAAAATGAGTCACATTATAGGCAATGCAAGAACGTAAGTAGTAGCGAGGTGTGCGTGTTAGACAGAAATGCTCAGATTAAGATGTGCGCCTGGATGACATGTGCTGAGACAAATCAAGACACTTGGGCTCTGATGCCCACAAGGAACAAGAGATAACAAGAGATAGAGAACTGGCCAAGAGAAATGTAAACATGGATTTGCAAATACAGAGGAGACCTATAGTGATATTCTAAGAGAAAAATCCCAGACTTTGTTGAGCTGGAAACGAGGGCAGAATTTCTGTAACTGTGTTCCAGAGACAAAAGCCCATTTAAAGGTGTGAAGAGGGTCACTTGGAAACACGAAAAGCATTCATATGCATATATCCATGCTTAGATACACAGGCTGAATGACAAAAACTCAGTGGCTGAGGAAGACTTGGGCAGGGAAGTGTTCGTCACACCACCACTTTCACACCCTCATTCACAAGGAAATAATGTTTCTTTGGCTAGAAGGGAACTGAAGACAAAGTGGCCTAGCTAAGGGTGGATGGCCCTCATTTACTAAGATTACTTCTGGTTATAGTTTTTCCTCACCTAGAGTGGAGAGAGAGGGTATGTGTTGTGCAAGTAGGATTTCTAAGATTTTGAGTTATTGACCTTGAGTGGATGGAGGCTAGAGGAAAAAGAGGAGTAGCTTTCCACTTTGGGTCAGCAGGGATGGATGGATGTTGCGCTCAACTGTTCGCTAAGGTGGCACAGGGCCTAGTGGGCTGATAAAGACAACTGAAATAAGTGTGAAGTTTGGCCTCTGGGAGGAATAAAGGGGAGGTATGCTTTCATTTTCATTTGGAGGAGACCATGCGGGGACAGCCTGCATAGGGTAGATTAGCAGGCGCCTCTGTGACCCCAGACGCTCGCGTAAACTAGGCTAGGGTTTGATTTGCCCGCGGCGTCAATTTGCCGCGGTCCCTCTTTGTCTGGGCCCAGCCGAGAATTCCAGCTTTTATTGGGAAGACCGCACTCGGGTGGAGCCCTCGCTGGGTTGGATGGGGCAGGGCTGGGCCAGCGGCTGGGCGGGAGGCTCATAGGCCGCTGTGCTGCGGGAACCTCTGGACAGCCAGGACGGTTGTCAGGAGTGCCCTGCAGCCCTAGCAATCAATACCACCTTGATGGTTTCCTCGAGGGCGCTGGCCTGTCTGACCCAGCCTGGCCTGCCTGGTGGGGGACTCAGTGTCCCCACCCCTACCCGCCAGACAGAGGCAGTAAGGAGCCCTTTGTTAGGCCCCAGGGTCCAGGGTCACACCCGTGCCCTGAGGGCCACAGCGGGAATGGAGAGCAGTGCAGGAATGGGAGCGTGGGGAGTGGAGTGGGGAACCTTCTAGCTTGGAGGCCTCAGGCTCCAGCTCACATGGTTCAGACTTGGCGGGGCCTCACCCGGTTCCTGGAGGGGAGGCCGAGGCTGGCCTTGGCTGCCCTTGCTGCTTTGCAGGTGTGTATGGCCGGCAGGATTTCATCTGTGTGCAAAGCCAGCTGCGCTTCTGGGGCCTGGGTGGCAGCGGCCGGGTTGAGAAGCAGCGGGGGCAGAAGCGGGTGGCTGCCTCAGTCCGCCTTCTGCATGGCCAAGCTGCCTTCGTCGCCAGCACTTGGCCCAGGACGTCCATCGACCTCCCTCCTGGCCTGGCGGCTTTTGCTGTTTATCCGTAGGGTGTTCCTCAGGAAGGAGAGGTCTGACTTAGTGAACGATGCTTTTCCACGGTATTTCTGTAGAAGGCCCCTATTCCCAGGGCAAAGCTCATGTCCCCCTGTCCCCAATGGAGAGTCTCAGAAATGGGGGTCCTCACTTGGTTAGTTTTTAGAGCCATATCGTCACAGCCAACAGCACCCCTCAGCACTCACGGGCTCGGATCCCTGTGATTAGACTAGCAGGGAAGTCCGCTAGGAGAAGATCCTGACAGCATAAAATATAATTTGTGATCTAAAAGACAGTTTCCAGTATAATCTCATTATGCACCACAGACTCCCGGTGTTATTTTGTGGAAGGCGGACAATGATCAATTTACATTGACCCAGGGCTGGGCGAGCTTTTAGATGGTAATTGCCATATTGATTTGCATGCAAAAAGGAGACCTGCTAAAATTAAAGACCGGAAGCTAAATTAAACTAAATTTATTGTCTAGGTGCAAACCAGAGGAACTGTTGGGGGAGGGCGGTGAGTCAGGTCAGGGTGTCAGGGGCAGAGCAGGTGAGAGGCCCAGAGTTTCAGGAGGTCACGTATTAGGGAGTAATGTTTGCCCTTGTGGTTTCGTAATAGGAGGGAACTTGTTTAGGGTGTGGGGACCCAGAGGGAAAAAGTTACAAACAGGCACTATTGCATTGAAGGCACTGGGGTCTTTTAATGGTAATAGTAACTGCAAGAGGGAGAAGAGAGTTATAGGGGTCTTCCTGCAATATTTCTGGCACCCCCATTTCTATTGTTCTACCCAAGCGCTTGCATTCCGTGCTAGGGACACCCAGAATTTTTATATGAGGAGTTAATTTTTTTAAAAACCGCACATTCACTCTTCTTCCTCCCTCCTGGAGTGTAAGCTCCTTCAGGGAGCGCGCGAGTGTGGGGCGCACTGCAAGCGTGCCACGGGCAGGCTCGGGGACTATTGGAGGCTGCGGAGTTCCTCCCAGGACGCAGCAGTCCCTGAGTCAGCTGGACGCCGATCCCTTGGAGAAGCCGCCCGTGCCAGGTGGCCCAAGTGGGGGAGGGGACGTCTGCCAGGACCGCAGTCTCGAGGTGCCGGAGGTGCGTCGCCTACCCTGAAGTTGGGCTCTGCACCGAACTGGAGGGCGGGGAGGGACTGGAAACCCTGCCTCGATCTCGGAGGTCGAAAAGTTTAAAAAGGAGCGAGAGCGAGCCACTGGCTGGGAGCCAGGGGAGGCCGGACCGCGGGGGCGTGTTCGGCTAGCTAGCGTGGCGAGGACCTGGCGCCGCCATCACCTCGATCCTCCCCGCTGCGCCCAGGCCCTTGCCCGCCCAGTCGTTCTTGGAGCCATTTTGCACATCAGGAGCCTTGGCCTCTGGAGGAGCAACCAGTCGGTGCCCCTGCCGTTTCCTATCTCCACTGAGCCCAGCTAGATACCTAGAAACAGCCATAGGGTATGGGTAGTTCCCAGAGCTTCTGAAAGCCTGGGGCAGACCTGGAAACTAGAGGTGCATCAGGGAGGGTATGTTGGGCACTGACCCCATGTTTCTGGGACGAGGAGTTGGAGAAAGGATAGGTTTTTGTGTGTGGGGGGGGGCAGGGGTCCAGTAAGGCCTGGCATCTTGCAAGCCACTTCCATCTTAATTCCCTCCCCCACTGTACTTGGGTACCTGAAATTTTTCATTAAAACCCTAGGAAAGATAGGTGTAGACACTCTCTACAAAGGGCTTTTACTCTGTCTAGATAATTTGATTTATTGCTTTATGTGGCAAAACTAGGGTGACAAGCCTAATTCTAGTTCCAGAAGTCAGCTCTTCTTGCAGGGACCTGAAAGTAGGGACCCACCTACTACCCCTGCCTTTTGGCTCCTGGAGGAAGAGAAAGTGGAGCCTTGTTGGAGCCCTGGCCTCATACCAGGGTATTCCAGTGTAGGGAGATGTAGAGAATGGGGGGGGGGGTCTGCCAAAGACTTCAGATGCACTGAGATAGACTTCAAATGTACTGAGAACTGGATGTAGAAGCAGCTGGGTTCCAGGCTCCATGTGGACCGAGTCGCCTAGGTGTTAAAGGCTATTCTTTTACCCTGGACTTGGAATGACAAGGCCTATGGAAGTCTTCCGAACTTCTTGGGGATTTCGAATGACACAATTAGACCAATAATTGGCTCCTCTCCGCAACTCCAGGACTGGGTTTGACCGTGGCCCATTTTTACTAGCTGCGTGACCTTGGGGGCAAGTTATTTATGGCCTCTGAGCCTCCATAAGTTTCTTCATTTGTAAGACTGGGAATAATTATCCACCTTAGGATCAAAGAAGAAGACTTGGCACATAGTAGGCCCCAAGGATTAGTGACTGATTCAAATGACTGATCATGTTCCTATAGGTTGCTCCTCCAGTACCCTCTGCCCCTGACAACCTTTTGAGACCCCTTGAGACTTGAGGCCAAAGTCTGGGGACATATAGGTTATGTTCTCCCCAGAGTATCCCCAAGGATATTTCTCCGGGTCCACCTCCATGGGTTCCTTTTTCTCTTTGTCACAGTTCTTTGCATTCTTTATTTTAAAGGGTTCCATATGAAAGGACTTGGATTTTTTACCCCCTAAGTGGGATCATTATATAGTTAAGAATTGATTCCAGAACCTGTATCTAGGTGCTCTTTAAAAGCGAGTCTTCTCGTCATTCGTGGGAGGGAACAGCAGTGGCTGGAGGGGAGAGACCTGGTTGGAAGAGGTGAGGGGGTAGCCTGCTCTTGAGGCCAGAGGTGCTGTGGTTTGTTTGATAGGGATTAAGTCCGGATGTTATGAGGGCTCAGTGTGGTTTTCAATAAAGTCTGCCAGGGATTGCTTCTTTTATATCGATATATATATTTTAAAAAATTACTAGCATGAGAAGAAAACCAGACCTGTATGGATCCAGGCCGGTAGTAAGCTACTGTGATCAGGTTTCCTACTCGACTCCCAGAGGGGAAGTCAGCGTTTGATTGAAGCTACACTTGGTTCTTGACTCTCAGGGGATGCCTGCTCTGAAACAGGAGCCCTCCCTTTCTCTCCTCCTCCCCCAACCCTTTCTTTCTTCCCCTAAAAGCCTTTGTGCTGAAAGAGCTTCAGTAGGCACGAATCCCTGGTCCCTCTCTAAAGAATGCCTTCCAGCCTTTGCTGACATTGTTTCGTGAACAGTGGGTTTTACCAGGCCAGCAGTCCCTCACCCTCCCGTCTTAGCTCACTATTTTAGAGGTAGGGTATGGCCAGGACATGCCTAACTGCGATGCTTTCACCGTGTGTAGCCATGGCCTTGCCTGTCATCTGAAGACACCTTAACCTTTGCCCTAGGTGCCCCTAGAGGGAGGTGAAGGTGGGGAGAGTGAGGACAGGGGGTTGTTGTTGAGGGTCTGTTTGTTTTCTAGAGCTGCAGTGGCTGTGGGTGGAATGAGGTGAGTCTGAGAGTTTGTATGTTCCAGCTTTGGGTGTAAAACTTGGTTTAATTGGAGAAACTCTTAGGCATTTAACAGTTCTGTACAAATGCAAACTTGAAATAGCTCTAGGCCAGGTCATTTAGGAAAGAATAAATGAAGTACAGAAATGTCCAAACTCTGTAAATCCTCCAGTTGTCTGCCCTCCCATAAACACATGACAAGTGCCAAGGCATTGCCAGTCAAAACACCCGTGGAACCAGCAGCCTCCACCCTTTGTATTTATTATTTTATTAACAGCATTTTACACAGCATTTAACAAGCACAGCCTGCCTGCTTTGCACCATGACTCTCAGCAGACTAAGGGGTGGAAAACTGCTGGCGGTAGGAGGAGTGGTCTCTGAGAGAGACTCCTACCTAGAGAATTTCTTCAGATGGGGAAGGAAAAGTAGCATTTGGGGTTGGTTTCTGCTGGCCCCAAAGAGAAAACAAAAGTAAGACTTTGGAGGAAGACATCTCCTCTCCCTTCCTGGGAGGAAAGTTGTATAGATGCGGTATGTCTGGTCTCTGCTTGGTTTCCAGAAGGTGAAATCTGGTCTGTTTCATGATACTCTGCCCATCATTTTTTGGTGATTTTCAAGTATTTGTCTGCTTTCATTATTCTATATCCTGGTGGAAAGTTTATAACGAAAAGTAATGCCTTTCTTAAGTCATAAAATGAGCCTTGTATGATTATTTAATTAAAATCTATTTAAGGACCGATTAGGCGTGTAATTTGCGCTAATAATGACGATTATGGAAATGTTCGACTTAACCAAAAATCATAAAGGAGACATTTTGATCAGTGGGGCAGCCAGTGAGTATTGAGGGAGATGGACTATTTCCGAAACACAAGGGGCTGCAGAAAACCCAGAGCTGCCTGGCCAATGTGACATGGCAGGAGAGTCCACGCTTTGCTGAGCATGGAAACCAAACCTACCCTGGGAGTCTGAATAACCTTTATTCCTAGCTGAGGAACTGGGGGAGGGTGCTTCCCCAAGCCACCAGGAGGAGAAAACTCTGGGAGCTAGCTGATAAACCACACGGAAACCTTGGTGAAATGGCTGTGCTCTTTTGCTTTGACAATCAGCAGCGACAAACGCATGCTGCCTTGGCTAGCCCTGGCTGGAGCCTGGAGGGGTGGGGGAAGAGGGGGGTCCCTTGTTTCAGAGAAACCTGCCAGCTGCTGAGCTTGGTGCGAAGGCTGCAGAGGCAGACACAATGCTGCTGTTGTTGGTTTGATCTCGAACTGTGGATTGTTAGTCTAGCTTTAACTATGTGGTAAGGGGGGAATGTGAAGGCTGTTTACAGCCAGTGCAAATAATGTGACAGCTGTTGGTGCACGAGCAGCGCTGCGCCTCCTCGCGCCTCCTCAGCACTTACACAAAGCGCACACTATGCAGGCCTGCTGAGAGCTGCAGAGGTGGCCTCCGCTTTCTGGCCAGAGTGTGTCCTCAGATAGAGAAAGCTCAGCAGCAGACCTCCCCCCTTCCTGCCTCCCACCCCTAACATACTCCTGACTCCCAGAATTGGGATGGAGGTACACCATGGTATATGTGTGTTGTGCTTTAGGAAACTTGTTAGGCACAGGTGGAGGGAGAAGGCTCACAGGGTCATGAGTGTCAGTCTGGAGAGGTTTGGCCAGGAACTATGGACCTGGATCCTCATCTGATTATGACAAGATTTTTAAGATTTGGGGAGATAACGTTCAGCCCTAAGCAATCTTGTTGGAAAGAATGTATTATTAACTAAAAGCTTTCTGGAAATAACAGAGGCTCTGAAGGCCGTTGTTCCTCTCTGAAATGGCTCCGTTATTCGACAAGTTAGGGAGACAGGCTAGCGCGCTGTGTGGTCTATGCTCGGTACTGTTTCCTGGATTGGAAACACACGTGTGTAGGTTCCAGACCCAAAGGGTGGTATATTTGGGTGGAAGGGATGTAAGTTGGGTTCTGTTTACCCACATCCCTTAACCTTTTTTCCCTAGCCTGCCCATTTTCCAGAGTGAATTTGCCTTCAGCTGCAGGACACAGAGGTACAGTCCTAAGGTCTGCCCACAGTGCCACCCCACTCTGTGACTTAGTCATCTAGAGGCCCATGGCCACAAGCCCTCTATGAGTTCCTGGTCCCCTGCCAGGCACTACAGGGAGGCACCAGGGTGAGAGGGAGAGCTGTTGATGGCAGCAGACACTCACTGGGCCAGTCCTGAAAAGGCTTGGATGGCCAGGAAGGTGCGCCTGCCTCTGGACTATCCTGGGGCAAACTTGCTATAAAAATCCCCGCCCCCCCCCACACACCCCATCCCAAGGTGGAAACCTTCACAGCCCTGGCCCGTAGGGTTTGGAAGAGGGTCATTTAGAGCTGACTTAATTCTATATCCTGCCCTTTTCTGTGTGACTTTGCTTGGTATCTGGGTGTACAGCGTACAGGATGTCTGCAAATCAGATCCCTGCCCCCACCCCCACCACCAGTTCTCTCTCTGAGTTTTAATGTGGACTTCTACATCTAGTTGGGTTCCCAAGTGGGGAGCTGGGAGATGCTTCTGGAGTGATACATGAACTTCGGTGCCAGTTCTATAAATTGGTCTCTTTTTATGACGTGTGCCATTTTCTGTAGGAATGTTGCTTGCAAAACGAGTTTCGCCTTGGAGGAAAGGCGGAAAGATAAACAAGCCTGCAACGCCAAAACACTGGCAGTCTTTCCCTCCTTCCAGCTCTCTTAAAGCAGCCGGGCTGTATTTCCAGGATTAGACTTCATGCTTGTGAGGAGGGACTTTGGTTGGCTTTTTTTTCCCCCAAGCAAATGCAAATTAGAGAAAAATAATTTTCTTTCAACGATATGCAATGTATTAGTCACTTGTTATCGTGCTCCAAGGCAGGCCTCATTTGCGCGTCTGCCAGCTCGCTCACATCTGCTCGGCGCTGTTCGGGGCATTTTAACCTTGGCGGTGTCGTGTCTAGTCCCGCGGATCAAGGAGGAGTAATTAAGCTCTGAACAGCCAAAAAAATTCATGGGCCCACATCTATGCTGCACTTGTTCCACAGCTTTGTTTGGGGTGTTCTGAGTTCCAAGACTGATAGCAGACACGGGGTTCCCATTGTTCCTTGTAAAGAAAGTGGGCACCCCCTCCTCCTGTGACCCTCATCCCCAGCCTTCCCAAGACCCCCAGGCAGCACACAATCAGTAAGGAATGTGGGTGCAAACCACAGGACCCTATGTTTTATGCACCTTTTATTCGTAAAAAGTTCCTTTGTGCTTCCTGTGTACTAATGATAGCTGTTGCTAATAGCCTTATGGTATCGCTTGTTCCTTTGTGTGTTGGGGGGAGGGATTAAGTGTGTTTTATTCCTGCAAAGCCCTGGTGGAGACTACAGTGAATTGACGTTCCCCCCACCAACCCAGTTGTGTGGATCATTCATTCTGGATTTGCCCCCAGGTTGTGTAGACGCCAGTGGGAACCCAGCTCTGTAGAGACTAGACAGAAGGGGGGAGTGAGGTTTTGCGGTGAGGGGTAGAAGAGTGAGGGCAATTAACTGTATCCAACCTAGGTTTCCTGCCCTGGGTCTCCTCCTGTTGGGGAGGGACACCAGCTTTCTAATGGGTCCCCTTCTTGCATACACACGTGGTCGTGTGTGGCACAACCATGAAAGAAAGTGAAAGGAACAAAAAGCCGCGGTAGTGGCCTGGATGGGTGGTGGGGGGAGGGGAAATGTCCGATGTTTGTCCCTGAGGTGACCTGGGGCCATGGCTTGGCAGAGGGGTGGGGGCAGGGTGTGTGTGTGTGTGTGTGTGTGTGTGTGTGTGTGTCTGTGTGTGTGTGTGTGTGTGTGCACGCGCGCGCCAGCTCAGGTTGGGCAGCGAGCGACTCTGCTGTCATCCTTGCTGGTGCCCTCACTCCCTCTTTACAATTGGCTACACTTGGCTTGCATCATTGTTGGGGGGGGCGTCCACGGGGAACAGCACTCCAGTCTGGTCGGAAGGGAGCCCAGGATGATGGCCCAGAAGGGTCTCAGTGCCCATTCCCCAGGTGGGCTTTGCCAGCAGTACACCCTGCCTTCTCCGTGTGCCCAGGCAAAGTTGCTTTTTGTCAGATTCAGTGGCGGGGGCTTGGGAAGGAGGATCACAGAGGAGCACAAGGGGACCTGATGGGTTAACCTGGGTCAGGGGATTTCAGGGGTTTCTGGAAGGCCAGGGGGGTGCCTAGGGACCTCCTCAGAGGAGTGGAGGAGGGGCGGGCGGGCTGGTGGGCGAGCCCGGAGCCGCCAGCCCTGGTGTGTGTGGTGGGAGAGAAAATCCCTTTGTTGCCGACCGATCACGCTCCAGGCTGAGCGGGGGTGTGCGCCCCTCCTGCTCTCACCGCGGAGGCCACCAAGGGCCAAGTTCACTCCTGAACGATTGGAGCAGCTCTCTGCTCTGACTCAGACGCCCTGGGAGGAGGCAGGGAAGGTTCTGGTTGCTCGAAAAGGTCAGGACCCATGAGTCTCTGTTCTGCACTGCCCCCCTCCCCGCTTTGTGCTCCTCTCTCCCTCCCCTTTCTCCCTAACAACCCCCTTGCCCCAGCAGCTCAGTCTGTTACTAATGCAAAACTTGAGGTGTGGGTGGGGATGCCCCTAGAGGCAATGGCCATGGCTTGGAGCATGCCAAGAGACTGCGCCTGGGCTGACTGGATGACTCCTCCAAACACCCTCCCCTCCAACATCCATGGAGTGAGGGACGACCAACTTCCCCCAGCCACACCCCTGGAAGCCTGTGGCCCTGCCCTGACCTGGAGAGGCAGCCTTGGGTCCCCCACTCCCCGCTGTTACGCTACTCACAGGCAATTCAGGAGGACCCGCCCCAACTGCATATCCGGAGAGCTTTTTCTTCTCATTTCCCACCCCCACACAGTCTCCCCCATCCTAAAATAACTTCTTCACCCCCTCACCCTCTTCTTTGACACCAGTAGGGAAGTGGTGCTGCTGTGCGCTGTGCGTGACTCTCAGTCTGCACTTCAAGCGGCCCCAGGAAGGGCTCCACACAACTCTGCTGAAGGTCACCCCTCCCTGGCCTAGCCCCCCCTCTGTGTCCCGGCCTCAGCCTTACCATTGCCACAAAGAAACTATGCAGTGATTCTGGGGTTTGTTACACAGTATGTTTAGTGGAGTCAGATGCTGTTTAATGGGGTCAAACGTGGCCTGTATCAGCTATTGCCAGGCAAAACTCAAGTCCATAGTGCAGTTTAATCCTCTGGAAAACGTGGTGCCAAATATTTACAGATAAGAGGACCAAGGTTGAAGAGGTTCGGCCACCTGCCCAGAGACACACTGTGCATGAGGGTTAGAGCTGGGAGGCTGTGGTGACCATATTCTTACGTGTTCTTTAGATAACCAGCCATGCAGTGGGGGAGGGGGGTGCTTCTCCAAAGAAGATCCCCAGCCCACTGTACACTAGCTGAGATCCCTGATGCCTTCTTGGCCATCTTAGCCAGAAGCTCCTGCAAACCTGTCCAAGCCTTCTTGGTCACTAACTAGATAACTGTTTGATCGGGGCAAGGGGAACCTAGTGATGGAGACCCGAGGATAGTGCACCATTAGGGCTGGTGTGCAGTGTGGGAGTTAGGATGGTTTGGTGGTGATGCTTTCCATTTTGTTAGTGCCACTTGACAAGTGTGATGTGCAGACTAACCGATCAGCACCTCAAGGGCGGAGGCACAGTGGAAAGTGGCCTGGTGCCAGGAAGAGCAGAGGTGGAGAGAAAGGAGAGGTGCCAGTAGTAGCCTGGTGCTGCCTCTCCTCCCCTCCCTTCACTCATCCTGGCCTCTCAGAGTCACTGCTCCTTCCTTTTCAACTTGCTCTTTGTTGTCTGCCAGGGTAACTCACCTTTAAGGGAAAAACAAACATTCCCTCCTTTTCTTCAATCCATAATGGTGGTCTTGTGGCAGGAATAATTGAAATGGTGGTGGTGGGTGCTGCTTGGGGCCCATGTGCCCCCTCATATCTTTTCACAGAAGCAGAAGTACCCCTTCTCAGGGATGCCAAGGTTAGGGTGACAGCTCCTAATCTTACTCCCTCTGACCTCTTTCTGCCAATCAGGCCCTTCTCTCCAGTGTCCAGGCCAAGCTCAGATACAAATAATAGCTCTTGGCTTCAAGCGCAGGTGACTGCCCATGTCTGCTGAGGGAGACTCAAGCTCTCCTGTGCTTTCAGTTACCTCCAAACTGGGAGTTGGAGACCCCTTGGTGTGTATCTGTTTTTTGAGCCAGATCTCTCCCCGGAACTGGTATTTCAGCGGGCAGCCACTACAATTCCCATCTGTTCTTTAGAAACCAGTCACTCTTCAGTCTCCCTGTCTGACCTCTTCTCAGCCATCTTCCCTCTTCATCTGTATCCCACATCTTTGCCCCTTCACTCTACTACTGGAAAAAAGGGTTAAACCCTAGAGCCAAGGTGTAGTTTCGCAGCTCACAGTCTGCAAACAGGTTGGTGCTTGTAAAGTGCTTTTCATGAGTGACTTCACACATCTTGGCACTTCTAGAAGCATAGCCTGCCTGTGGAAGAAGTGGGGGAGCGTTGAGAAATAAGTGCAAATGAGCCTCTTATATATAGCAGCAAAGTGCTTGCCCTGTTTGTCATCCAAATATATCATTGTCCTCTCTACCATGTCCCATGGCCAAGGGTCAGCAAAGCCAGTTTTGAAGCACTTCCCCTTAGAGGTAAAAAACAAAAACAAAAAAAAAAAGGAAAAAGGGCCCAACTATTTTAACAGCCGCTTCTAGAAGTTGAGTGGGATAAGCATCACTGGATGCCTGTTTCTCAGTCTCTTTTGTACCCCCGCTGTTCCCTTAGTAATACATCTCAGATAGATAGAGGAGACGAGTCCCTTTCTTCAGTAATGGTGGGGTGTACACAGTATGGCCTTTGCTAAAGGTGTTCTCGCTGGGGATTTAGGCTGCTCTTGTTTGCCGCCCTAGAGAAGGGCCTTGTACCAGGCAGGGCCATTGCTCATTGGCCCTTTCCACTCAGCTCTATCTTTGACCAGGGATGTGAAGAGTTAAAAGTCTTTAGCTTGTTGCAATGAAATTATGGCTGGCAGTGGCGCCGCTGTTTGTTCAACAGACCTCCACTTTTAAACAGTTCACAAAAAGTTCATGGGGCAGCTAAAGATTATAAGTGTGTGTGTGCACGCACGTGCATATGCGTGTGTGTAGTCAAGAGGATCCAACAATGTACCCCTCCTTTTGTTTCTTCATGTTCAAACCTGCCCATCCCCATTCTTCCCCAGACACACACACAGATGATACTGAATCGTGCTCTAGGCCTCAACACTCCATCTGACCCTGTGCATGTGGGAACACTTCATTCTGATGTCCAGTGTCATTTATCTGTGCAGCATTAATATTGAAAACCCCACAGGACAAACCCTGGAGAAGGGGAGAAGCTTTGAAAGTACCCAGTGATTCCAGATGTCTCTAAACTACATTTACCTTTCTGTCAACTCCAGGCTGCCCTTTCAAAGGAAGGGGCTCAGTATGATAATTGAGGCAGCACCCTTCCTATTTCCTCAGTCAGATGCTCGGAGATCCTTGTCACAAAGTGACAACTAAAGGAGGTGTGTAGGAAGTGGCTTGTTTAAGAGGACGCCAGTTTTGAAGACTGGGGACTCTGGAAAATTGAGGTTTCATAGGCATACGTTCTTCTTCAAACCTCATCCTTTTCTTAAGCATTGGATTGAGTGACCCTTTTGTTCCTCATGTAATTTTTGCATTTCATCATGACACACAACTAGAAGATGGCATGGTGCAGTCCCACTGCTGCAGCCAGTGACCAGGATACT
Organism: Eonycteris spelaea; assembly: GCA_003508835.1. Classification (NCBI taxonomy): domain Eukaryota; kingdom Metazoa; phylum Chordata; class Mammalia; order Chiroptera; family Pteropodidae; genus Eonycteris; species Eonycteris spelaea. Next base: position 154,750 of record PUFA01000471.1, on the reverse strand, counting down.
TGAAGGAATGTTGCTCCACCTTCAACATTAGGCCACCCAGAATATCTTCCTTTTGTTAGGAGGGTGGCAGGGGTTACGGAGGAGACACTTTCTTGAATGTGCCTTGTGATCAGCCCAGCACCAATGGTGCAATCCTCCCAACTTGATTTTTGTATATTTGGAAGATGGAAGAAAAGCCCACGAGCCCCCACAGAACCTTCCTGAGCAACCAAGTCTGTCTTTTTGGGACACATGGCTCTCGCATTAGAAACACCCCAGTCTATCTGAAGAAAGATGCTTCCTAGAGATATAGCTCCTTCAGAATCTCACAAGGCCTGTCACACTCTGCAGATGTCTGCCTCATCTTTCCTGTTCCCCTGGCTTTATTGTTGAGCTCTGACTGTGCGTGGTGTGTCTGTATATGTGGCTCTTGATTAATAGACGGTGTTCTATGTACAGGGGCCAATGGGGGATGCTGGTGGACAAAAGGCCTAGTTAGGACAAAGAAATGCCCAAGGACAGTCTGGCTTTTGGATTCAGGTCTCCCAGGTGCTCCTCCACCCCCACCCTCCAAGGCTCTAGTAAAAGGAGTTCCTGGACCCGGTGCCTCCAACCCAGGCAGACCTGGCAGTCTGCTTGCGTGCTAAAGTGTAAAAAACGAGCATTTGCATATTTTTTCCTGCTAACAAAGGAAATGTGTTGACTTAGGGAACATTTGGGCTTTCGGAAACTGTGTGGGTGGGTGTGTGAGGGAGGAGGAGAAAGAAAAGTTCCCCTGATGATCAGCACACCAATGATTTCACACTTTGATTCGGGTCGGGGTAAAGATGCAGTGGCCAGTGGGACAAGGGAGCTGATGATGTGATTGTGAGCAGGGAATTGCCCAGGGCCATCGGTCCCAGGCATTAAAGGCTCCCCTACTTATTAACCCAGCATTTAACAGCAGGATATGGGCTGAAGCGCAGTCAAAAGAAACGGCTCAACCTCCAAAGAGCAATTAAAATCCTGCACGAGGATAAATCACGCGCCGTGATAATCCTGTTAATAAAATGCAGCTTGTCCTGACCCTTCACTCATGCGGCAAACTAGAATGTGACGTGGGGTGGGGGTGGTGGGCAGAGAAGGTAAGAAAGTGTGTGTGGAGGGGAGAGGTGATCTCCCCTTCTCTGCCTGGCAGCCTCCACCTCCATGTAGGTGGAAAATGGGTGGCTTTTGGCCACTCAGCATGCCAACGGCTGGCAGCCCAGCAGACTGGGCTGCTAAGACTTCCGCACTCGCTAATGATTTCTTGTCCCCAGCGAGCAGGCGTCATTGAATTACTCAGCCACCTCCCTTTGCACCTCCCAGGCCAAACCACCGAGTTCAGTGCTTAATCTAATCTAGGGCTGGGGTGGGGCTGCTCACCAGTCCACCGACTCTTTTTAACCCTGGAGCTGTAAGTTGCACACACCACAGCCCTGGAAATGCATGGTGGTATGGGCCACCCCTGAGCGTTGTGCCTTCCACCCACCCTGATCCTTTCAGCCCCAAGAAGAATCAGTGTGTGGCTCCCTGGAATCCAGCATTGTTCTTTCCAAGTGTGGTTCTCCAAATGCTGGGAAAGAGGAAGAAAGGCTGGCAAGTGGGCAGGGGGCAGGGGGCTGTACCTTGGATGGTATGTGTGTGGGGGAGGGTGGCGCTTTAACCCTCTCCTTTCACCTGACCTTTGGGTCAGGTGTGTGCCTTCACTCCTGGCCATCTGTACAACATCGAGCACAATCTGCTTTCCTGAGTCTGTGTTCTGTACGAATTGCCTAGAAAAAGGGCTTCTCTCGTTTCCTGCTTGGCTCTTTATTTAACCTCCTGGGATTTTTTTTTAACAGACTAGACGCTTGAAGAAAAGCTGCCATCCAAGAAGACGACATGCTTTCAGCAACCCCCTGTATGGGAACGTTCACAGCTGGATGAACAGCGAGAGGGTCCGCATGTGTGGGATCAACGAAGACAGGTGAATGTGCCTGTCTGGCGGAGGCCCTGGGGAGAGCGCAAGTGTCTCTCTTCCCCACCTGCCCCTGAACAGAGCCAAGGCCCCCCTCACCTTCTCACAGCCAGAGTGGGCCCAAAAGGGGTGGAGGAGAACGATCTCCCGCCTTGCTGGCAGCCCTTGATTTACAGTTTTAACAGGCAACCTGGCTCAGCGAAGCATTGCCGCCCTTTAAAAGATTAGCCCCTAAAGCGGCCTTTCAGTGCACTTTCGTCCTTAATTTATTATTTCATATTTATGAAGGAGAATTAATCCCAGTCTATATGCTGCTTTAACTCTAAATGTCAGGAGTGTGGGCCCAGGTGGATCGGCATTCGATGTGCTTTTAAAACAAATAGTTTGCTCAGTAATAACTGGGGAGCTGGCCACCCTTCACTTCATTTAAGCTCGGGGTTTCTCGGTGTCCTCTGCCGCTCATTCACCGAGGCCAGTGGCTCCTGGTTTCAGTCACCTGACAGGTCTGTTATGCTTCCTAATCAGTAATTTTGGAGTGTGGAGTAGAGGCAGCTGAGCAGTGGATGATTTAAGCTGCTTTCTGGGGTAATGATGAAACTTTCTTCTGCTGCTTGTCAGCGATTTTATCCTGGGCATTCGGAAGTTGGCACCAGACGCTTTCTTTATCGATGCTCTCTGATAACAAGTCCCAGGGCAGCAGCAGCAGCCTGGCACAGGTGTGCGGCTTCCTCTGGAGCCAGGAACAACTGACATTTGTATGATATTAGTGTATATCCCCCATCATTTTGATAAAGGCAGTCAAATATGGCTTTGTTATCCCCATGGAAACCAGTTACAGAGGATGTGGTACCTAACTTTGGAGGAAAGTTTTAAAAGTCTACCCTTGTGGTAACAGAAGTGGATGATGTGGCCAGCCACTGGAGTCCAGTTTTGTGTCCCCTGCTGTGGTCTTTGGCCATTGTATCGCTTAATGTGTGTCCTCAGGTAGAGCTTACAAGGGTCGCCTAGGACAGCAGAGCCCAGATTGGCCTACTTGGCTGACTTTTCTCTGGAGAAAAGATTATACTAGAAGAATGGTTGTGCCTAGTTTCTCGCTTACTCAACTTGGGGTCATATTTGTGATTTCACATCCCTATTGGCCTGCCTTTGTTTTTCTAGGTCCGTTGAGTCTCCATTTGGCGACAACTTTCAATATATGCCATTGGGAAAGAATTTTTTTAAGGGCAGTTGGAGAATGGAGTTATTAGAAACTGGTCTGTTCTGGGGGTAATCTATGAAAGATAGATTAAGTGAAGAACGCTTTCATGAAGTTGGTGTGTCCTTTTAAATAGGAAAATTCCTGTAAATGATGGTGACACTTCAAAGGCCAGACTGGAACTAAGGGAAGAAAATCCCTTGAACCACAACGTGGTAAGAGATTAATGGCTTCTGTTGATGTGCTATCTGAATCTCAGTGATCTGTAATCAATCGTGCATTAATTTGCATACCATTAAAGGACTTCCAGGGGGGCAGGGGTGTTTCAGGGACGAGCTGAGTAGAAAGCCTCTGTCTGCTGCTGGACTAGGCCCTCACCTAAGCTCTTCCCACCTTGGGTCTTTGGCCAAGTACTCCTTTGGACATGCTTGCCATTTATGTCTGTGTCCCCTAGTGACTGGTGGGATGTATGCTGCCTTTTCTTCACTAAGCTACATGCCACACAAATGCTCCCAGCTGGATAAATTTCCAGCCTCCAAGTAGATCCTTAGGGTTTACCTTGCCAGTAAAATATGAAACAGAACCTTCTTCAGACACCAGGGAGAGGAAGTCAAAAGACACAACCACAGTTTGACCCACAGCCTCTTTATTGATTTAGAAATGAGACAGCTAAAGTCCTCTGTTCCTCCTGTCCCAGTGAAGATTGCTTCTTGTTATGTTAAATATATCCAGGAAAACATCAGTGAACACTGCCTCTGCCTCCAACCCAACAGGCCTGGAGAGGCTTAGTGTGAGTTTTGGACCCTGTGAGGGTGGTATTGATAGTAGTAAAGTTGGTGTGTCTCACTTGCCACAAAGAATTCTTGCTGAGAAGGTGAAGTTTCCAGAGTTGATAGATGACTGAATTAATGTATAGGTCTTAAGTCTAAAGGGATCAATGTTTTGTAGGCTTTCAGGATACTAGGTAAATAGGTGAGAAGGTGGGCAGCAAAGGGTTTTGGATAAGTGGGGAAGCAGAGACTCTGTGAATCCTTTCCTTTTTAACAATCTGTGCTCAGATGTTGAGGCTGGTGTCAGTTTGAGCTAGTTTGCAGTTTCACATTGGGATGGGCTCAGCTGCTTTGAAGGAATGTCCTAAGTAACACCCATGTTCTTCTGCAAAGGTGGATGCAACCACAGCTCATCGGATCGATGGCCTTGCAGCGCTGAGCATGGACCGCACTGGCCTGATCCGGGAAGGGCTACGTGTCCCAGGCAATATCGTCTATTCTAGCTTGTGTGGACTGGGCTCAGAGAAAGGTCGAGAGGCTGCCACAAGCACTCTAGGTGGTCTTGGGTTTTCTTCTGAAAGAAACCCAGAGGTACAGTTCAAACCGAATACACCTGAAACGGTAGAAACCTCCACTGTCTCTGGAAAACCCCAAATGGCTTCAGTGCTATGTACAAAACACCACCTGGAATACAAAAAAGTGCTGTGCCCACAGCAGAAACACTGGGCTTGGACAGACCTGCCAGCGACAAACAGAGCCCTCTCAACATCAATGGTGCTAGTTACCTGCGGCTGCCCTGGGTCAATCCTTACATGGAGGGTGCCACGCCAGCCATCTATCCTTTCCTTGACTCGCCAAATAAGTATTCACTGAACATGTATAAGGCCTTGCTACCTCAGCAGTCCTACAGCTTGGCCCAGCCACTGTATTCTCCAGTCTGCACCAATGGGGAGCGCTTTCTATACTTGCCGCCACCTCACTACGTTAGTCCTCACATCCCGTCATCCCTGGCTTCACCCATGAGGCTCTCAACTCCTTCGGCCTCCCCAGCCATCCCACCTCTGGTCCACTGCACAGACAAAAGCCTGCCCTGGAAGATGGGCGTCAGTCCCGGGAACCCTGTTGATTCCCACACTATCCTCACATCCAGAACAGTAAACAGCCTAGGGTGCCTCTGCCAAGCCAGTCACCAGTGGCCTGCCAGGGGACACAGCTCTCCTGTTGCCACCCTCGCCTCGGCCTTCACCCCGAGTCCACCTTCCTTCTCAGCCCACTGCAGACACCTACTCCGAATTCCACAAGCATTATGCCAGGATCTCCACCTCGCCTTCCATCACCCTGTCAAAGCCATACATGACGGTTAGCAGTGAGTTCCCTGTGGCCAGGCTCTCCAACAGCAAGTATACAAAGGCTCCGGAAGGGGCTGAAAGTGCGCAGCCACTTTCTGGGCACACTCGGAAAACGGTGAGTCAAGACAGGAAAGATGGCGGTTCACCTCCTCTCTTGGAGAAGCAGACAATTACCAAAGATGTTACTGATAAGCCACTGGACTTGTCTTCTAAAGTGGTGGATGTAGATGCTTCCAAAGCTGAGCACATGAAAAAGATGGCTCCCACCGTTCTGGTTCACAGCAGAGCTGGAAGTGGCCTAGTGCTCTCCGGAAGTGAGATTCCGAAAGAAACCTTATCTCCTCCAGGAAATGGCTGTGCTATCTATAGATCTGAAATCATTAGCACAGCTCCCTCATCCTGGGTGGTGCCTGGGCCAAGTCCCAACGAAGAAAACAATGGCAAAGGCATGCCACTGAAAAACAAGGCCTTGGACTGGGCGATACCACAGCAGCGGAGCTCTTCGTGTCCCCGCATGGGCGGCACAGATGCCGTGGTCACTAATGTTTCAGGGGCAGTGTCCAGCACGGGCCGCCCAGCCTCTGCATCGCCAGCCCAAATGCCAATGCAGATGGCAACAAGACCAGCAGGAGCTCCATGGACACCACACCATCTGTCATTCAGCACGTGGGCCAGCCCCCAACCACGCCTGCCAAGCACAGCGGTGGCACCAGCAGCAAGGGCACCAAAGCCAGTAACCCAGAACCGAGCTTCAAAGCAAGCGAGAATGGCCTCCCACCAAGCTCAATATTTCTCTCTCCAAATGAGGCGTTCAGATCCCCACCAATTCCCTACCCTAGGAGTTACCTCCCTTACCAGCACCTGAGGGCATCGCTATAAGTCCTCTCTCCTTACATGGCAAGGGACCTGTATACCCTCACCCAGTTTTATTGCCCAACGGCAGTCTCTTTCCTGGGCACCTTGCCCCCAAGCCTGGACTGCCCTACGGGCTGCCCACGGGCCGGCCAGAGTTTGTGACCTACCAAGACGCTCTGGGGTTGGGCATGGTGCATCCCATGTTGATACCACACACTCCCATAGAGATCACGAAAGAGGAGAAACCTGAGCGGAGGTCCCGGTCCCATGAGAGACCCCGCTATGAGGACCCAACCCTCCGGAACCGCTTTTCTGAGATGTTGGAAGCTAGCAACACTAAGTTACATCCAGATGTCCCTGGCGACAAGAACCTAAAGCCGAGCTCCAGCTGGAATCAAGGGAAAACTGTTGTCAAAAGTGACAAGCTTGTCTATGTAGACCTCCTTCGGGAAGAGCCAGATGCTAAAACTGATGCAAACGTGTCCAAACCTGGCTTTGCAGCTGAGGGTGTTGGCCAAAGCTCTGAGCCCACCAAGCCCTCAACTGACCCAGCCCTGCAGCCACACCGTGATTTCATCACCCTTAGAGAGGAGTTGGGGCGTATCAGTGACTTCCACGAAGCCTATACTTTCAAACAGGCTCCGGGCCAATCAGTCTTCAGCCTAAGCAAGGAGAATGTTCCAGCAGGAACCAACAAAGAGAACCTGGGGATGCCAGTCTCCACTTCATTCCTGGAGCCAACTCTGGGAGCGATGGCCCTGCTGTAACTTTTGGTAAAACCCAAGAGGATCCCAAACCATTTTGTGTGGGCGGTGCCCCACCGAGTGTGGACATCACCCCCACCTATACCAAAGATGGAGCTGAAGAGGCAGAATCAAATGATGGCAAACTGCTGAAACCGAAGCCATCTAAGCTGGCAAAGAGAATCGCCAACTCCGCTGGTTACGTGGGTGACAGATTCAAGTGTGTCACTACCGAACTGTATGCAGATTCCAGTCAGCTCAGCCGGGAGCAGCGGGCATTGCAGGTGAGCCCCCACCTGAATTTCAGTAATGTTACCAGTTGTCAGTTTTTTTTAATGTGTAAAGAGGACTGGGGGAATATAGTAGGGCAGGACACTGGGAAGATTTGGTTAATGGAGCTTATGGTAATTTAAATATATGAAATGTGGCCAGTAAGGGGATGTGAGTGGTAGTACTTAGGTTCACGTGTCTGGTTATTTTAAGTTACTCTGTAGATTTTAAGAGAACTTCATTCGATTGCTGATAATGTAAGTTTTAATTATTGTGAAGGCTATCTAAAGACTGCATGATGTTTACCTATCAATTGCTTTGATTTCTCTGCCGTTATTGTATGTTAACAAATATACCTAGAAGTGCTGCTTAGAATGCCTTACGTGATACTTGGTGGAGGTGTGTAGCAGCCGCATGTCTGTGGGATTCGCGCAATTTTTTTCACCAAAAAAAAAAAAAGCTCGCTTAAAGGGATAGAGTATGTATTTAACTTGCTAGTGAATGATAGATGTTGTATAGGAATTTCCTTAAGATATTTTACTTTTAATTAAAAGGTAAATAAAGCCAAATTGTTTTGCAATGTTAAGAAAAAAGTTTAGTTTATGCTTATAAAAATGGATGAAGTTATCTAAATGATCCATTGAGTGCCCATTTTAATTACATAGATGGAAGGATTACAAGAGGACAGTATTTTATGTCTACCCGCTGCTTACTGTGAGGTCAGTTCTTCAAATTTTATTACTAGAATCTTACATAAACCTTTTGAGTTAAATTTCATTTCCAAATATACAAAGGGAAGTTTGTGGGCCATGGTCATCTTTATTCATTGTGCATTTTGTTTTCTTTTCTGTTGTGTTTTTGTTTTGTTTTCTTTGCGTTGTGTTTTTTTTGTTTTATTTACCTTCAAAAGAGAATGTCTGTCTCTATGCAATAGTGTATGTATGGATATACATACACACCGCATATATATCTATACATATGGCTTTATGAATAAAGAATGTGTGACTACTTACATATAGATACTCTTAAATTTTTATTTGTTAAACTTTAAAATACCTCAGTTGTATTATAAATTGTGGTTGGTTTTGGGCAAACTTTTCTTTGAAAATACTTTCCTTTAAGGTAAGGCAAATGAAATAGCTTTTATGGTAAGGTATTTTTTTTCCCATCTCCATTCTCTTTCTAGCGTGCAATGATGCGCTTCTCAGAGTTGGAGATGAAAGAGAGAGAGGGTAGCCACCCAACAACCAAAGACTCCGAGGTGTGCAAATTCAGCCCTGCTGAGTGGGAAAGGTTGAAAGGAAATCAGGACAAAAAGCCAAAGTCGGTCGCCCTGGAGGAGGCCATTGCCGACCAGAACGACAATGAGAGATGTGAGTAAACCCAAGTGGCTTGTTTGTGGTACCACGTTGGTGAAAATGGGGCAACTATTCCCAGAGCTGAGGGAGGTGAAAGGAAGTAATGCACTTATCATGGCCCAATGTCCAGTTGGCAGCTGCTCGGAGAAACAGGACCGACTTGGCCATCCATGAAAGGAAGGGCTGATTGTCCTTTGGAACATTGTGACCTCCAGGAATGAGGCACCTATGAAAGATTATTTCCTGGAACACATCTCCTTTTCTGGAGAAATACTAATAGTCTAATACAATATAGCAGAGGAATAGCAGTGGGAGACTAAGTATAAGTGTGGTACATCTATGTTCTATTTTGTAGCAGGCATAGATAACTGTTGTTGTTGTTGTTGTTGTTGTTGTTTGTAGCAGTGGAATGACACTTCCAGCCCTAGGTGCCCTCCCCTCCCCCCCCGTGACAGTCTAGTCTGGAATAGGGAATACTTGTATTCTCCCTCCAAAGGCAGAAATTTTGTTTAAATGGGATGAAGGATGATGAAGGCACAGTAAAGATAGGCATAATTATTTTCTCTGGTGGGTTTGTCATCATTTGGAGTCAACACAATCCAAGGGAATTGTATAAATGAAGGGATCCTTCTCACCAGACAGGGTGTATTATGTTTTGGAGGCAATATGTAGATAGAAAGCTCATTTTCCTCAAGTCACTCTTCAGTCCAAATAGCTGGCCTCCTGCTGTGGTGGGCTTTGGGATTTGCTGATAAGACTTCCCTGCCTGATAAGATGTGTTGGCCAAAAGTGTAAAAGGTTTTTTTCCTTGTTTCTTAAATGTGTGCACAGTTGAGGCCCGTAGCACGTTCCAGCTCTCAGAAACCTTGTTGGTGATAGTAAATTAGGGCGTCTGGGTGAATGTTCAAAACCCTACTGAGACAGAACAGTTGGGGATGATGGGTGCATTTGTGAGCTCTGTGCCGTTGGTCATCATAGCTTTGGCCTTCCCACGCACACTTAGTTCATTGGTGCCTAATGGAGTTTGGGAGAATTTATGGTCCAAAAGAGCATGTTTCTCACTGCCTAAAGCTCAATCTCCTGCTCCTCCCCCTCCCCTAGCTCATCCTTGGGGTCAGACAAGGGCCCATGGCCAGGATTCTGGGTAGGCCACAACCAGGACCAGTTTGTTCTATATTAGTCTTGAAGAAGGAAGTTTCTGTTTGCTAGTCAGTGGCGGCCTCACCTGAATGGCAGAGATACTTGATGTACTTAAAGTGAAGGTGTCCTTACACCTCCACCTCACTGGGTTGATATGGGAAAAAGGAGGGTCCAGGCTGCTTTTGAGAAAGCAGCAAAGAAAGCTTTCTTCCTCGCTGATAATGACAATAGGCATGTATCTCTTCTCTTCTGAGGTGCCTCAGAATGCCAGCTCTTTGGGAGACCTGGAGACCTGGTAAAAGTGGGCAAGGCAAATGGGTAGGTCCTTCCCTGAGGAGCGGGGAACTGCCTGCAAGGGAGAATCCCTCTCTTTTCTGGGTGGCTGGTGAGGAAGGCTGGAGGAAGGGAGCAGAAAGTTAGCCAGCCTCAAGTTTTCTTGCCCTGCCTCTGATTTTTCAGTAACATGGCCAGACCCTAGGTTGCCCATGCCCTTCACATCTCTGGCCTCAACCTGGCCTTCCTCTAAGAGAAGTTTGTGTCCTTCCCCATCTTTCCCACTGAAGGAAAAAGATGAGAACTTAGTGTAGCCGGTGAGGAGCAGGGTCTGAGCCTTAGATGATTCAGGAACACTTTTCCTAAGTCCCTTCAAGCTTAGACCAATGAGGTCTATTGTTGGAGCATTTATGACATGGCTCAATGAGCAACAAACGGCCAGTGAAGGCAGTACAAGGGTTGGGGAAGCTAAGAGGCTCAGTTTTAAAGATTGGGGAACAGAGGAAGTAAGTCACCATCCCCAGTTTTCTTTTGCTTGTAGTTGATTAAGAGGAGTCATCTAGAGGAGCCATTGTCCTTTTTGTCACCTTATCTAGGGGACAGCAAGGGCTGGATCCATTTCAGCTGCAAATTAATGGGCTTTTTTGTCCTTTTGGCTCTTGTGTCTTAAGCCCACATGGGCTTGGGCCCTGCTCCACATTGGTTCCCTTTACAGGTTCTCTTCTCCTGAGTGTCAGTGTAGCTGAGAGCTGAGCTCTGAGCACATGGGAGCTGGGGCAGGTAGGGGTCACAAAGAGGGGTACAGGACGCCTTCCAGATATCTTGCCTTTTCCAAGGCAGCCCTCTGCTCCTGGAGGCACCAGGAGCTTTCTACGAGTCAGCATCTTGTTGGGAGAGGCTTGCTTAAAAGTGAATTAACCTGAAAACACAATGGCCAGGATTTTCATTTATTCTTTGTGATAATAGGGGTGGCTGAGTGAATTTTTTATTTTAGAAATTGAATAAATGAACCAGGAGGCTCCTCACACTTGGAAATTTATTAATAGGAACTATCAGTGGCATTTTGAAGATGGAATGACTGTCTTGAACATAGAATGACTATCTCCCTTGCCAGCTACTTGGATGGGGCAGACCCGGGACCTACTCAGTGGCAATGCCTGGGGAGGAACTGAAAGAAACCTGAGTCAAAGGGCTTAATGAAAGTTCTTAACTAAGGAAACTTCTGTCCAAGTACCTACATGTTTTATAAACTACTTTGAGTTTGGAACAGAGATTGCTGCTGACTCTTCTGTTAACCTTTACTGTAGTTACTATAGTTATCTGCAGAGGAGAGACTTTCAGTTATGGGTAACCCTCCAACCTTGTTCAGGGCTCACTGGGCATGGCTTACCCATGATGAGGGTGCTTCGTCGCCATGGTGACTTGTAAATGTTGCCATAGTGATGCTTCTGTGAAGTAATGCCGTGGCATAACCATGATAAATTATGGGATGTATGTGCTGACTCATATGACTGTGCTACAGGGATCAAGTGTTAAAACATGAACAACCTGGCCACAGTCACGTCTGCTTAGATTGAGTGACCAAGGGCACATGGCTTCCCACTTTTAGAAGGGCCGAAAGTAGCAACGATGGCGGAACATGATGGTTAGGACCCTTTTCATTCATCTCCATCTCCTTTGTCCCCAAGGGTAATCATGGGAGTTGTAGTTGGGATAGCCTCATCGAGGAGCTCCAAGTCTGGTGTGCAGGAATGTGACCTGGAGTCTCCGCCATAACTGGTGGCTATGTGTATCTTGGGCAGTTAGGATGGGTATTCTTTAGGATTCTTACTAGCCTAAGGTGTCACTGAGCGGAATTGGGATCTTTTTCCTGAGAGACTTGGGGGCTGAGGCAAGGGTGGGCGGAACTAGTTTGGGAGAAGGTCTTCAGGTGAGGTGACATGGGGAAGAAAACAGCTAAGCTCTCTGTGGGTGGGAGATTTCAGTTTGGGGTGAGAAAGTACAGAGATGATACTGCGGGGCCTCTGGGGGCAAGGCAGGAGTGGACTGCCTGGAAGGTGAGGCGCAGGAGTGCCATCCCTGGCTGAGCAGGAATGGCAGGCCGATGTGTGGCGCACTCCCCGTTCTGGCAGGTGAAGGGGTGCCCTCGGCACCCAGGCAGCTTTATCAGATGGGAAGCCTAGAGGAGATGGGAAAGGCTCGTCTTGTAGGGTGCTCTCGTTCAGCAAGGAGCAGGGAAATGTTCCCAGTCAGTCATTGCCTGCCAACACCTGTGAAATAAGTTATCTTATGTCTTCCGGGTGGTTTTCTATGGTGGGCAATGTGGGCCCTGTAGCAAAAGGTCAGGTGGTTGAGATAGAAAGTAATTTCACTATTAAGAAGGAAGTTTGTCATTGAGGGGAAAGTTGTCTTCCTGAGGAAAGTGCCTATTTAGGCAGGATTGGGATTGTTACAAACTCAGATGAGTACGAGACCTGGAACTAAAACATAAAATGTGGAAGTAATTTTTAATCTAATTGGGAGACATCTCAGGTACGCTTAGAGGTAGCAGGGCAGTGCAGCCCCATTCAGGACAGGGCCCTACACCAGGCCAAGCTGCTGCCTGATTGTGACCCTGAGAGGCACTCTGTCATAATCACCTAGTCACCTCTGCTTTCAAACCACCTGGCTTGAACCATCTTTCCTACCTAAAGGGGGTGTAGGTGGGAGAATACATTTTAAAATTAATTCTAGAATTGCAATGGTAGTTTATAAGATAGCCCTTATATTTAGACACACTGATTCCCCAGCCCCTCCCACGGGGCTTTCTGGGACAGCTGATTGGACCAGAGAATTCAAATAGTATAACTATTTGAATAGGAGGGCTCACATCCTCATACATATGGGGGCTGAAATTCCAGCTGATCTGAGAGTCTTGGTGTCTTTTCGTTAAAGCCATTTCTCCGGACTTTCTCTTGCCTTTCTCTTTTGCCGGTTAGGCCCCGAGTTTATGAAGCCCACCACAGGAGGTGGCTTGCAGTAATATTTCCCACTTTACAACTGAAGGGGGCCAAGTTGTAAAGTGGCGCTGTTACTGCCAGAGCTGTTAAGAGGGTCACAGAGCAGCCGGAGTGATAGTTGCAGCCACTTTCTGCATAGGCCAGAGGTTTGGGTGAGCTACGGATTTCCTCTGGCTGCCACCAGCTTTGTGTTGGAGCGTTGCTATGACGAAAGACCTGCATGGTTTGAGCAAATCCACCAGTCCTTTGCAGGAGTAGACATGGCACTGTCTTTCCCACCTTAGGATGCCTTTGGAGAGGAGGTGAATGGGCTCCTTCCACCATTAAGAGCACAGGCTAGCCAAGGCCAGAATGACACTTGTCTCCACAGCTGACTGCCACTCAGTGTTGGGAATGCCCCAAGAGAACACTGATCAGGAGACCAGTGTGGCTGGCCTGAAGGTGGGGAGGTGATAATGTGAAGTGGACTGGGAAAAGGAGGCGGAATGGGATCGACATATGTGGAGTGTGTTTATGATTTTATCTGGAAATGGACGTGGGCAGCTTTACTTAGCTCAGTGTTACCAAAATACCAAGTTCCTTCTGGTGATATGCAAGGTCATCTTGCGGGAACATCTGGATATCACCTCGATGGCTACGGAATTATTCATGTATTAGAAAAAAATTGCGAGCAGCAAAGCAGTCAATGAGCTGTTTCTTAGGTTAGACGCAAAGTAGGGAGAGATGTTGGGCTGAGGCAATTGAAGGAAAGACCCCAAGCGGACATCAGATTGAGCAGCAGGAGCAGAAGTGGCACAGGTGGTATTGGAGTGAGCAGTTTAGCAAGTGCTGGTCTAGCATATAAAAGATATACTTGATGGTGAAGGGGACAGTTTCTTGTCTTTGGAATGTCTTTAGATGCTTGCATGTGAGAGAAGGCATGAAGGAGTGCCAGATGGAACGACTACATCCTTGTAGGTATGCATGGTGTTACTGAGGTGACAGGATCTCAAGGGCTTTCCTCCTGGACAAAAACGGGAGCAGCCCCTTAGTTGTGATGGTATGCTTTTCCCCTCCACAGATGTGAAAAAGAGGACAGAGGTTGAGTTCTTTAACATTACCCCTGACCCTGTGTGTGCATCACACTTCTCTTTCCAGTGCCTTGGACTCCTAGCTTCCTTGCCTTCCAATACTCTCCCCCATTCCTGTTCCTTCGTCATCTCACCTGTTGCCCAAGTGAACGTTGGTATTAATCCCTTCTGTAGATGATATTTAGGTGATGTTTGGTCTCATTATTACACCATCCTTTTACTTCAAAATAATGACCTCAACCAATGTTAACAGAGAGGGTCAGCCCTGGCTTGGTTGGATCTTGCTGCCACGGGGTCACCCATCCTCTGGGAAAGGACTCTGGAGGGGGCACCCGAGCACCATCCAAGTTAACTGACTGGGATGTAGCAGGCAGGAATTCTTTTCATCTTATACTTTTTAAAAAAAAGTTTCGATGCCTCATATCCTTGATTCTCTTTGCCCCAACTCTAAAAAGGTAGAAATAAAAAGTTGGGACATACACTCTACTGCCTACTTTTACCATCTGATTGTCTTCAGCTGCCCTTCCTGTGGGTCGTTCTATTTCTGAGGGGTTTGTGCTTTCAGTGTGTGAGGCCCCCAGTGACAACAGAAAGATCTGTTGGTAGCAAATTACCTTAGGCATGGAGGGCCCCGCCTGCTCCCCAAATCTGCCTTCTTGTGGTGACCTTTGAGCCTTCATTTCTGTGTTACTGTTGCTCCTCCCACCCCCTCACCAGGTGAATATAGTGGTGGAAACAAACATGACCCCTTTGAAACCTCGGAGGACAAAGACTTGCCCATGGAGAAGTACTTCATGGACAGGCAGCCTGTGATTGAGCACCCACCGAGCAGGTGGCCATGGACATACCACACAGCCCTACCCTACGGCTGGACAGAAAGCGTAAAGTCTCAGGTGACAGCACCCACACTGAGACCACTGTGGAAGAGCTACCGAGGACCCTCTGTTGAAAGCCAAACGGAGACGGGTCTCCAAAGGTGAGCTTGGTCTGCTTTAGCTGCCTGCTTGACCAAAGGTGGACTGGTTTGCATCCACTCTCACTGCAGGGTCCCTGGGGAAGTCACAGGGTGGTGCATTGGATGTTTCCAGTCCCACCTAGAGCCCTGGGGAAGCTGCTCACACCTCTCTCCCCAAAGCCAGAGGCAGGAAAGATCTTTTGGCCTGGAAGATGGCCAAAGATAAATAGGACCCTCCCAAGACTTGGCTAGAAGCTGTAGCAAAGACAGTGACCACACCCCTCCCCTCCCCCACCCACCCAGTTAGTAGTAATGCATAAGACAGTTTGTTCCCCCCCCAGGGGGCTTTTTGATTAATTTGTAGTTATTTCTCCATTAGATGACTGGCCTGAGAGGGAAATGACAAACAATTCCTCTAACCACTTAGAAGACCCACATTATAATGAGCTGACCAACCTGAAGGTGTGCATTGAATTAACAGGGCTCCATCCTAAAAAACAACGCCACTTGCTGCACCTTAGAGAACGGTGGAGCAGCAGGTGTCAGCAGCAGAGAGCAAACCTGGCCGGCAGGGCAGGAAGGAAGTGACCCAGGCGATTCAGCCTGAGGTCACTGCCCAGGGCAATAACACCTCCGAAGAGAAACCCAGCAGGAAAAGGGCAGAGGCCAAAGGCAACAGAAGCTGGTCGGAAGAGTCTCTCAAGTCCAGTGACAATGAACAAGGTACGGTGAGGCCACTCCATGACAGCCTGCCCCACTCCTGGAGACTGGGTCACTCACCCTCTGTGGGAAAGGACCCTCGCGGAGACCTGAGTGCCATAGAAATTGACTGAGGTAGTGGGCATGGAGTTCTTTCATGATGTCACTCCGGTCTCCATACTTCCTTCTGGAATGTACAGTGAGGAGCACAGCTGAGAGGAGGGAGCTTGACCTCCTGGGGTGCTTCTTACCCAGCTATGGCTGGGCAGGAAGTCCTGGTGATCCTAGGGGCTTGACAGTGTACTTACTACACCTTCACACAGCATCTGGTCACCAGGTCATAAGTACCCAGGCCCAGTGGAGTGGAGATGATAAAGCATAAGGGTCTGACTTCTGCCCTCTTGTCCCGGGCCTTTGAAGAAACTTGCCACTTGGCATTTTGTGGGTTAACCTATTTGCTGTTTGAATGTGGGGTAATTAAAATATTAATGCTTTGAAAACATAATTGGTATATCTTTAGAAACTGAAGCTACTCTAGTGATCAGTGCTAACAATGGGCTTTTCTCTCTGCACGGGCTACAACTGTGTAACGCCTGCTTTTTCTCCCCCTCCCCAACCCCGCCACCCCCTCCGGATTTAGGCTTGCCTGTGTTCTCGGGCTCTCCGCCCATGAAGAGCCTTTCATCCACCAATGCAAGCAGCAAAAAGCAGACTCAGCCAAGCTGCACACCAGCCTCGAGGCCGCCTGCCAAACATCAGAAAATTAAAGAAAGCCAGAAGACAGATGTGCTGTGCACAGACGAAGAAGAGGATTGCCAGGCTGCCTCCCTGCTGCAGAAATACCGACACCAGTGAGAAACCATCCGGGAAGAGACTGTGCAAAACCAAGCATTTGATCCCCAGGAGCCCAGGCGGGGCTTGTCGCTTACGGGAGACTACTATGTGGAGAATGCTGATGGCAAGGTACCCCTGGCCCCTCACTGCCCCCTGGGCCTGGACATGCACATCTTGCCTACCTGCTGCTCTGCTTCTGGGAACAAAGTTCTCCTTTTCTTGGACTCCTCTCCCAAATGTCACTCCCTGTTCTAGAGGGCATATCTCTTGGGTAGTGGTGAAGTTTCAAACTAGTAAGAATGAAACCCTTGGCCCCAGTCCCCTCCCCCAAACAAAGAAAGGGAAAAGGGCCTCATTCTGCTCAGGTGTGTAACTCAAAGGGAAAAGGTGGCTATGGAAGGTGGCCTTAAATGTGTACACTGCCTGGTTTTGTGATAGGTGACTGTCCGGAGATTCCGAAAGCGTCCTGAGCCCAGTTCCGACTATGATCTGTCACCAGCCAAGCAGGACCAGAAGCCCTTTGACCGTTTGCAACAACTGCTACCAGCTTCCCAGTCCTCACAGCTGCCATGCTCAAGCTCCCCTCCAGAGACCACCCAGTCGCGCCCGATGCCCCAGAAGCACGGAGACTTATTGTCAATAAGAATGCCGGTGAGACCCTCCTGCAGCGTGCCGCCGGCTTGGCTATGAGGTGAGTGTCCTTGGGGTGCCCAGAATCCAGAAACTACAGGCTACTATTCCTTGAGGTTTGAGGGGGATACAGGGCGGGGGAGGTGATGGGACTCAGACCCTGGCCCCCTCCACATCAGGGTGCTTGGCTGGGTATCCCACAGGATGTTTGTGTTAGCCCCACTCCACAGCTGTCTCTTTGGTGGCTCTTGTTCAATCGCAGTGTGAAAAGAAAGGCCTCTCTGATGTTCAGTTCATGTTCAGGCAGGTAGGCTGCTTGGCATCCTCCGATCTTGCTCACTTATCTCTGATATAAAATCTGACATAACCCAACGCTTGACGACTGGGGGAATTTTAATGAGCCCTTTTGGATTCTGATTAACAAGAAGGAGAGAAATTGTTAGCTCTGTTTTGAGTTGTGGGCAGACAATGTCTGTGTTGGTAGGGGTTGGTGGGGAGGACCTGAGCAGTCTCTTCCTAAGAGGACAAGGGAGCCCAGTGCTGAGGAGGGAAACAGCTCAGGCTTTTCCCCAAACTCACTGCCCTTGCCTGCATATCTCCACCCAGCATTGCTGATGACAATAGCCTATATTGCTGTAGCAACATAGATGGAAAGATAGCTTATATCTTTCTAAGCCTGTATGATCCAAAGTAACTCATTTCACCTTTTCCACATCTCTGTGTGGTAATAACTAGGATTATCCTGCTTTTAGGTGAGAAAACTGAGCCCCAGAAGGGTTAAATGACAACGTGTACAGGTAGCCATCCAGTAGTCTGGCTCCAAAGCCCAGCCCCACTCCTCATCCACCCCACTCCTCTCTCGGACTGGCTCACATTGGAATTGCCCTTTGTACAGTTCTAAACCTCTGTGAGATAGATTACTCCCTCTGCCCTGTGCAGCTCCCCCACCACGCTTGTCAGTTGAAATTGTGATGTAATAGCCTACAGGGCAAAGGCGTTTTTTAATGCTGGCATCAGCCCTCTGGGAGTTGAATGGTGAAAATAAAATGCCGCTCAGCAGGCAGAGTGTGGAGGTGTGGATGAGTGCCGGGGTGGCAGGACGCATGCTGGCACGGGCTTGGCTGAGGGCTCACAGGATTTGTCCGGAGCCCTGGCCCCCAGAGCCTGGCCAGTACAGTGCTGCTGTTCATTGTGCAGTGAACCCTTCCTGGTTTGACTACCTCTACTCCCCAGCCTACCCCTGAGGCCTGACTGTGTGGGTAGGAAGTTAGAAGCAGTAGCACTTTCTTAGTTTGGGGGTATTTTTGATTGTTGCTTGTATGTGCTGTTTGTATCAACATGGCCCTTCTGGAGATTTCTGATTTACCTGGAGAGAACTCTGAAAGAATTGGTAGTTAACTCATGAAATCCAAGTGGCAGCTAGTTGGCTTCTGGTGAGCTGAAATCAGTAGAACCTAGGTCAGGGTAGATGTTGCAGGTGGCACTGAGCTAGACTCCTCATGCCAAGTATTCACTCTTTACTAGTTGTGGTTGAGAAAATGGACTGTGCTTCCAGCAGACACTGGAGATGGGGGATGGGCAGGAAGGCAGCCTGCTCCACCTGCCGTGGACTGCAGGATTCCTGGCCTTGCCTTTGATCTTCACGTCATTTCCACCAGTTTCTTTTTGGGACCCAGAGACCTCAAAATACCCTTGTTGGCTCTCTCAGGAAATTTGATGGCACATGAAGCCTTGGGAATGTTTGTGTCAGGACAACTGCTTTGTTTTGTTTTTGTTTTTCCCTTTCAAATGTAAATTTCAATATGTAAATTGCACAGATCACCAGTTAGCACTGAGCATCTAACTACTAGATGAAAGCTTTCAACTTTGAACCCAACTTTCTAGGATTTCTTTGGGCAAAATTTAAAATGTCAGGATAATGGCTCATCAGGAGATGTGGCAATCGAGATCTTTTAAAGTTGAAGGACAATTTGCTTAACCCACTAAAGAGATAAAGGTATAGTTGGAATGCACAGAGTCTGAGAAGAATTTCCCGAAGTTTAGTCTTTCCAGTTGTTATTTTCTGCTTAGCTAAAGATACCATGTGCAGTAAAGAGGCTGTCTGAGCCTTATGTCATTAATCTGGTTCCTGAGGTTTAGAAACACCCTCTGTGTTAAATAGATGACTTGCATGGCCAGAGATGCTCAAACCTTTCCCTCCCAGTAACAAAGCTTCTGTTTCTTAGGCTAAAAGGCCAGTGTGCAACCACATGCTTATGCGTTTAGTGGTGATGGTTAAATTTTCTACGAATTGAATAAATCATGTTTTAAAAAAGTTAATGAGGCATTTAATTAATTAACAATGTCGGGTTTATGGCCTTTATGGTTACATTTTGTGGTTAATGGCATTCAGCTTATAGCTGCTTAACAGAACTGTCCAACAAAAACAGTTTGATTTTGTTTGGGAATGGGTGGGCTGCCCTTCAAACACTCCCGTTTCTGGAGTAGAAAATAAACCAAGAAGTGTATTGGGTAGATAGACGTGGCTGGCCTCTTAACCATTCCCTCCAACTGTTGGTGACAGAGGTTGCCATCCATTTAGAAGCCAATCACCCTCTCAGCTAGGAGGATATAGTTAGCCCTCTTGACTCCAACAGAGAGGTCCTGTGGGATACTTGTCACGTCTGGATTGCATCCCTCTAGCTGAAGTCCTCTGGGACCTTTCGAATCTTCCCATTTGCCCAGATACCAAAAGACTTGAGTTCTACGTCTAGTACTTCATGTTAATTGAACTTGGAGTTTAACCTCTCTGGGCCTCAGTTTCCCCAAGTGTAGGATGAGAATAGTATCACTTTGCTTTCTGATATCTCATAGGTTACTGTGGGATAACAGAAGACATACTCATTTGGGGGAAATGAGAAGTGCAGTGTAAATAACGATATCAACATGAGTGAGTTAGGACAGCCCGTGGCAAAATGTCTGATTTGGCTGTGGGTTACTGCCATCCTCCAGGAAAAGAGTCGACTTACCCATCAGCTTTTCTGTCCTTTCATTTCTAGGTACCCTTGAATCAGCCCTAGTAGTGATGAAGGTTTCCAGGTGAAGGCCATAATTGTCAGCAAATAAACCCTTGGTTGACAGGACACCAGGCAGGCCGCCGGGACCTGGGTAAATTGATCTGTGCACAGCAGTCAGTAGTGCTCAGACCTGATCCCAGAGCCACGTGATGGGGCCTCTCCTTGGCTAGGGCATACAGTTCATTAGCTTGCAGCCGTCCACTCGAGTCTGGCTAGTGAGGGCCTGCTAAAAGAGCAGCAGCTTCATGCGGTATCCTAGATACCAGGGCTCAGGGCAGGTGGCCTGGGAGCCTAGAGGATTGTGGGCTTTCTGGCAGGTTAGGATCTGAACGAAGAAACACATTTGTGGTTATGCCGTCTCTCTTCCTCCTCTTGTTTCAGAAGGGACCCGCCCCGGTGACCTGAAGCAACAGGGCACCGATGGCCAGATTTACCAGCATGCAGCATTAGGTTCACAAGGGCGAGTATATGGAACATTCTAGTTAGCTCCCAAGGGAGTGGTCATCTGTGATTGACATGTCTTCAAAAAGATCATGAAAGGTTTTTCAGAACCCACCTCAACATCTGTGAATAGCTAGAGTGACCCCTGTTTTAGGTTTAACAGATGAGTTATTTAAGAGCTGTCACAGGGAGGTCTGCTCTGACCCTGTCCAGCTCCCCCTGACCAAGTGGAGTATGTGTTGGACCACATGCAGACTCTGCCTGTCCCAGCTCTCAGAACATGACAGCTCTGCTGGGCATGACTTGTAGGAAAAGATTAAAACACGTTTTCTGGTGGCAAATGCCATTCTATGTGTTTGGAAACTTTCTTAGTGGACATAATAAAATGTTGGAATAAGTTACTGCTCTGCTTCTGGGAGCATTTCACATTATATTAACATGCCAAAAAAGTAAGATTAATACGGTGATTCTAATGCAAACTGTTGACACAGAAAACCTTCTGAGAAGGGGCAAGGGTGGACTTATTTAGTTCTTGGAATGTGTAGGTTACAGTATGTGGTATATTAGATCCCTGTCATTAACTTAAGTAAATATGAAAATGTTATAGTGATTCAGCCCTGAAGAGGGTAGAGGGTGAAACAAAATAGAGGGTGGGGTTATTTGAAGCATTTTGTGTCATTTCTTGGTGATGTGTGTGGTCAATAGAGAAAGCCTCTTTTCTACTCTTAATTAACGTACAAAGAGGAGCATTTGTGCCCTAGGCTCTGTTTTAGGGTCTTTATAGGGGTGTGAGAATCTAGCTAATTTGGGCATCCCTTTGTCTCTAAGTTAAGGAATGTTCTCTAGCTGATTTAATGTCTGTGTATCAGTTGTCCATACTTTTATCTAAACTTGTGTTGTCATCCACGACCATCTACTGAATGAACTCATCAAGTGAGAATGCCTTGTACTTGTGAATGTGCTATCTAAGATGTTAGCAGCCACACTGTTTTGCACTGGCCATGCCAGGCCCTGGACTGAGGGCTTTTATAGCTATTTGATTGCATCCTCTCAGCCACCCTGTAGAGCCTCTTATTCTCCTCCTGTCTCACAGAGGAAGAAATAGACACTTGGAGAAGTTCAAGGGTAACTGGCCCAGGGCCAGGCTGCTAGGGCAGCAGAGCCAGGTTTCATATACAGTCGCTAGTCTGCAGAGCCCAGATGATATTGTCTCCATAGCCAAGTCCTTCACACATGTTCTTGCCTGCTCACTAAGACATCCACTGCCTACCTGTGCCATAGTGGGCTCTCGAACCCAAGGATGTGTATGCTTTTGAAAGAGGGTACTGCCAAGCTATAGAGAGGTCACCCTTAAAAAGTTCATAATGTAGTGGTCTGATGGCATTCCCCTTCCTGTCCCCACAGGAGGTGGTTTTATACTGTCTGGAAAATAAGATTTGTGATGTGAACCATCGAGACAACGCTGGATACTGTGCCCTGCATGAAGCTTGTGCTAGGGGGTGGTTGAACATCGTGCGACACCTTCTTGAATATGGCGCTGATGTCAACTGCAGTGCCCAGGATGGAACCAGGTCTGTGGTGGGTCTTGATGTCAGCCTGGCCCTGCTAGGGCACAGGTAGTGAACAATTCTCTGGGTATGCAGGGAGCCCCGGAAGGAAAGATGGAGAGTGACATGGAAGCACATTGATGATGGAGTCTTCGAAAATGGAATCGACCAGACCTATCCGGAAAATTTAGATAAAACTTTAAAAGTTTGCAATGCTCCTGGGGACAAAAGTCCTTGAAAATGTTAAAACCTGCCTGAATAATTGGAGGTATTGCCTTTTGAGACCCTGAACTCTTCATCGGTATCTATTAAGTCAAAGCACAGCACTTAAAATGTATGGGAGCTGACAGTTCCAGGAATCCAGACAGGGCCAACTGCCTCTGGCTTGGTAGGACCTGCCCTGTCCACCCACATCCCTAGATTCTGGCCCCTACCCTGTCCTTGACCTCGGTTCATGGGTCAAAGACTGGGTCTGAGTCAGCCTGAGCATCTTCCCGGTTGTGTGGGTGGGGTGCTATGCCTTACCCGACAGTCATACCATTAGCAAAACAAATGTATTTGGTAAGGTATGGTTTCCAAATAGCGTACCCTCAGGATGGGACTTTGGGCAGCATTTTGTGCCTCAGTCACCATTGGCGGAAGGTCTCTCCACCCTTATGAGAACTCCTCTCAGAGACTCTGGTTCTGGGCCCGAGGGTTGATCATTGCTCTCTAAGATGTTGGGGTTTGGCTTTCAGGAGAGGTCCCACTTTGCACCTAGTTCATTTTTAAAAGAGTAGGCTTTTAAAAAATGATATAACAATTGCTTTTATTGTATTGGTTTCCATAATGATGTTTTTTTTATTTGTAAGTTATCTTAACTATTTCAGTTCATTGAATACGATTTCACTTTTGCTTGTGTTCCTACATAGGCCTTAGATTAAGATAGATTTGCATTTGAGAATTAGGCCTGAAATATTCAGTAAAGAGGTGTTGCTTGACCTTGGGCCAGTCACTGTCTCAGGTTCCCTATCTGGAATGGCAGTGACTGTGCATGCCTCCTCGGTGAAATACTGCTGCTAAGAGGCTTGCATACACACACCTGATTATGCCTATTATTAGAGGCAAGCATTGTGTGCACAAGTTGAATCCCTCTCCATATCTATCCTAGGCCTCTCCACGATGCTGTCGAGAACGATCATTTGGAAATTGTCCGCTTACTTCTCTCCTATGGTGCTGACCCTACTTTGGCTACATACTCAGGTAGAACCATCATGAAAATGACCCACAGCGAACTTATGGAAAAGTTTTTAACAGGTACGACAAAGTTCAAGAAATGGTATTTAAACACCTAGATGGTGACTTCACGCACTTCCTAGCCAAAGAATGCCACTAGCTCTTTGTTTACCTTAAGTTTCGCTTACTGGGAAAAGCAGCGTAAAGTTAGTCTATCAAAGAAGGAGATACATGGTGACATTGGTTAACGAAATCCAGTAAGTTTCAGTTGTACACTTTAACAGTAAGGCATATCTATATATATTTATACTGTGTGTTCACCTCCCATAGTTAGATTTCTGTCACTACATATTTGATCCCCCTTACCCCGTCTACCTCCCCTCTACCCCTTACCAGCTACCTCCCACTCTCTGGTGATACATACTTTATTTTTGCCTTTGAGAGCTGAAATAGTTCCTAGCTTGCCAGTCTAGATTTTGTTTTGATGGGCTGGGGTGGTCCCTTGGGAGGGCAGGTGAACAGGTATGTAGGTTTTGGTCAGATACAGCAGAGAACAGTGTGAAAAAGTGCACAAAGGGAGTGTCATGGGGTGGACAGGAAGTGAGATGCCCTCTAACTGCCAGCATTTAATTCTCACCAACAGGTTTTATCTTGTTTTTCTCTCTCCAGATTATTTAAATGACCTGCAGGGTCGTAATGACGATGACTCCACTGGCTCTTGGGAGTTTTATGGCAGCTCTGTGTGTGGTGAGCTGAATTCTTCCTTTCAGTTCAGGGGGGGTGAATGAGTTATAGAATATTTCTCTGGTGTGGGTGGGGTGTGGTGGGTGGTGGGTGCTGTAAGCAGGGCAGCTCAGTTTGGGAAAGAATCTTTAAAGAGTCCTCTTTTGACAACAGCTGAAGTCTTTCTGTGGCTTACTGATTTCTTTCTCTTTTTCTCATTTGCCCTCTATTAGAACCAGATGATGAAAGCGGATATGATGTTTTAGCAAACCCCCAGGGCCAGAGGACCAGGATGACGACGATGAGGCCTACAGTGATGTGTTTGAATTTGAATTTTCAGAAAGCCCCCTCTTACCATGCTATAACATCCAAGTGTCCGTCGCTCAGGGGTGAGCATGGTCATCATGTGGTTGAGAATTAGCTCAGATGTTCTTAGGGTGGCAGGGGTTAGAAATCCCTTGAAGCAGATGCAGATGGGTGGGTGAATGAATGCCTAAGTGTGAAATGCAGTAGATCTTTTCCAAAAACTGTGTACGTGGGATGGGGGTTAGGCCACAGCATGGCATAACTGCTCCCATCAGAACACACCCCCAGAGCTCAAAAGACATTGAAGTCAGTGATTAGAATTTCACTACGAGTCAGCAACGTGGATCTTTCAGTCACTAAACACTTTGGGAAGGGTTCCTTCTTAGGAGCTTCCCCATAGGCCACCATAGGAGCCTTTCAAGGCACTTGAGGTTTACTGGGCTATGTTGATAATATATCTCCTTCTTGTATAAGATTAGGAAAAGTATTATATGGCACCTGGGATCTTGTGTGCCATCATCAGATTTGGTTAGATACAGTATGGCTCCCATGGTTGGGCCACTGTGCTCCTGTGGCCAAGGCCTTGGGGTGTACATGTCAGGAGACTGTTCTGTGCTGTGTTGACTGCAGTGCTTAATGAGTAACATCCTCCTCTAAGGTCTCTGAAGCTATAAGCATGTATGTTGTCATAGTGATATTTTATTAGTAATAGAAATCATGAACTGTGGCAAGGGTGTATGTAAGGAATGTAAAGCGTTCCTTCTCAAAAGCATTGAGGGCTGGGTGGGGGAGGTATGGGAAAGGAAAGGAAAGCCAGCCAGCCATCTGTGTTTATAATGCTCTATTCATGAGGGGAGGGGAAGAGGAGAGATCAGAGAGGAGCTTGTGATAACTATGGTTGGGATACAGACTGGCTTTCCCCAGTGGCTAAAGCAGGGCACTCACTTGGAGTACGGTGACCTGAGTTGTGGCCAGAGCTGAGTGAACAAGTTGTTACCTGTCGGTTTCCATCAGCACTGAGGGCAGCCTGTTATTCGTCTCATTCAGAGGTGTTGCTCCTGCTTCTGGCTAAGTTGATTGGTCCTCCCTAGATGGTCTCTTAATAAATCCAGATGAGTCCAGAGTTTCCCACTGCTAGAAGTAGATCCTGTCTTCTAGGTATAGTGAGAAATGGTAGGGAAAGTAGTGTCAACGCAGAAGTAAATGGCCCTTGTTCTAACTAGGGACTAAGCCTATTGGGGTGGCATTTAATAGTCGAGAGCACTTTTAATTTTGCCAGAAATTTGAACCACTTTCCTTTCTTTTCTGTAGGCCTCGAAACTGGCTGTTGCTTTCTGATGTGCTTAAGAAATTGAAAATGTCCTCCCGTATATTCCGCTGCAATTTCCCAAACGTGGAAATTGTCACCATTGCAGAGGCGGAGTTTTACCGGCAAGTTTCAGCAAGTCTTCTTGTTCTCTTGCTCCAAAGACCTGGAAGCCTTTAACCCTGAGAGCAAGGAGCTCTTAGATCTGGTTGAATTCACTAACGAGCTTCAGACTCTGCTGGGCTCGACCATGGAATGGCTGCACCCCAGCGACATGGTCTCGGATGACTACTGGTGAGCTCGCCAGGCCCGCCATGTACAGTGTGTTATAGTGTTAATCCTTGTGCATATGTGTCATAATACGACTATTTCTGTAAAGAAAGGACACTATTACATATGAAATATCTCTTCTTTATATAAGAGAAATGACTCCAGTCGGAAGGACTTAGAAACATGTTTTTTTTCTTTTTAAACTTTTAAGTCAGTTTTTATGAAGTTGTTATAATGTCTCTTTACTTTTCAGTGCACACATGCTTTGGGATATGTTTGTTTTTACTCGGAAAATTTGTGTTTTTTTTTTCTTTTTTAAGGAAAAAAATGAGGAAAAGTTGCTCTACACTTTGGCTTACTTTCATACAAAGCTCCGATGACAGAGGCCATAACTGTTTAGAGTGTGTCAGAACAGTGGTTGGTTTGGGGGAGTGAATCTGGTGAAGGCACTTGGTGATGTTGTAATTTTGTTTTGTTTACAGAGTACCTGCTCGGGCCAGGTAAATGCTATTGGATATAATCCAGTAGCGTGTAATATAAATTCAAACCATATCCACACACAACAACTAATTGTATGAAACTTTTATATCCTAATTTTAAAAGCTGTGAAATTAGTTTTCACGCATTCAAACCGGATTGTTTATATGTTTAAACATTTTATGCTCTTATTTAAGAAGACTTGAGGCTATTTTTTTTCTGTACCCTGTAAAATATTGAAAACTAACATAATATGTTGAGGTTGCTTGAAAATGTACATAAAACTAAAATTTTTCTGAATTGTGTTTGTGTTTGTGTGTTTGAAATCTGTTTTTAACTTTGTAAGTAAATTCTCTGCCTTTGTATTTATATTTTACAAAAATTTTCTTAAAAGGCAATAAACCTGTTGAGGAAAGGAGAACATTGAAGTATGTTGTGTTGAATATATTCCTAAAACATTGTTGTCATGGATTTTTTTAAAGTGATGTTGATGGTCAATTCTCCATAGATGACCTTAGGGCAATTTATAGTCTATGAACCAAAGCACACTAGGAGATTTCAGGGGAGTTACACTCAGAATATGATTTTGAATCCTATCCTGAAAGCTCAATTTGTAAACATGTGTTTTGATATCTCTCAGATCCTTATTTTCCCCATCTCCTTCAAAGCCCTGGTTGGCTTCTACTTTGCCTTTGGCCTTGACAGACTAGTTGCTTCATCATGGCCAACCCTTTATCTTTAGGTAGGTTAAGTCCAAACTTGCTTGGCCCAATAGTCAAGGCCTGCCTGTACCTTTAACTACACTGCTCTTATTTTTTCTAACAATATCCATGTCACTGTCACTTGGCCCTCAATTTCTGTCCCACATCTTTTATGCTCTTCCCTCATTGTAGAGGCTAGAAAGCTGAAAATTACTAGATTTCTTTGAGCTAGGAGTCTGAATTCCTGTTCCGTTTGGAAGTCAGAGTGAGGTAGAGTCATTTTTCTGTTCTACTGGCTACTGATAAGAAAGGTTGGGGAGACACACTGACCAGTTGGAGTGACTAGACCAGCCTTCCAACATCAGATCTTCAGCTTGGTGGATGATAGGTGGTGGCCAGAGCATTCTGATGCCTGGATGACAACCTCATCAGATTACTGTTGAATCCAATGATTCCAGTGTTGTCCCTGACTCATGTTCCTTCGTCCTTCTCAAAGATTTGATAAACATCTGATTTCTTTTATCAAATCCGTTTATGCTCAGAATGCTGAGTGCTTTCAGAAGGGGGGGCTTTGGGGTCAGGGAAGAAACTGTGGAGACAATGTACTTGATCGGGGTCTTGAGGTATATGGAGGGAGGATGAGTCAGCAAACTCTGGCCTGACAGGAAATCCAGCACTGTCAGATAACCTGGTATGTGGAATGAGAGAAGGGAGCCTTTTGGGGGGAAGAAATGGAGTACCAAATGAAGTTTGGATGTATCCTAAACACAAAAGGTAGCCAACAAGTGTTTTTGATCCATTAATTTTCTGATTATTAAATACACTTTCATTGTAAAAAAATAATCCAAACATTTTGGAAATAGAGGCTCTTTGCTATCCCAAGCTAGCCTTTCTTCCTGTCCCTACTCCAGAGTTAAAGTCACTGTTAATACTTTGCTGAACTTTTTATTTTTAGGAAGTCACTTCAGGCAGCAAGTGGGAGTGGCGGAAAGAAAAAAAGCAGCTAACAAGACCTGTAAGAGAGACCTGAAGAAATGATTTAAGCAAAAGAGGACTCGTGAGGCTGAACTACTGGGTAGACAACAAGGGGTTCACAAGAGCCCAAATTAAAGCAAAGAATCACTCCCGGGTATTCAGCTCTTTATGTTTGTATTTGGGCTGGAGGCAAAGGGAGGGCCAAAGGCCAACTGACATTCTGGATGAAGATCATTCTATTAATTCAGCCAAGAAAATAGGTGGGAACCACAGGTTTAAGTGGTGCAAGGAGAATAATGAGCTTGGTTTAGGAGACATTTTACGATGGTGGTTCATGCAGTTGGAGGAGCCATTAGAGAGTTAGAACATTTATTGTAGGAACCATCAGGGTCTTTGAGAAAATGGATGAAGAACTAAAGCACTGATACCCTGGATGACCGTGGGGTCTAGAAAAGTTTGTATGTCAAAGAACTCACCCTTGGGGGTAGATAAGAGATAACCACAGGTGTAGACGCACACAACCCCACCCCTGTCAGGTATAGACCACTTTACTCCACGGCAAAGAGACAGTATAACAGATGACACTAGCTGTAGTGTGATCACAGGTATAGAGTCACTCATGCTGCTCTCTATAGTTGAAGAACAGAGTGGTTCATTCAACTTCTAAAGGGGTCCCTAAAAGTCAAGGGCATGCCCTTTGACTTTGTCCTTCCTATTCTCTCTCCTGGCTAGAATGTGGCCATGACAGTTATTGTCAGAGCAGTCACCACAGACCATGAAATATGATAGTCAAGCAGTCAATGTGTTTGAAGGAGCCTGGGTCTCTGAGGAACTAGTGCAGCAAAGCCACCATACCAGCCCTGCCCTGCCTGCTTTTTATGTTTGAGAAAAAAACCCAACAAACGATGTTGAAGCCAATGTTACTTTGAGTTTTTCTACTATTCTATCCAGATTTAATCTAAATATGCTTACCATCTTTGCGAAGTTAGGCATGTTATTCTTTAGCCTTGTTCTTCCTTTTTTGTCAGACTGGCCTAACAGTAATAGCAAGACTGAAAACACCCAAATCTCCACTAGCCAGGCCCTGGTTGAATTAACAATGGTACATCCGCACAGTGAGTACTGTGTGGCTATACAAGAAATTGAATAATAGCTATCTAAATTGCTTTAGTGTTCTTCAGAGTGTATCATTAAATGAAAAACAAGGTGAAGAAAAGTATGCACAGTTTCCTACTATTTAGGAAGGGATGGGGAGTTAAGCATATACATATACCTGCTTTTTTAAAAAAATAAAAGAATAAACACCTCTTAAATGGTTACCTTTGGGAAATAAACAGGATGCAAGGGAAAGAGATGAAAGCTACACTTCTCTGAATGTCCTTATAGATGTGACTTTAGAGTTTACATAATTATAAACCAAAAGCAATGTCTACAAATCAAACAGCAAAATGAAAAAAAAAAATGTAACTATGTATCTAGTTGGTAGCACAACCTCACAAAAGGAACTATTTCTAGTGACTAAAACAATAAATTGATTATACAATCCATTGTGGATTTTACCCTAAGGACAAAAAAAGCAAAAGCATTTTAAGTGTTTTCAGTAATCCTTGGTGGTAATGTCAGCATTGTTATGCTGAGATTATCCTTTTTATGTTGTGAGATAAAACAAAAAATATTTGGTATTGTTGAGAACTGGGATTTTCAGCATGGGAAAAAGGAGATGCAAATGTAGAATTAGTGAAGTTGGATAAAAATTATGTGGTCCTGAACTTGAATTAGAAGTATCACTATGGGGGCTTCTAGGTTGATGAACATAGGGAAGTTTACGGAAAGCGGTGTTCTCATGGCATTGAAGCTCTTTGCCCTTTCCCCATGCCTTGTCCTATGCATCTTCCATCTGGCTGTTCCTGAGTTATATCCTTTTATAATAAACTGGTGATCTAGTGAATTAAAGTATTAGTATGAACTCACGATGAATTTTATCTTAAAAAATGTTCCCTAGTTCTTCTCTCCATGGAAAAGACCTAAACACACCGACCAATGGACATGAGCACCACTAGTTCCCAGACTGTGGTTTCTAAATACCTTTTCTCACTTAAAAAAATGAGGTTCTTTTGAGAAATGGTTGATTCCAGTTTGAATAGGGAGAAAGTTGAGGGGAGTATGGATATACACAAAAGCTGGTGGGGTCTGGTCAAAAAGACTGGGCAGCCAACTTGGGCAAGTCCCCATTGGATAAATATGGGCTGCTTTGAGTATCAGGATAACTGCAACAAGTATAAATAAAATGTTCAAATCCATGAGTTCATAAAGGTACACAAAACAAACTAATTGGTTGCCTTTGGAAGGATGTTGGGGAAAATCTCATCCTTTGAAAACTATCAAAGGGAAAGAACCATGTGTTTCCCCTGCCTTTCCTATATGAAAGGAAATATAACAGTATTCCAGCTGGTATAACAAAAAATAGTAAAATGCTACCACTTTACAACCTTTAATGTAGACATGGATCTAGGCAATGATCATGAACGCCAACATTACCAAAAACAAAGAAAATACAAAAAGGAACATCCAGGCATTATGAGCCTCTTGATGAGAAAACACTTTATATCTATGAAGTAGTGTTGCCAAAAAATTAAACCCGAAACTGATCAAACTTCTAGAGCAGTGCTGCTCAATGGAAATATAATGTGGCCATGTATGTAATTTAGAATTTTCAGTAGCTACACTTTAAAAAGTGAAACAGGTGAAATTAATTTTTATGTTCTACTTTAACTCAGTGTATCCAAAGTATTACCATTTCAACATGCAATCAATATAAAAATTATTAATGCAATGTTTTACTTTCGTATTTTTGTATTAGACTTAAAAAAATCTGATGCATATTTTATATTTACAACACTTTTCAATTTGGACTGGCCATATTTCAGGTGCTCAATAGCCACATATGGCTAGTGGCTCCCATGCTGGACAGTACAGGTCTACATCTGTTTATAATTTATAGGAAACACCGGGGACAAATGAACACATTAGGACACTGTGGGTACATGTTCAGGAAAAGCCAAACTGAGGCCCCATAAGGCACATGACTGGTTTCTTCAAATAAATTGTAAGGGGAAAAACCGGAAGGAAGGGAAACCTGTAAACTTAAAAGAGACTTAAGAGAAATACCAAGAATTGCAAAATATGGATATTTGAATCTGATTTGAATAAACTGACAAACATTTGTTAAAACCAGGGAAATAGGAACACTGAACATTTCTTTTTGGAACAGAGTCCTTTTACATGCTGAAATATTTATGGACGAAATGATAGAATATATGGAATTTGCATCAGAATCATCCAGGAGGGGGAAGGAGAAGCATAAACTAAACAAGCCTGCCTGATTATCAGTTGATAATTGTTGAAGCGGGTGATGGGTACATGGGGGTTTATTTGCATTAGTCTTCTCTCTACTTTTGGGTATATTTGAAATTTTCCACAATAAAAGTTTTGTTTGTTTTTTTCCCCAATGAGCATCAATACCTATCTTTTAGAATTGTTGTGAGCATTAAATGAGATAATGTATGTAAAACACCAAGTACAATGTCCAACAGGTAGTAGGCATGAGGTAAATGTGTGTGGGTTTCTCCTTTAAAAAACAGTTGTGTGCTTAGAAAAAAATGGACACTGAAAGGAGCCTGCCCCTTTACACAGAATCTGCAAGTTCCTGAAAACTAGATTTGTGTTTTTCTTATCTGTACCATCTGTTAATGACCTATTCACTGAGAAAACTGGAAGAGAGAAACCATGGCAAATGCTAACTCTCAATGGCAAAGACTAGAGGAGTCAGGGATAGGGCAAGACTTCTCTGTGTATGCTAATTATATAGTTTGTAATGGTTTAAAGATCCCAAAACCAAAAACAAAAATGGCATAAAAACAAATGCTGAATTCCAATATAACAAGAACAAATGAAACTTTGTATCATGTTGACATTACCACGCAGAAAAAAAAATTAGCCTAAGTTTTCAACATATTTTGAACTTTACTTAGCAGGTCTCTTATAGTAGTATTTGTATTGTAATTCTGAAATCATTTTATATGCATTGTAAAATAGAGTAAACGGTAAAGATATTGGTAATGTTGGAAACCACT
This sequence comes from Eonycteris spelaea, assembly GCA_003508835.1. Lineage (NCBI taxonomy): Eukaryota > Metazoa > Chordata > Mammalia > Chiroptera > Pteropodidae > Eonycteris > Eonycteris spelaea. Next base: position 122,503 of record PUFA01000471.1, on the reverse strand, counting down.
GCATAAGAAGAGAGATATGAAGATGGAATTTGGGAAGGGAGAAAAAACCATGTGATATTGGGTTTGAATTGTCAACTCAAGACAAAATAAATACAATGTGGATTTCTAAGCTCTGCCTACTAAAGGGCCTAAGAGACACTGACATCCCAGTAACAATGAGCTCATCTAGCACCAAATTCTTGGTTCTAAATACCATTCTCCTCTGTCAAGAATCATGGACTACTTGAAGAAATGGCTGACCCCGAGTCAGTATCAGGGAATGTACAAAATGAACCTTAACAGTAGAAGGACAGACTGGTACCATATGCATCCCAATGAGATGGATAAGGACACAGCATCACCTCTGCAGTGTTCTGGTCAAAAATGTGTAACCAAATCCAACCATGAGGAGACAGGTAAACCCAGAACATGGGACATTCTGTAAGACAACTGCCCTGACCTTTTATCTTTATTTTAAAAATAAATGTTATAAAAAATAAAAGGAGGAAATGTTTAGATTAGAGAAGATTGAAGAGACAAGGCAACCAAATGCAATGCATGAACCTTGATAGAATCCTAGATGAGGAAAAAATAGCTATAAAACACTTTTAGGACTACTAGGGAAGTTTCTAAAATCAATCTTATTGAAGTATAATTTATATACAGTAAAAGACGCCCATTTTAAGTGTACAGTTCTTTAAGTTTTGACAATTTCACACTCAGGTAATCACCACTCCCAATCAAGAATTTAATAGTTCCATCCCCAAAACAGTTCCCTCATGCTTCTTTGCTTTCAACAGCCTCCTAACCCCAGGCAACCACTGATGTGGTTGCTATCCTATAGAGTCAATGAGGAAATTGAAATAGACTATAAATTAGAGGGTATTATTGAATAAATGTAAATTTCCTTAGGAGTGATAATGGCATTGTGGTTATGTAGGAAAATGTTCTTATTCTTGGGAAATGTATGTTAGGTGTTTACGGGTGAATTATCATGATGTCTAATTTACTTTGATTTGGTCCAGTAAAAGTGCTTTGATCAAAAAACATAGGATGGCTGAATGGATAAGAAAACAAAACTCTGACATATGCTGTCTATGAGACCTACTTCAGATCAAAAGACACCACACCAACCTGAAAAATTGAAGGTAATGGAAAAAGACTTTTCATGGGAAATGGAAATGAATAAAAAAATGCTGGGTAAGCAATACTTTTACCAGACAAAATGGACTTTAAAACAAAGGCTATAACAAGAGGCAAAGAAGGACTCAGTAATCCCACCTCTGGGTATTTATCCAAAGAAGCCCAAAGCACTTCTTTGAAGAGATATGTGAATCCATATGTTCACTGCAGTGTTATTTACAATAACCAAGGTATAGAGGCAACCTGGGTGTCCATCAATGGATGAATGGATAAAGAAGAGGTGGTACATATATATAATGGAATATCATTCAGCCATAGAAAAAGAATGAAATCTTGCTATCTGCAGCAACAAGGATGGACCTAGAGGGTACTGTGCTGAGTGGACTAAGTCAGAGAAAAACAAATGTTATATAGTTTTACTCATATGTGGAATGTAAAGAACAAAATAAAAGAACAAACAAAGCACAGACAAAGTCATAGATACAAAGAACATTTTGATGGTTACCACGTGGGGGGGTTGGGGGATGAGTGAAAAATAGAAAAGGATTAAGAGGTACACATTGTAGTCACGAAATAGTTATGGGAATGTAAAGTATAGCATAAGGAATATAGTCAATAATATTGTAATAAGTATGTATGGTATCAGATAGGTACTAGATTTATCAGGGTGATCACTTCATAAATTGTATAAATGTCTAATCACTATGTTGTACACCTGCAACATATAATATTGTGTGTCAAGTGTAATTGAAAAATAAAAAAGTTAAAAAGTTTTAATGGTCCAGTAATGGAGCAAACAGATAACGAAAACATGGTAAGATACTAATAATTGGTGAATCTAGGTAAAGGGTATATTAAACTGTTCTTTTAACTTTTCTATAGGTTTGAAAATTTTCAAAAGAATATGTTGAGGGGGAAGTATATATATAATTTTCATCTCAGACTTTTTTCAATGCCTTTCATGACTACTTACTCAGAGAAAGATGAAACAAAGACATGTTAAAACATTTATTACCTTGTCACTCTTTTCCCATTCTTAAAAGGTATTAGGGTTCTGTCAAAAATAGAAGGCCCAAGAGGTTTTGCAGCCCCTCTTCCCCTCCACCACAAGGCCTCTCCTGAAAGCTCAGGTTCAGAGTTTGGGATTTGGATTTGGGGAAAGGGTTGTCTCTCCTCACACCAAATTCACCCCCTGTTTTAGTCAGTTCGGAATGCTATAACAATGTACTGTTGACTGAGTGGCTTATAAACAACAGATGTTTCTTTCTTACAGTGCTGGAGGCTAGAAGTCCAAGATCAGGGTACTAGTATGATTGAGTTCTGGCCAGAACTCTCTTCAGGGTTGCAGCCTGCCAACTTCTTGTATCCTCACATGGTGGGAAAGGAGCTAACTAGCTCTCTGGCCTCTCCTTATAAGCACACTAATCCCATTCATGAGGGCTCCACTCTCATGACCTAATCACCTTCCAAAGACCTTGCCTCCTAATAAATACCAGCGCATCTAAGATTAAGATTTCAACATCTCAAATTAAGGGGATGGCTTCCAGTCAAAACGACAGAGTAGGTAAATGCTATGCTTGCCTCCCTTCATGACTACCTCAAAATTACAACTAACTTACAGAACAACCATCACTGAGAATTACCTGAGGTCTAGCTGAACAGAAAAGGACATACAGAAGAAGCCACACTGAGACTGGTAGGAGGGGTGGAGCTGTAACTGAAAAAAAATTTTTGAGGGGGTGTGAGGGGGTGCTAAACATTCATTTCATAACACTATTCTTCCTGGAGCCCTTTGGTTTGGACAAATGGAAGGAGTGATCAGCCAGGTCTCAACCTGAGTTGGTAGGTCCTTATTAAGTACCTGCAGGCAGGCAGCCAAAACCAAGCTGCTGGGGAGACAACTGCTGTGCCAGCCATGAGAACATATTGTTCAGACCTGCCTTGGAGGATATAATTCATGGAAGACCCCAGTTGCCTTCCTCCTTTGGATCCACCACCATGTTCATGTGGGCTGTTCCCAGCCAGTGACTGAGTACAGCAGCAGTGCTGAGGCCAGCTCATTCTGGCAAAACATGAAGGGCTTCTCCAATGGGAGACTTTGGCTTAAGATTCCTCATGGCCTGAACCTATCTTGGAACAGCAGTGCAGTCTGTCTTCCTACCCACTCTTCCCTTCCTGTCTTTTTCCACAAGTGTCAGGTCTAATCAAGATCTGAAGGCCCTTCTTACCTTTTCCTGCTTCCTCTTCCAATGACTTGCCTTCTTGTCTAATTCCATCTTGGCATCTGCTTCTTGGCTGACCCAAACACAATTTCCCTCTGTCATACGTACTATAAAAGAGGACTAAGGCCAGAGTTTAGCAGGGGCCAGATTTAGTTCTGAAAGCTGGTATTTTTTCCAGTGTGTTTATATTAAAGGGAAGAAGAAGATGAAGAACAAGAAAGTAAAAGATTTGCATTAGATGAGTGGACAGTCAGAGAAGGCCTCTTTGGGAGGTGGTGTTTGAACAGGTAAGTGGATAAATAAATTGGCTTATAACCAACTGACAAGATAAGAGATCTCAGCTACACTGACCAAGACCAATGCATGTCAGAATACTGACCAAAATAGAAGACAAATTATGGAAGAATGTGTATAATGTGACACATTTATATGACATTTACAAATAGGTAGAATATTATGTTATACTCTTAATGAGCTTCTGATAGTAAAAGTATAAAAATAAGAACAGGAGTGATACATACCTAATTCAGAATAGTTGTTACCTCTAGGTGAGGGGTGGTGGAAAGAGGAAAATGGTTACTAGAAAAAGGAAGAAGATAGGAATGAAGGAAGGAAGGAAGGAAAGAAGGAAGGAAGGAAGGAAGGAGAAGGAAAGAAAAAAGTGAGGGAGAGAAGGAAGGAGGGAGGGGAAGAGAGAATGAGAGAGAGAAAGAGAGAGAGAATGCCAAGGATATAAACTTTGGAAGCAGAAGTTCCTTTTGACTGGAGCTCGTATGGTACTTAACATAAGTAAACAGTTTCTGGTCTTCAGGCACGTCCAATGTCCAACTCTAGAAGGGAAATCTCAAGAGTTTGCAATGATTCCCTATCTGCCTGTCTTTCTTCTACAGGTTATTCTTGCTAGCTAGCTGGTGGGAACATGACTCTGAACACATTTTGGAGGCAACAGTGAGACTGAGTGATTGGCCCAAAGCTTAACTTCTGCCTCTGCCACTGCCATCCCCAACTCTTTGAGTGTGCAAGGTCTATACAAGTTTTAACAATGTCCCTAACCAAAGGCTTCAGGCTAAAACGGTGAAACCAAGAAGAACAAGTCTGAAATCTTTCAAGGTAGCCTAGGTGTTCTGTTATGCCACTAGATTTCAGTTCTCCCGAAATAAGCAACCCTCATGGCTTGTTCCCTGAGGTCAGAAAATGTCTGCTTATGCATGTGCAAGGCTGGCATTTTTAGGATATACAAATTCAATCTAAGAATAGGCTTAAGGAGACTTATAAAGGAGCAAGGAAGTTCTCTCTTTCCTTCAGCCTTTCTCCTCTATCTTTCACTTAATTTCTTCTATCCACTCTCCTTTCCCTGCTGCTTCCCTATTCTAGTTACAATGGGTGCACAAAAGTCACCCCTAAACTACATGGCTTATATTGGCATGAGGACAGACATATAGATCAATGAAATACAATAAGCTAGAAAGCTCAGAAATAAACTCTCATGTAGAGAGAGGGTCAACTGACTTTCAACAAGAGTGCCAAGACTATTTAATAGGGAACAGACAGTCTTTAACAAATTATGCTGGGAAAACTGGATCTACATGCAAAGGATGAAGTTGGACCCTACCTCACATCATATGCCAAAATTAACTCAGAATAGAGCAATGACTTAAATGTAAGAACTAAAACTATAAAACTTTTAGGAGAAAATATAGAAACAAATCTTGGTTAGGCAATGGTCTTTTTAGATAGGACACCAAAAGCATGAGCAACCAAAGAAAAAATAAATTGGGCTTTTTCAAAATTAAAAACGTTTATGCTGCTAATAGTACTATCAAGAAAATGAAAAGACAACCCACAGACTGGGGGAAAATAGTTGCAAATCATATATCTGATAGGGGACTTATATCCAGAATATATAAATAGCTTTTATGACTCAATAAAAAATAAGTTAAATTATCCATTTTAAAAAATGGGTAAAGGATTTGAATAGACATTTCTCCAAAGAAGATGCATAAATGGCCAATAAGTACAAGAAAATATGTTCAATATCATTAGCCATCAGGGAAATGCAAATCAGAACCACAGTGAGAGATGACTTCACATCCATTAGGATGTCTCTAATCAAAACACAGATAATAACAAGTGTTGGTGAGGATGTGGAGAAACTGAAACCCTGTACATTGTTGATGGGAGTATAAAATGGGATAGCCACTGTGGAAAACAGTTTGACCGTACATCAAAATGTTAAGTAAAGAATTTTCCAAATGCCCCAGCAACTTTACTCTTAGGTATATATATATATACCCAAGAGATAAGAAAACATATGTCCACAGAAAAACTTGTACACAAATATTCATAGCAGCATTATTCATAAGAGCCAAAAGTGAATAGAAACCAAATGCCCATCAAATGATGAATGGATGTGAAAATGCGGTCTATCCATATAGTGGAATATGCTAAGTAAAACAAGCCAGACACAAAAGGCCACATATTAAATGATTTTATGTGTACGAAATGTCAAGAATAGGAAAACGCATAAAGAAGATTAGCTGTTGCCAGAGGCTGGTGAGTGAAGGGGAGAGGGAGGGGAGTATGGGGCTTTTTGGGCATTGATGAAAATGTTCTAAAATTGTGACGATGGTTATACAACTCTATGAATATACTAAAACCATTGAATTATACACTTTAAATGAGTGAATTTTATGATCTGTGACTTATATTTCAATAAAGATGTCAAAAAGAAACTTCTTGTTTCAAAACAACAACATTTAATTTGCTCATGAATTTATAACTTGAGCAGGCCTCCTTTGGGACAACTCACCTATGCTCCACTTGGCATCAGCTGGGGTGGCTCAAAAGCTGGGGCTGGAATCGTTTGGAGGCTCCTTCACTCACTTGTCTGGTTTGGCAGTAGATACTGGCTGTTGGCTGGGACTACAGCTGGGGTTGTCAGCTGGAACACCTACACTCTGCATGTGGCCTGGGACACTTCCCTGCATGGTGGCTGGGTTCCATGGGCAAGCATCCCTGAAAGAGAGGGGACCACTAAGAAGCTGTCTTTCTTTTTATGACCTACCTCTGAAAGTCACACATTGTCACTCTCACCACATTCTGTGTGTTAGAAGAGAGTAACTGAGGCCAGCCTGTATTCAAGAAGAGATGGATTAGACTCCATCTTCTGTAGGAAGTGTCAAAGAATTTAGAGGCCTATTTTAAAGGCATCACACTCTCTTTGCCCCACACATGCTCCAAATCTTTACAGTTGGGAAACCATTTTGAGTATAAACTGAGGGACCCCACTGAAATGCCTGCAGAGACCAAAAGGCAATATAAAGAAGCAGTTTGGGTCAGATGTTCAAAAGTGCCTGTCTTGGGGTTACCCCAGAGGGTGGTAGGGGCTGTGTAAACTGACCAGTGTCCTATCTAAAGAGGCTGGCGCTGCTCTACCAGAAGCCATTGCTACGTTGGGACTCCTGGTTGCTGGCTCTCCTGACTTTCTGAAAGAGGAGCCAGAAGTCTGGATTTTTATGTGAATGCTCACAGTCATTCATGACCTTCATAAAGCATTGTATAGGCTAAACAAGACCATCTTGGTTATGTCCAGGCCCACCAATTTATAAATTCTAGTGTAAATCTGTGGAGAGTTTTTCCCTCACGCAGAAATATGAAATAGAAGTTTCCAGAACTGTGTTCTCCCTTAGTCTCAATGATTCACCCCCTCTGTAGGGGCAAAGAGACCATTTCAAGAGTCTCAGCCACAAATGTTCCCCAGAGAAACAGTGCAGTGAGGCCGCTGAGCCTGGGGTCCTGGTTAATTTCCTGGTAACTAAATAAGAGAAGTCAGTGTAGAGCATGAACTTAAAAAATTCTTTTAATTTAAAAAATTTTAATTTTTTATTATGCAAATTAACTGCAAGCCATGGGAGAGGGAGAGGCCAGGTTCTAGTGAATATTCTTTCAACTTTCTTTTTTTTGTGCATGTATCTGTTTTGTTTTGTTTTCATATCATACAAGTGTTTTATAAGTAGCTTTTTACACATAATATATTGTGAACATTGTTCTACCTTAATAAGCATACTTCTCCATTATTATTTTTGATGGAGAACATGGTAATTTACTGTACTAGGATTTATTTAATCAATGCCCTACTGTACCCATCAGGAATAGTTTTGGACTTGAGGGCCAAAAACAAAAAAGTGAACAACCACATATAAATAAACTAATAGTGGCTTAAATAAGAAGTTTAAATCTCATTCATATCAGGGAAGTCTAGAGGTGCCATGTTGGCATACCATCTCTTGGCTCTGCCTATTTCAACACACTGTTTTTACCTCATGATTCTCTAAAGAGAGAAGGCAGCTGTTCTGAGCAGACGGGATGCTCAGGAGCCCTTAGATAAGGCACTCAGTCTAACCTCAGGGAACTCTCTAGAGAATGGAGGAGCATCATTTCCCGCACACTAGTCCCAGCCTCATACCACTTTTCCACTTCCAGCCCCAGGCTCTCCTTGGCTGAGGCCCATGTGACACTTTGGAATCCTCAGCTTAGCCTGCCCTCTTGGCTGAGACTTCCAGTCAGACACTCCTACCCGCACAGTGTCCCCCACTTCCAACCTCACTTGTCAGCTCTTCAAAGTTCTTCCTTCTCTGAGGACCCCCAAATTAACCCATGTTTGGCTGCAAGGTCCCTCAGACCCACTCTCCTCTTATTTCTCCAGGCCCAAGTCCAGAACCCAGGCCATTCAGTGCCCAGCAGCAAGGCTGGATGGCCTCGAATATACACTCCCTACCAACCCTCTCTCTCCAAAGCCTCCAGGGCTCCTCAATCCCAATTCCTCCCACACACCTACCAACAGCCCTTCCACACCAAACTTTCCAAATCTTCCCTCCTCCCAGAAGTGTGGCTTCACCCTCACCTGCCACATTCTTTAGCCCTTTCAGAAACCTTCCTTAACATTGCACTTTTAAAAAGAAATAAAATAAAATGAGGTCAAATTTAAGCCACCATCCAAAAATCCATGCTTAAAATGAAACTTTCAGAGACTTGGGAGGGGCTCATTTCTTTTCTGGTCCCAGGAACAAGATAAGCACCCTATATTTCTGCCCTGGGGTAGTGTAAATTCCTTAAGGACAGCAGCCAAAGTTTTGGGCACCCACCTGACTATGGAGTCTCCTCAGTGGTCTGCATACAGTGGCCCCTTCTTCAGGGTTCACTTTGAATACACTGGCTATTTTGGATTTGGGCACTCTACTTGTAGGAATTTGTATTGTCTGTCACTAAATTGCAAGACCTTTGAGGCTGGAGAGAATTTTCTTTGTATTCCCTCAGCCTTAGCACTAGGCCCGATTTAGGGCAGGCCCTGCCTGAATGTGTAGGATTATATCTTTTTCCCCTTGGTTAACAAAGAGAAATGACCAGGAGTCACTGCTCCCTCAGGGAAGGCTAAGGCAGAGGCTTGCACTTTTATGTGCTTGTTTGTTTCTTTGTTTTCTAGTTAATTAAACTATCCAGCATCTTTCTGGACACAAGAGACCCAGTGATTTCAGGACTGAGGCCACTCTCATGCCAGCAGGGCTTTTGAAGGAAGTGTCATGCTACATTCTCCTCGGACCGCCATCCTCTTCCTGCTCACTTGTGTGCTCCCTCAACTTTGTTCTGTTCCATGTTTCCCATTGATTAAATACAGCAATCTGCAAAGCAGATAAGTCTTTTCTCTAAAGGTGCAGTAGCACCAAAACAAGCAAGCAAGCAAACAAACAAACAACCAAAACAATAACAACAACACCCCTCCCCCTCCACCACTTGGTTTTCTTGAATTTTACTGATGGGTTTTAAAACATCTAAAAAGGCTCTACTTCTCTTGCAATGGAGGGTGTTAATTATATTTTCCAAGAAGGAAACACATGGCCACATCACACTAATACCTCAAACATAGCCCAACTCCTGGGACTTGGGGCACTTTTGTGTCTCAGCCAAATTCATAAATATCTGTGAATTACTGCACATCAGGCAAGGGTCACTACTCATAGCACTTCTTCCTCAGGAACTCACATACAGAACTAAGACAGACAGACCCCTGTCCAAAGCAAATTTTACAACATGCTCCAGAGAGTATGAAGAAAGTGCCCCTTAGGAACTCGGAGACCAGAGAGTCAGCTGCTTGGTGTGAGATGCTATATTAGCTTCCTAGGGTGGCCATAATGTAACAAAGTACCAAATATGCAATGCTCTCATATTGCCTCACAGTTATTGTCTCACGGTTCTGGAGGACAGAAGTCTGAGATCAAGATGACCGCAGAGTCAGCTCCTTTTGAAGGTTGTAAGGGGAATCTGTTACAGGCCTCTTCCTTAGTTTTTGGTGGTTTACTGGCAATCTTTAGTGTTCCTTGGCTTCTAGAAACATCACCTGAATTTCTGCCTTCATGTTCACAAGGTGTTCTTCCTGTGTGCATCTGTCTTCAAATTTCCCCTTTTTAGGAGGACATCAGTCATACTGGACTTAGGGCCCACCCTACTTTAGTTTACCTCATCTTAACTAATTACATCTTCAAGGACCCTATTCCTAAATATGGTCAGTCTTAGGTACTAAGAATTAGAACTTGAACAGATGAACTTTGGGGTGGGGTCCAATTCAACTTATAACAGATGCATTCTAAAAAAGGTGACAAAAACCTAGATCTTGAAGGACAATGGCACTTCAAAGGCAGAGCCTGGGAGCAAAGGCAAGAAGTAAGAGACAGAGGCAGAAGTATAATATAAGCCATGGAAATGCTTGGGACCTGATATTCACATTATTGAAGAATTAGTTGATATTCACATTATTGAAGAATTAGTTAGTTATTGAGCACTTACAATGGGTCAGTCACCATATCAGGAGCATATCAATGGCAAACAGACAATTTTCAATTTTTTCGTGCTTACAGTCCAGTGGGAGAACAGATCCCAGAAGATGCTGGGTTTAAGAGCAAGTAGAAGGAGACAGAAGTGGAACAGTAAGACAGTTTTTTTCTCTCTGCTGGTGAGAATGAAAGTATAAGTGTGATGAGTGGAGTTTGAGCAGTTGCATCTTGCCTAAGATGTTGAAGCAACAAGATAGAAAGAGACCAGGTCTCTGATATGGAGTGCCATACCAGCCTTATACATCTTTCAGCGAAAGAGAAACAAGCATCTCTCTTGTCAAGCAACTATTATTATAGCCTTTTTGTGCCACATAACCAACTTTAATTCTAACTATAATTCTAGCAGTCCACCTAAAGAATGAGTAGTAGAAAAAAAAGTAAAGAAAATATGATCAGATCTATATTTCAACTTAGATCTGGGTTCAAATCAGTTGCCTCGTTTGTAAACTAGAATAATGCCTAAAGTTGCTGTGAAGATTCAATGAGATCATACAAGTAAATTTCTTAGGATGATGTTTAACATTGTCTAAATCCATGATAAATGTATTCAGTCTTAAATACATGATAGCTGCTGTTATAATTGCTTTATTTTCACAGGTATCTCACACTCAAACTGTTCAACATTGACCTCATGATATTACTTCTTCAAAGGCTCCTTCTCCAAGGTTCCCTGCCTGATATATGGCTGTACCAGCTTCCCAGCTGTCCATACCAGAAACCAGGGGATCATTCTCTCCCACAGACAATTGGTCTCTTACCACACCTAGCCAACTCTTCTTCTTAAACACCTTCTCTTCTGTCCCCTTTGGCCACCTGTACAGCTCTCCCAGTCTTATCTATTCTCCATCCACCCTGCCTCATGAAAGGTCTTTTCAAAGGCAGATCCTATTCAGTCACTCCTGCTCTCAACTTTCTAGAGTTTTTTATGGTTTTTACAGAGAAGTAGGCCCTACGATCTGAATGGTTCCACTCTTGTCCACTTTTCTTCACTCATCCTGGTCCCCCCTCTGTCCCTGGAGACTTCTTACATGCAGTTCCCTCTGCCTAGAAACACTACCTCCTTCCCATCACCCCAGCTTTCTTATTAAACTTCAAGTCTCAGCTTAAGTTCCCTTTTCCAGGGAAGCTGTGCCCAACTCCACTATTCTTCTTTCTAAATCCTCTTTGCCCTGCATATATTTATTTTTAAATAAATTAATTATCATGGACACCATTCCATAGAAACATATATGGTTGTGTATTTACAATCTGCCCACCCTGTCAGATTGAAAGCCCAAGGAAGACAGGGATTGCATCGTCTCCCTCACTCTGTTTCTCTTTTGCCCGAGTACCACACAGCCATATTTTCCCTCAGAAAAAGGACGTTACCTTATAGTGTTTTCATAGAAATTGTCTTATTGAAATATAGCATGCAAAGAAGCACACAAATCATAAATATACATCTTGATGAATACATGAATTTTCACAAACTGAACATACTATGCAACCAGCATCCGGATGAACCAGAACATGACCAGCTCCCAGAAGGCCCTTTGTGCTTTCTTCCAGTCACCTCTCCATCAAGGATAATGCCTAGCTTACCACAATGGATTAGTTTGACCAAGTTTTATAGTTTATATAAATGGAATCCTACTGAACATATCCTTTTGTGTTTGGCATCTTTTACTCAACATTTAATTTATGAAGATTTACCCGTATGGTTATGTGTGGTTGTAGTTCATTCACTCTCATTACTATATACGGTTCCATTCTGTGAAAAGTCTACTACATATTGCTCCATGTAACTGGTGGCCATTGCCTTATATTATTTGAGTCCCAATGAAATCACTTGCTTTAGAGAGCACTCTCAATAACTGACTTATATTTGAACAACAAAGTGGTGCTTGGGGAAGACTCATTAACCAGAAATGGCCTCAATCAATGCTGGTTTGCAATGCTTAGGAGAGGTCACCTAACAGAATTGGTTTACAAAAAGAAAAAAAAGGAAAGAAAAAGGAAGGAAAGAAAAGAAAAGAGGCTGTCTTAATCTATCCAGGCTGCTATCACAAAATACCACAGACTAGGTGGCTTATAAACAGACATTTATATCTCACAGTCCTGGAAGCTGAGAAGTCCAAGATCAAGGCACCAGCAGATTTGGTGTCTGGGAAATGAGTGGAAACTGAGAACTCACTTCCTAGTTCATAGATGGCCATCTTTTTGGTGTGTCCTTATGTGACAAAAGAGACCAGATTATTTTCTGATGTCTCTTCTTATAAGGACATTAATCCCATTCATGAGCACCCTACCTCATGACCTAATCACCTTCCAAGGGCCCAACCTCCTAATACTAGCACATTGGAGATTGGAATTTCAACATACAAATTGGGGGAGGGGTGCACAAACATTCAGTTCATTGCAGAGACAAAGAAAGTTAACTAAGATTTAGTCATTCCTGGTTAAGACACAGATATGGAATGTTGTCGTGAATAAGCCCTTTAATGCTTGCTTTCAAAAGCAAGTCAGGTTCTATTGTGGAGATCACAAATGCACACAGAAAGAAGGCATGAAAGAAAGAACCTAATGACTGGGCAATGAGTATTTGTAGCTTTGGATAAAATTTCCACACAGAAAGTGTAAGGGCTTAAACTACTCAGTTAGCAGGGCAGAGGACATGCTCTGAAAAGCTGTGTCAGGTGACAGACACGGTATAGTTCTGACAAAATAATTAATGTCAAAGATTTGTGGAAAGTTAACAAAATAGCTTTGGGCTGTGACAGTGGAAAAGAGAATATATATTCTCAATTCGTACCTTATTTAATATGTGCTTTTAAATATATGTAGGTAACTGATGACTGAAAAAACATATCCACACGTTCTTTAACATCCTCCTTTCAAGAGGTGGAGCTAAATTCTCTTTCCCTTATCTGTGGGCTAGACCTGGTAGGTGGCTTCTAAATGAATAGAATAAAGGGGACATTTACGGTGTGTGGCTCTGGAGGCTAGGTCCTAATGCACTGTGGGCATCTGGTTGCTCAGTCTCTTACTTTCTCTTAGGTTATTCTGTCTGGGGGAAGCTGACTGCCATGTTGGGAGCTACCCTATGGAGAGACCCATGTAGTGATTGAGTGAGGGAGGCCTCTAGCCACTGTGAGTGAGGAGCTGAGGCCCTGCTAACAACTGCATGATTCTCTAGCTCCTTCAGCCCTGTAGCCTGACCCGCATCTAATATTCTAGGCTTAAAATTTCAAGGTAGACACAAAAGGTATTTGGGACCTCTTTGTTAGAAAAAATATGAGATCATTTTACATTTGGCCATATAGAACATTTCATTTATTGACTGCATGGATGGATCTGGGCTTAAGAAAGGATAGACTGGAGGAAGAATTTGAGATGGAAGAGACCAATGGCAGAAGCCAATAAGGATGTTATTTCAGTGGTCCAGCAAGAGAGGATGGGAACCTGGGCCAAGACTAAGGCTGTGGGGAGTGGATAGAGGAGGACACTTATAATCAGAGGGGCATTTTGGAGAAGAGGTTCTCCATCATGGACCCTTGTGCCAGTCTGATAAAGCTTATGAATCTCTTCTCAGAAAGAATAGTGTTTTACAACACCTATAATAAAACAGTATTACAAATCTGTGATATAGTCATCGTGTCCACAGATTCTTTGGCACTTCCCCCATTGAGAGAGAGGTGAGGTCTATGTCCCCTCCCCTTGTATCTAAGCTGACCTTAGGAAGAGATTTGCTTGACCAGTAGAATGTGGCAGAAGTGACATTCTGGAACTTCTAAGGCTAGCTCGGTCAGAAAAGGCCTGGCAGTTTCCTCCTTATTCTCTGAGAACTTTGGAGCTGTGAGCCACTATATAAGAAGTCCCACTACGAAGAGGCCACCATGATGGAGAGCTCACTTGAACAGACAACGTGGACAGGCTAGGAGACTGCCGAGATAAACAAACAGAAATGCTTAAGGATCCCCCAGTCATTTGGGTCATCTATCTGAAGCCTCTGACATTGCTTGGAGCCAAGACAAGACAGTCCACCAAGCCCTGTCCAAATTACAGGTTCAAGAGCAAAAGAAATAATAATAAGATCTAGCAGCAGACTTAACAAATATCATAATTTCAAATTAGTGATGAATGTTATCAATATATTAAGAGATTGGCATTATTTGTAATATATGAAAATATCTGACTTTGATTGGTGACTAAGTCATAGGTGCTGCAATTGTTGCTTACATGCATGACCAAAGGATATGCTAAATTTTAGTTAAAGGTTAATGAAAAGAAAAATAAAAAGATTTCCCATCCCAGTTTACAAGTCCTGCAAATTCTATCCCAAGTTAAGAAGCCCTATTTTAGAGAGAAATCGGGGCATCCCTTTGATGACTGATTCTGTCCTTCTTAAGAATTCAGTGAAGCCGCTTTTATAGACAGCTGAACAGACTGTATTTTTAAATGTGTTTTACTGGAAGCTTTAAAAATACCCCTCCTTTCATTCTTCTCCTCACTCTCTGATGTTCTTTCTCATTTTTCTTCTACAGCAGCTCTTGCTGTCTCTTAGTGTTCTCTGCTCCTCTCCCTCCCCATAACCCAGTGGGTCAGGCCTCCATGTCTCTGGCCTGGACAACACAAAAGGTTCTCTCAGCCTTCAGTAATGCCTGTTGCCACTCACCCACTGCCCTCCTGTCCCATGGAGCTTCCTAGAATACAAATGTCATCTCGTCCTCACCATCTCCAGCTCCCAAGTTCACACTGGTGAGCAAGAGGGAGAAAAGCTTCTATGATAAAGACATTTCAGTAAAACGCCCTTCTCTCCTGGCCACTGTGATTTTCAACACTTCCCTTACAGATCCCCAGTGCTCAGGCTGGTTCCGGTTACTCGGGGTTTGCTTTTCATTTCCGCCCTCTCTGAACACCTTCCTTGCATTCATCCCCAAGGCTAAGACAGACTTACTAGTGAAGACAAGGCTGGCATCACCTCCTTCAGGAAGCTTTTCTTAAGCTCCCCATTGTAAGATCAACTAATGAATCCTTCCTCATTGGCCCATCCACTCTATGGAAGGGTGGATTTTTCCCTTCTACATTTTATTGAAGGACAGCACACATACAGAAAAGTGCATGTATTATAAAGTGTATTGCTATATGGATTTTCACAAACTAAAGGGACTCGTTGCACTTGTGTATAAGCAGCACCTGGAATAAGGAACATAACTTTCTCAGTCTCCCAGAAGTCTTTCTCTGCCCAGTCACTATACCCACCCACGAAGGGTAACTATTGTACTGATCCCCAACTGCAAAGGCTAGTTTGGCCTGGTTTTAAATTTCAGGTACATGGAATTATATAGTATGTGCTTTTTGATGTCTGGCTTTTTCTGCTCAATATCATGTTTGTGAGATCCCTCTGTATCGTTATGTGTGATTACAGAATGTTTATTTTCACTGCTGTATAGTATTTCACTGTGTGAAGGCAACCACAGTTTCTTTTCCCATTCAGCTGTTGATGGGCATTTGGGTAGTTTTCTGTTGGGCCCATTGCCAAAAGTATAGCCAGTGAACATGGTGAAATACTTATGGTGAACATAGGTATGTAATTCTGGTTGCATATATACTTAATAACCTACAAAGACTTCTTGAAACAACAATACTTATTGCACATCACTATAATCTGCCTCCCTGTAACCCTCTTCTAGGTTGGGAGCATCTTTAACAATGGGCTATGTCATAAATTTTTTATCATCACTATCTAGCTTGTAGTAGCTGTTCAATACATATTGCTCAAATGAATGAATATTGACAAATTGCTAGGAAAAAGGTATTCCTCCTATGGTCTTCATATTGTCTCATCTTTCTATTTTTAGTTAGCTTCTCCCAGATTCTGGTTACTTACTATTTACATTTTTCTATCAGTTCATTACATTTTTATTACAAATTTACTCAAATTTATAAGAACGTGAGATATACACATTTACACACACACAGACACACAAGGCTTCCCTTTTCCCATCTAAGCTCACAGAAAGGAGTGAGACTGAAGTAATTTGAATATGGGATGGTCTACCTACTACTCTATTTGAGGAGAGTCTTAGCTACACTACCAAGTCTTTGCTCCTGGGACAGGAAGCAACATGAGTCATTTAGGTCATACTCCAATTGTTTTATCATTTCAGTTGTTGAAAAATACCACGCACATAGAAAGGAAGTTATTCTATCTTTAAGTAGCACTTCGGGGCACACCTATAGGAGATTCGCTCCCCCAGAACTTAATCATTTCAGTTTTGCTTTTCACACTTTTGATGGTTTCTTGTAGGGTATGAATGTCTCTTTTGTTTCATTTTGACTCTGTCTCCCAGAATGGTTCCTCTCTGTAAGTTAAATGGTAATGAATTCTTACAAATATCTGACTTTCAATTGCAAAGTGATCAAAAGAACTATTTAAAACTGTTTTACTGTTCTTGCTAGTTTACATCACTGTTATTGCCGGAAACACTATTTTGCCATATATATTTAGTTCACTCTTTCCTCTTACTCCCAGCAATATGATTTAAGTTATTCCTCATGGCTTTTAGAAAATGGTCCTCAAGGTTGGGGAAAATGAGTGGGTATCTTCCTTTAGGGATTGAAAGAGGCACATCTACTCATCTAGGTAAAATAGAAATGCATTTAGTGTTATTAGAATTGTTTAGAACAATGCAAGATTGACTCACATATTAGTTATTTATTGCTGCATAACCAGTCCCTCCACAATTTAGTGGTTTAAAACAACAAACATTTATTATCACCACGTTTCTATGGGTCAGGAATTCAGGAGCGGCTATGCTGAATACTTGTGGCTCTGGGACTCTCATAATGTTGCAGTCAAGTTGTTGGCTGGGGCCACAGTCATGTGAAGGTTTCACTGGGGCCACAGGCTCTGCTTCCAAGATGGCTCACTCACATGGCTGTTGGCAGGGGGCCTCAGTTCTTCGACACATGGCTCATTCCATAGGGCTGCTTGAATGTCCCTATGACATGGCAGCTGGCTTCCCCCAGATAGCAACGAGGAAGTCACAATGCCTTTTATATCCTAATCATGGGTGTAATGGACAGTCACTTCTGTCACATTCTATTCATTAGAAGTGAGTCACTGAGCACCGCCCACAGCTAAAGGAAGGAAAATTAAGCTCCACTTTTTGAAAGAAGGAGAATCAAAAAATTTGTGGACAGATTTAAAAACCACCACAGGTGGTAAATAGGTTAATCGAATCCAATCAACTGTTGGGGCAATGTGGGTGATAGCTACAAATTTTCCTCCCTTTCACACAGATGACAAAGCAAAGAGATAAGAGGTTAGGAAAAAATCAGGGTAGGATTTACCTTGAACTTGGAACCTGAGGTTGAGAAAAAAATTCCATCAGAAGGGTATGGCCTTGGATTTTCAGTTGTCATAGCAACTATAAACGGGATTAAAAAGGGCTCTGTGGGTATGTCTCAGGTATAAGCAAAATCTCCCTGGAGATTTCTAAGGCCCATATCCTGCATCTTGGCCTCCAATTTCTAGCTGGCCACAAATATGATCACTATAGTGTGGTGGACCATTGACCAGTGTTAAAGGATAATTCTCAAAAGAAGGCAAAATCATGATTCTCATACAAATATACAATGAACATGACAAAGGTTTTATTTAACTCATTAATTAAGTGAAGGAATGGGTAAGGTATTAAAACCTGTCTAAAAGAGAATCCCAAGAACAGAAACATTTCTAGATCAGGAATATTAAAATAAATTTGCAAATGAATGCGAAACTGGCTTTTGGTGTGGAGGTGGTCCCTTCCCCAGATAAAAAACTATTTGCTCGGTCTATAGGCAAGAAATAGTCACAGTGCTATTAGATATCTGTACCTTATAGAGTTGTAAAATATCCTAGGCACAATGGGTGGTATTGCTGTAGGTTCCAACAATGTCGCCCCCCTTCAGGCTCCACCATTGCATTGAAAGTACAGCCAGTAATCTCTTTTGCTTGTTCCAAAGCCTTAAAAATTTCCTTACATCAAGGCATCTCAACTCCCTTGAGATGACAATACACATTCCTCAGAGGGGTTCCTTTTAACCTTGGGAAGGTTGAGAATTGAATATGGAGAAGATGAAATCAATCAAACATACCATGGTGATATTTTGGTGTAACATTCAATAATAATCTATCGTGTAATTTAATTCGTAGTGTTTATGAAAACTTGAGGGTAGTAAAGAATCATACAGCTAGCTTTATGATTCCAACTTAAAATTATAATATTTTAGACTTGTGATTTTAAGGTAAAAAGAATCAAAATTTGATTTGGAAAGCAGAGTTGCAATGTTTAAGGCAATGGGGTATTCACAAATTTAATTTATTCGATTTACAAATGTTTAAGTCCTTGGGAAGATTTTCTTGTTAGGGTCGTAAGTTTGTCCATTCAGGCATACGAATGCTCAAAAAGAAAATAAGTCAAATTCAATATACATACCTCAGTCTAAAATGTTTAGGAAAATTTAACTAAACTTATAAATGGGTGGGAGAGTTTAAGACCATTTAGTCTGTTCAGCTTGTCTTGATTGAACCTTAATCAAAGCCCTCTCTAAAAATGATTGCTCTAATTTTATATAAAAATAACAAGGTTAATAAATGGAAGTTAAATACTTGTGAAAGTCTAGATTTTAAAATCTGGAACTTTAACAAATCAATAATAATTTAAAACCCAAAGGTAAATGGTCTTTTCAATACACACCCACACGAATTTACAGGGATATCAAATTTCCATTAATGGTTGGGAGGGAAGAGAGGTAGAAACAGGTAAAAGTAGGGTGGGACAGGAAGCATAAAATGAAGTCACATTCTGTTTTCTTTTAAATGGATATGTGGTAGTTTTGAAACATAGCCCCAAGATACTTTGACATACCTCCCATCCAAAGAAAAGAGGGAGGGGTCGACGTCCTCTCCCTTTTGAATTGGGGCTCTGTGACTGCTTGACCAATAGAATATGGCGAAGGGACACGGCTAGTTTCCATGCTCAGCCCTCAAGTAAATGGCAGCTTCCCTTTCCTCTTTCTTTTGAGTGCTCATTCTTGGCACACAGCCACCATGCTGTGAGGAAGCCCAAGTGATCCTGTGGAGAGGCCCACATGGAGAAGAACCAGAGCCAGCACCAACTTGCCAACCATGTGTGTGAGCCATCTTGAAAGTGAATCCTGGAGTCCCAGTCGAGCTGCCCCAGCTGACACAGCGTGGAGCGAAGGAGTTGTCTATGTCAAGCCCTGCTCAGATTGCAGATTCTTGAGCAAAACAAATTACTTTTGTTGTTTACACCACTAAGCTTCAAGTTGGCTTTATATAGTAATAGATAACCAAAATAAGATACAACTTCCACATAGTAAAGTGTACAAATCTTAAGTGTACAGACTGATGAAGTTTTACATTTTGTATATGACTATGTAGCCATCAATCAGGTTAAATATAGCATATTTGCATCTCCCCAGAAGGTTCCCTAGTTGAAGAGCTTCTTGAGGTATGACCCAGACATCTGAACTATCAGCCCACTATTAGCCCACTGGGCAGCTCAGCATTTATTTTTTCTCAGAGACGTTTCCAAATGAAACTGGATTAGAAACATTCTCCAGCATCCATTGATGAAAGAAAAACAGGCAGTGATGTGTGGGCCAGAAATAAGTAAAGTCTCAAATGGGAGACAACCAGATTTCAGTCTATAACCTCTGGGAAGCAGGTCAGCAGGAAAATGAGCTGATCTGCTCTTAAACCTCCCATCAGCAGAGTCACCTCATAAAATGCAAGCGCATAGGGTGCCGTCTTAATACCTGTGGTCAGGCCTCTGAAGCCTGATTTGGTACTTACAGTCCTAATCGTCCAAAGCAACTAAGGCCAAAAGGGCTTTGGGGAATCTTTAAGCTGGGTGGAGAAGATCCCCCGACCGCCCCCAAAAATCTGCTCCACCAACTGCTTTACTTCAAACTGTGGGTTGATTTCCATTGATCACACTTGGCCATAATTACCCTGGAGCAGCCTTTCTCCTAGGCCTGGAGCAGGAATTTTAAGGGGCTCCTGACAAAGCAGGTCCCTGAGACCAAACAATAGTGCAGGTTCAGGGAAAAGACTGGGTAAGAAAGTGTCCATTCCCACTGCTCTCCTTCGGAAGACCCAGGTTCCAGGCCGGCTTGGGCTCTCCCCAGGTAGGAACCCGAGTTCCTCCACTAAATAGATTTTCCTTTTGTTGTCACATTAATTTGCAACTCATTAATAGTGACAGAAGTGAGGTACTGCACCAAGTCTATTTGCATATTCATGAGTGACTTATTATTAAACAAATAAGATTTTCCTATCTTCGCAAGCACCCAAAGTAAGGCTGAACAGTACATTACACCGGCCCTGATGCTCTATTCTCTTTTAATATGTTAATAGATGCAGTTGATTTCTTTAAGTAAATACGCATCTATAAAACAACACGTACTTTATAAAAAAGAAATCATTTAAATAATAATCCATTAGCAAAGTTGGCAACAATTTAAGAGGAACAACCCATTAATACCAACGCGTGAGAATTAATTTGCGAATTTTAACTCGGTTGGGTGGTGGGTTGCGGACCACGGAGGAGGACCTTGGAGAGTATGTGCGCGCTTAAAAAATATTTTAATGAGTTTCCAGAGACAAGCACTTGAAGCCTGCGCGTCTTTCGGGGCCGACTTCTAGTAGGTCGAAAACTGCCTGCGTCCTGCCCCTCGTCAAACGTTTTTTCCGGTGTCCGCAGGGCACTGGAGTCGTGAGCTGAAAGCAGGCCCCAGCGGCCCTCCATCAGCACCGGGTTAAGCGGGGTGGGGGTGGGGCATGGCCTGGTCTTTGGGCGAAGCTCCCCCACCGGGTTGGGACTGGTGGCCTCCCTGCCTATTTACCCCGCTCTGGTACATCTTTCCTCACAGCCAGTTCTGTCCTGCCGGGGTCAGGGTGGGCTCCCCCAGTGGCGGCGCGGAGCGCGGGGCCAACCGCGAACCCTTATCTCGGCTGAGTCAGACACTCGCCGCGCGGAATCTGTTGACATTTACATGTTCGCAGAAGCCCAGAGCACGGGCGGGGCGGGCAGGCGGACTGGGCGAGAGAGGGAGGGGACGAGTGTGGGCCTGCGGTCGGCCCGAATATGTGGTGAGCTCGTGAAGGGGGGCGGGGTGAGTCGTCTCTACGAAAAAAAAAGTGGCCCGCGGCCCAGAATCTTCCAACCGGCTTACTGGCATAGCCAGGAATCGAGGTGGTGGTGTTGAGGGTGCGGAGGAAGGAAGATTGGGCAGCTGGTGGTGGGGGTCTGCGGCTTGCAGGGGTCGGCTCCAGCCGCTCGGCCCCCAGTGACCCGTAGGACACAAGTGCATTTGTGTCGAGCCGTGGCGGGGATTAAAGTGCCATACGGCTCGAGCGAGGGGGGCGAGTCGGGTGGAAAACAACTCCCCGCGCGCACAAAGCGCGCATTGTTCCAGCCACCTCCATTATGCCGCGCTGCAGCCAAGAGCCCGTTTCGCAACTGCCCGCCCGACGCACGCGCGCGCCGCACGCACACACACACACACACACACACACACACACACACACACACACACACACACACACACACGGGAATTCGCTCCGGCCGAGGACGGGGGTGGGTGCGCTTCGCCGGGAATGGGAGAGGTCGCTTGGGCGGGTGGCGGTGGTGGTGGTGAGGCAGGCTTGTCGGCTTCTTTTTCAGCTCCGCTGCTTGTCTATTCAAGGCTGGGCTTTTTCATGTCTCCTCTCCCTAATCTCTTCCCTGGCTCTTTTTCCTTTTCTCTGGCTCCCCAGGCCTGCCCAAGTGCACCCAGAGCCTGGAGCTCCTCGGGAGAGGCGGTGACGGTGGGGTGGGGCGGGAGCGCTCCCAGCCAGTGTAACCCGCGGATCGAAGCCTGAGGCGCGCAGCGCTTGCCTGCACTGCTGAGGACACGTGCTTGGGAGGAACGGGGGAAGCATCCCGCCTTCCAAGGAGGCTCTCTGGGCTCCCCCATCCCGTGCTCTCCAGTACTTCCTTAGGCCTGGAGCTTGATATGCAAAATCCTGCGCGGCACTGCCACGGGTGCATGCCAAGTGGGACAGCTCGGCCGCCCACCTCACCACGCCAGTGCCGTATCCTCCTCCCTCTCTGGCTTTCACAGCATTGGTTAGGAATTTAAGGCTTGCCAGCCTCTTCGGACCTTACCTGTTTTCCCCGAGAGTGGAGCGGTGTGTGTGTGTGTGTGTGTTGTGTGTGTGTGTGTGTGGTGTGTGTGTGTGTGTGTGTGTGTGTGTGTGTGTGTGTGTAGGGGAGAGAACCTAGGCGGCTCCTCGCCTCCGCGCCGCCCTCCCTAGTGGCAGGTGGGGAGCGTAGGAGCATGAGTGCGGCGAGCCAGCGCGGTCTGGTTTCCTTTACGTTTACAAGCTATAAATAAACTTCCCCTTGGGCGGATGCGCGCGGCGTCCAAGGGCGGCTTCCCGCCGAATCCGGCGGGTGGTTTACGATCCGGGCCGGGAGCTGGTCCTAGCGCGGCCTGAGCCCAGGGTGGGGCGCTGGCTCGGAGAGAGCTCAGAGGTCGGCCAGGAGTGGCCGAGTGACCCTCTATCCCCCGCGGAGCTGGGGCGCCTCTGCAGTGAGGCCTGAGGGTGGGGCTGGCTGATTTATGAGCCGTCACCCCACCCCGCCCCTCCCGTTTCACTTGTTTTCTTCGCCTTCTCCAGCTCAAACCCAGTTCTTAAGGCCTCGCCCCCAGCCCTGCTCAGCGAAGATTTGGCAATTTCAGGCTGCTGGGGCGCCGACACCGGCCCCGGAGGGGCACGTGTCCGCAGGGTGTGGGTGAAACCCTCGGTTGCTTGCACCTTGACGCCCCCACCCGGAGCGTGACAAGAGGAGGCAGTCGGGGGCGGCCTTGGCCGGAGAGGCGGGGAGGAAGGGCTGGCCGCGCGACTCCGGAAACCGCGGGCCTGCCGGGTGGATCACTGACCTTCAAGGTCACCGGGCGCGGGGAAACCACTGGCCCACGCCAGAGCAGAGGCCACCGGTCCAGTCAAAACCCTACTGGGGGGTGCGCAGCTCTGCAAGGAAGCTCAGAGGACGCGATAGAAGACGTAACTTGGAAGCCACCACAAGTCCCAGTACTGTTCTTCATCAATGGGGCGCGCCGTGTCACTCGGCGTGGGGGAGGGGGAGGCTAGTGGACGTGGAGGGGCCCATGGGGACTGTAAAAGGAGTGGGGTGACTGGCAGCAGCTACGTTCGTTTCCGCTGAGACTCGGGAGGCCACGGAGGAGGCGGCCAGCCGTGTGGGCGAGAGTCTGGCTTGGGAACCCGGAGGCTCCGTAGCGAGCGTCCCCAGCGTCCCCTTCCCTCCTGCCTCCGCCCCGCTGCGCCCTAGGCTCACTCCCCTGCCCCATGTTTGTTTAACCCTCAACCCTCTGCCGAGGCCGCGGGTAGAGGGATTCCTGTCCGAGCTAATCCTGAGGCTGGACCTCAATCTCCGGCCACGAGAGCGCCCCACCCCCTTCGAATCTAGAGGCCGAAGGTCCCTATGGGCAAGAGCCTCCACCACCTAAATGGGCCTGGGGGCCATCAGGTGTTGACAGAAGGGGACCCTTGGCAAGGTCCCCATTGTTTCCCGGGAGCTGGGAAGCTGACTCACGCTCTGAGCGCAGAGCGCTGCCGAGTGTTTTCTCGGCAGCCTTACCCGAGTGCTTTATTTAGACAGGCTTTATTTACAGTACACATGTTTTCGGCTCGTTATTCTGGAGGCGGGTATGGAAACCGGGCAGAGCAGGAGTTCTCCCTGTGAGCCTCACGTTTGGAAGGGGCTAAGGCTCAGCGCAGTCGAAGGATCCCACTACTGCTTGCTATGTTCCCTAGTGAGATGATGTGTGCAAAAAACTGAATGGGAGGACGTGAGGGCACTCGGAGGGGCGCACAGGGGTCATTCCCTCCCACAGTATTCGCTCCTCAAAGTACATGGTACCCAGAGAAATGTGACTTCAGGGAGGGTGAGGGTCCCAAGATGACACCAGCTTAAAGAGAAAAACATCTTAAACTCCATTTCCCGGACTTCTGCTCCGGTTTGGAGACTTCAGGGTGACCCAGGCTATGGTCTCTCTGGATTCTGTAAAGGGGCTTGTCCTGACTCCTGAGTGGAGGGTACAGGCCAGCCAGGCAGCTGGAAGGCCTCTGGTGGCCAGGCTGCAGTCAAACTTGCTTTTTGCAGCGGCTCAGTAAGTGGGTGGTCCAGTTAGGGACTGCAGGAAATTGTCTGAGCTAGATTAAATATTTTACAAAACCTTAGTGGGGGCCCTAAGGTTGATTTGAAGCTGGCAATGTTAAACAAACAAAAATTAATGAGTTCTCTCTCCTGACTTTTTAGGTACAGTTCAGAGAAAACTCAAGGTAGCGATCACTCTTTAGAGGAAGCAAGTTTAATGGTGTTTCCTCTCATTTTTCTCCACCCCAGGAAGTTGCGGTCGTCCTCACTGCTGCTTACAGAGCTCAGTAGCCCCTCTGGGGTGGGGGTCAGAAAGGCCTCTCGGGGTCCCTCATTTGGGGACAACAGCTGGCTCAATCTTCCATGGCCACTAAATTCTAAGTCTTAGCGTATTTGCTTTCTGACTTGTTTGGAGTGAAGCGCAGCTTCAGCAGAGGTGCTCATGCCCTAGGAACTGCATGGGGACACAGTGCAGGCATCAGGACCCTTCTCCAAGCCTTCCCCTAGGGCAGCCCCTGGGGGAGAAAGGCTTCCTTTTCAAGAGTCAAGGCCTAACAGCCTTTGCCTGTTTTTCTCTCCCTCCCTTGAGTCTCTGGCTGCAAATTCTGAACTGCTTTCTGGGATTTGTATGCAGTGTTTCCCTTCCTGAATCCCACACCCTTCGTCCCTGCCCCTGGCCTGGGGGTGACCACTCCCTGCACGGATGCCCACCCCATCTCCATATCCAAACTGCAGTGTATGAGCTCAGCAGGCAGGAACGGAACCATGGCCCTGTGAGAGAGGGAACTGGCTTGACCTTTGCAGGAGAGGAAGAGAAGGCCAATTCACAGCTCACAGCGCTGCAGGGAGACCTAGGGCTGCACAGGGAGCCACAGGCATTGCCACAGTCTCAGCAGCTCTGACGTGAGCCTGTAAGAGGAAACCAGCTCCGGGAAGCTGGGAGCTTCTGTGCCGCGTGCGCGCCGGGTTGAGATGCACAAGCGGCTCTGCATGAAGAGAACTGCCTGTGGGGGCTGCGGCCTGCCAGTGTAGTGAAGTCCAGGGGGCCTCACAGGCTGAGGGCCCAGCCGTCACAGTTTGGGATTGCTGTGGAGGATGGGGCCTCTGGAGAAGACAGTCCTAAAGGACGCTGTTCTTAAGAGGCCCAGCCACTTGGAGACTCGCTCATCAGATGCGGGTGGGGAGTGCTCCAAGCCGCTTAGGAAAGTACAGCTTAGGAAGGGAATAAGGACAGAATTGCTAAAGGATGGAGACCTGGAGTCTGGGCTGCGTTTTAAACATTAATACTTGAGGTGGCTCTTTGAGACAGCACCTTCCCAGGGAAAAATAGCAGGCCCATTACTGTAAGTCCCAAAGACCTCAGGCACAATGATCTCAGAGCCAGCAGTCAGTCCAGGCCCACGTAGGGATGTGTGACTCGGGAAAAGACTGCGGAAAGTGCAGCCCACGCTGGTCTCTTCCCAGGCTCTGAGGGAGGGGTAGGCTGTGATGGAGCGTGCTGCTGCCATTTGGGGGTGAGGTAGGGGAGGTGTTGCCTGAGCTTCGCTGCTGGAAACCATTGTTTGAGTCTGCACCCAGCGCGCTTCTCCAGCCGGGCTAATTCTCCACGTGTTCAATTTTCGTGTCTGAAAAAAAGCAGCAGCATAGAAACAAAACCATATGACACGACTGGGCTGCAAACCTGGAAGAATTGAAAGGATGGGGGAGGTGGCGGCTGGGAAGGAGGGGAAAATATACGTGTGTGGGGGGCAGCGGCACACCACTCAAAAGTTTCAGCTATTTCCTACCCGATCTCACCTCCCGGTGTGCTCATCTGATGCCGTTCCAACTCCCTCAAACCGTTCCGCAGCCCCAGCGCCAGCGGGAGGGTGGAATTACAGTTGGGAGGCGAGGCGCTGCGGCGAGAGGCGACGCGCAGAGCCAGGGAGCGAGGAAGAACAGGCTCGCAGCCGCCAGACACAGGGCCAGCTCGGGCCAGCAGTCCGTCCCCAGCGGCTCGGCCCCCCTACTGGTCCGCAGTGGGGAGACTGGTCACAGCACACCCTCTGCTGGTTGGGGAAAGGGGGACAGGGTTTCTTCCGCCTACCTCTTCGGGACACGATGCCCCTCCCCACTTCCCTGAGAGCCATTTCTTTAAAAAATAGCCTAAGAACCAAACATAGAGATTCGGGTTCAGCCTTTCCCCATCCCCTGTGTTCTCTCTGCGTTCTCTAAACCCGCGAGGGCGCTTTAGGCCCGGCCTCTCTTCCTCCCCCCGCTTCCGCCTGTGCACGAGCCGGTGGCGGTCACTTCTGCGACTCTGGAGGCCGAGGGCCTGGGGCTTTTTCTCCCAGGGCTTTCCCCCTCCCCCCTCTAAAGTCATCCCCCTTCTCCACACTTTATCTGGCCCCCTTCCACGTTCGCGCACACAAACAACCCGGGTTCATAATCTCATTAGCATAGGCCTGGATCTGGGTGACCGCCAGGCTCCCCATGCGCCCCGGCGCCGCGCCGTGCTCGGCTTCTCAGCGAGAGGGAGGTTCCAGCAGGCGTGAGCCCTGGGCGGGGGGCGGGGATCGTGGGGTACAGTGTTGGCTTTGGGGCAAGACTGGGGCCGGCCGGGAAGTAGAGGCCGCCCGGGACAGCCAGGGCCGCGGGAGGAAAGCCCCTCCCAGCGCCCAGTTGCCGTGGTCCCCGGAGCAGATGGCAACTTTGTCTCCTGGTGTGCGCGCAGCGACTTTCAACACATTCAAAAGGCTGCGCTCAGCCTGTCGGGGAAGCCTCGCTGACATTCAGAACCGATTAAAGACTCGAGACGGTGCCAGGCGCAGTGGAGAGTTATGAATTAATCATGGGGTTACCGATATCTGAGGCTCCCCAGGGCAGCCCCTCTATTATTAAGCGGCCCCCACTGCCCACTCCTCACCCCGCCTCCCGCCACAAAGGAGTAGGCTCGGCGCCTTTTGCACTGCCCAATTAACAGCCGCCGGGTAATGTGAAAAGTGTTTGCCCTGCCACCCTCAGTGCGGGCTCAGGACGCGACGCTGGGCCTGCCAGACGAGCGTCAGGCAGAAAGCTCAGCCTCTGGGATAGGCTCCGGGTGAGCGCAGCACTCCCGCCGGGGGTCGGGTGAATTGCGTTCTCAAACTATGTGCCCCAGGCCCGGCTCCCTTCACCTCTGCAGCAGGGGGAGACCCGGTTAGTGGGCAACGCTGGGGGCCACCCGCCGCCGGTACATGTCCTGGGCTCCGCGAGCAGCGGCAGACATGTGGTTTCGTGGGGTGGCTCTGGTTATGCTCCAGGCATGGAAAAGCGAGGTTCATGTGTGCTGTGAAACCCTGCAGAGTCCCTGGGCCTTCTAGGAGGCCCACTGGGTGGAACCCTCATTCCTCAAGCAGCCCAGAGGCACCCTCAATAACTCGCACCCCTGGGAACCCATGCACACATTTCGACCATCGAACCCCCTGTCTGCATACCGTTAAATCACGCACACCCTTCTAATCTTCCCTATTTATTTCCCTGGCCTGTCTGGCCACAGATTTCTGCAAGACAGAGCAGTCTTCGGGTTCCTCCTGCTTCCAGAGGGGCCATAAAAAACAGATGGTCTCATTAGGAACAATTTATGCATATATATTTCGAAGAGTTCAGCAGAGCAGGGGTAGGTTTGCAGCCCCTGCGTCAGGCAGGAGCAAAATATCACCACTTGCAAATGTTTCCAGTTTGCAAAATAATGGCCTATCCAAAGTAGCTAAGCAACGAATTACTCAAACACTATAAGGTTAGATGCCAATATTATCACATTCCTCGTGTTCCTTAAACCGTCCTCCTCCGCGGTCACTGGATTTCTGAGGGAGGCTCGCGGCCTCGCACCCCTACACCCGCGGCTTCCTTTCAACGACTATTTCCAATCTCCAAGTCAAATCACTTATTAATTATAGAGGCAACTCGAGCAAACCCAATTACCCGTAGGCAGCTCTTCCCAGATGGGAAGTCCGTCTCGCGGCTCCCACGGTAGCCCAATTTCTGGGGAGCCCCTTTTTTTTTCTTTTGCGTCCGATTTCTTTTTGTCCGTGGTCCGCCAGCGGCCCTGAATGTTTCCTCTCCCAGATTCTTCTTCCTAGAGGCAACTCCATTTTCTTACTGAGTTCCCTTTCCTTCCTCCAAGGAGACTTCCCCGCCCCTTAGGAGGCGCTGCCTTCAGGCTAAATTTACCGCCGCGCCAGGTTTCAGCCTTAGGCATTGAAGACCTGGCGCAGGAATGGCGGAAGCCGGATAAAGAGCCCTTTTCATTTGCAAAAGGCGGAAGGCTGAGTGATTCGCTCGCTTGGCTGGCCCTCCACTCCTATTTTCTCCCTTCAGGCCTAGCCGGTGGCTTGGGCTCACCTCGATTTGTGAAATGTGGCCTTGGACTCCGCGGGCGTGCTCGGAAAAAAGGCCACCTCACTTTCAATACCGCCAACAGTTCTAGCCGTGTGGTAATAGTGATGCTAACTCGCAGGACTTGGTGCCAAGCAGTTTACGTATACATGTGTCTTCTTTAAACCTCGCAGCAACGCATTTATATGGGCCTCATTTCTCCCATTTTGCAGGTAAGGAAACAGGTTAAGAAACTTGGCTCAAATCACGTAGTTAGTTGGAAATAAAGCCCTTAATCCTAAACCAGAGTTTTTATCCGCAGCTTCAAAGACACCTTCTGGATAGCATAAACCGCAGGGGCCAGGAAAGGGACGGTTTGTGTGCAGCAGAGGACACCTGGCAGCTCAAAGGCCTCGGAGGTTTCAGGCAGGTGATCTAGGCATCGAGTAAGGGAATTGGAAAGCACACCAGTGGGACGTGAGAAGAGACCTGGGAACCCGAGGCGCGCCTTGAAATGAGGTGCTAGGGTGGCTGCATTGGCTTGGTGCAGGATTGTGATACAAAGCGCAGCTGCAGGGGTCTTGCAGCACTTGGAGAAGAGTCCTGTCACCCCTTCGCGGCCACAACAACCGCTTCCAGGGCTGTGGCGCGCGTGGGACGCATTGCGAGTTGTGGAGGGCTCGCCCCCGCAACCTGGTGGTGGTGGTGGGGGGGGCGCAGCATGCGATAAGGTTCAGGAGGTCCCTAGAGGCAGTTGGCCTCCGCCGCGATTCCCGGCGCGCTTACTAAGATGGAGCCAGCAGTTCAGTGGAGGAGGGGAGGAGAGGAGAAGGGAGCGGAGAGAGGGATGCGCGGGCGAGCTGGTAACCGTCTGCAGCGAGGAGTGTAATTGCCCCTGTGACCGCGGGCGGCGAGGGCGGGGCGCGCGCCCAGCCTCTTCCCTCCTACTCTGCTGCCGGCGCAGAGCTGGTTTTGGCTGGAAAAGCGCGGAGCACCTCGAGGGCCTGGCGGGCTGAGCGCTGGGCGAGGCCAGTCCCAGACCTCGCCGCCTGGGGCCTTACCCGGAGCGTAGACCACTTTGGCCCCCAGGCCCTTCCAGACACCTGCCTCTCTCTTAGGGTGTACCCTAGCCAGTGCTTGGAGTTGTCAGCTACGCTTGCGTGATGTCCTTCCCTGGAGAGCGGCCAGCCTCGGGTGGCGGGCGGCCTATGAGACCGTTTACTCGGCACGGGCGGGCCCTGAAGCCTGCGCACTTTGGGTCGTTCTGGGCCACCCCAGTTTGGCTAGGGTCCCTGGGCCAGAAGGGAGACAGGACTTAGGACGGTCCCTGCGCCACCCCCCTCTCTTGCGCCATCAATGGGTGTTCTTTGTCCTTTGGTAGGTTCCTGGCTCCGCGCCAAACCGAGGGGACCGGATTAGGGGTGGAGAAGGGGGCCTGGGCCTGCCAGGGATTCCAGAGTTTGTAACTCGTGTAGTTTCTGGCTTTCACGGCTCACTCGAAATCCTCCCAAGGAAGATGTCTGCCAAGGAGGCCTGAGCGAGCGTCCTGCGGCCATCTGGGTGTGTGAGTGTGCGGGGGTGTGTGCGTGTGGAAGGATGGAGCCGGCCAGGCACTTTCTCGGCCGTGGTGCTGCAAGCGCAGCTTCTAGCGCGGGGCCTGGCTCCCAAGCTCGCCCGCGCCCTAGCCTCCGCCCCACGGGCGCCCCTGCGCCCCTCTCTCGTCTTTTTCCCTGCCCCCGCGGCAGGAACTGTTAACCCAGGCTGGTGACGGGTGTCTCGGCGCCCGTGTGGTGCGTTGGTCTTTATACCTCGTGAGTTCAACACTAATGAGTTATGGGTTGGCCCACGAAAACATAATGTGTAAATTAGAAATTTAATGATGTGTAAGATTAAAAGCTGCGCAGGGTTGCATTTATTTAAGGCTGCCATCTTGTGTTCGCAGAGAAATTACTTGAACGACATTGACCCCCCTCGCCCGGAGGACTGGAAAAGGCACGGGAGACTGCGGAGAGTCCCGGGGACTGGGGTGTGGGACTTGAGGCCTGAGGCCTTCTGTGGTGGCCGAAGGCCTACTCTGGATGGGCCCATTCACAGGAAGCCTACAGAGGAGTTCTTTCTGGGGTCCAGGATTGGCAAGGGTCTTGCCAATTTCTGGGAAACTAACTGCTGCCTGTCCTTGTGCATTCCTGCGTTGTAGGGGTTGTTTCCAGAATTCAATGGCACCTTCTTTTTTTAAGTGATTTTTTTTACCCATTTCCCTTCTTTGTTTAAGCTACAAGTATTGGCTTTACCCTCGTTGACATAAGACCCATCCTGTGAAGCAGCCAGGGTCCCCTAGACCTGGTCAGGCCTGGACTCTGCATCCTGAACCCTCGGGTTTACACAGATTCAGTTCACTCTTTATGGATTTTTTTCTTTTCCTTTTTGCAAATTTTAGGGGAAGTTGAAAGCAGAGACTCCCTGCATTTACGCTCTGACATTGGGGTTCCCTGCACCGTGCCAGCATGCCTGGGCACAGGCCAGCAGCCACCTCAGTACTGCTGATCCCTGCTGATATATACAGAGCTAGAGAGATTTGTTTTCCTGCGGTTTTCTTTTTCCATCAAAAGCCCTGATGTTATATCTGGCTTGAGGCTCCTTCTCAGGTGCTCCTCTGACCCAGGTGGGCATGTGATACCATCTTGGGAGGCTGTGAAGGATGGCCACCAGGCCAAGCTTTACCTCTGGTTCTGCTGCCAGGGTGATTGGCATGTAGGAGGCCCCTCATGGCCACCAGGTATGAGGCCTCTTGGACAGCCTCTGCCCAGTCCTGTGGCAGCTGAGAAGGGGGCAAGGGAAGGATGGGTGCTCCTAGGACCAAATACAGAGCTCCCTGCTGTCCCCTCCAGGAAATGGGGGCTTCCCTCCATAAGAGACTACTTTTTCACCTGGGGGATGACCTGGCACAGCTGGAGCTGTAGTGCTTTGGGGGACCTGGGAGGAGTAAAAGGAGATGAAGAAAGGATTGGTTCATGAACTTTCATTTAAGGAATGAGGGGACGTCTCGGTAAATTATAGAGTATCAGGGCCCTGCAGGACATTGGAAAGCCTCCACTGTGTTTTCTAGGACTTGAAAGAGTTAATAGGAGAAATGTTGTTTCTGGTTTGTCTATTTGCTTAGGCCCCACACTTATCTAACTAGTCCCTGAAAAGGTATAACGTTAGAGGTTTCTTTCTCCTGCTTGGCTGGGAGTTTCAGAAAACCCTTGTGTAAGTAATCATGATAATCCTTTCAAATTCCTTAGGTCATTTGGTGTTCCCACTTGAGTCCTGTAAAAAAAGATAAGGAGAGAAAAAGGCAGCCTATCATAAAGAGCATTGCAACATATTTCTCTGAAAACTTTCCTCCCTGTCCTGGCTATATTGCCCAGATAAACTTACTAAGTATGCCCCAAGTTTCTGAGAAATGGTACCGCCAGACCTGGATGTTGACAGGCAAGGGAAAGATCAAAGGGAATCCAGGTGAGGGGGCCATATTTTCCCTTTTGGTGGAAACATGAAGGGGACACCTGCCCTCCTTGGGGAGCCAGGGGAAGCGTATCTTACTGTGGGGAGCAGGTCAGAGTGGTAGGCCTTTGCAGTTCTGCTGATAAGACACCTGGCTATTAGAATTAGAAAGGTGTATGGTTTCTTGGAACTATTTCAGGCAGCTTTTTTTTTTTTTTGGTGTCTGCTGTGTGATGTCTCTAAGGGGTCCTTCTGACCTGGACCTGTCCTCTCTTGCCCAAATCAGCTTATCATGGAAAAGTGCCTTGCTCCCGTCTCTGTCCCCAGGCACGCTGTCCCTGATCCAGGCCTGAGGGCCATGGATATTCTAGTTCTTTATGCACTTTGGCCTCTTTTAGTCAAAGAGCATTTTTTCCCCCAAAAAGAAAATTTTCATTGAGCTATCACAGTAGGCTGGCCAGACCTGTTCCCATTTCTAGTGACATTCGCCAGGGTTCATTTAGTCCTTCATATACCAGTCCTAGAGATGTTGCAGGAGGAAGTAAAAGAATGCTGGGCTGAATTTTTGTAGGTCTTTTCTAGTTCCCTTCTGCAGCTGATCTAGCCCTACATGCTTCGGCAAGCCTCTTCCCCTCTCTGTGCCCTGGTGTGGGGGGAAATGATTTCAAAGAGACTTTTCAGCTCAGATTCTGGCAATTTCTTTGACAGGGCTGGAAGAAGCTAGGGTTCTAACTCTCAAGAGTGGATACAGGGAAAAGGCAGTTTTTGATTGAGGGGGAGGTTTTGGTGTTTATGGCTTTTTTTTGAACTCCTCAGAACACTGTGGTAGACAATTTTAGCATTTCCTAGCCAACATTTGGTCCCACTTCTAGATTCAGAATCCACACTTTGGGGGAACTACTCCTCTCTGAAGCTCAGTCTGATTGCTTTGTGGGAGCGGACTGACTTTATCTCCTGGCTGCAGAAGTGGAATGAATAGAGCATTTGAATCTGCCCCCTCAACCCACTTTAACCACGGTGATTGGTCCCAGATTGGGTCCCAGAGAGACAATTTCAGAACTTGCTATTTCTAGTGGAAAAGAGAATCGTACTTTCTACTGGAGTTACCAAAAAGATAGGCTATAAACTTGGGCTGGCAGGCAGCCTGAGAATGGATCCAACGAAGACAGAGCAGAGCTAAGTGACATTCTCCATTGTTTGAGCTCCTGGATTCTGTTGAACCTGATGCCAGCCCTACCCCAGGATATTCGTTATGTGTGCCAATAAATTCCCTTTCTTCATTTAAATCACTTTGACCTAGGTTTTCTGTCACTTCAAGTTGAAAGAGTCTTGATTTATCAACATAGAAGTCGCTACCTCCAAAGAGGTTGAGAGAAGTTAAATCCGGCAGGTAAAAAAGCAGGATGGGAACTCATCTATCCTTC
Organism: Eonycteris spelaea; assembly: GCA_003508835.1. Classification (NCBI taxonomy): domain Eukaryota; kingdom Metazoa; phylum Chordata; class Mammalia; order Chiroptera; family Pteropodidae; genus Eonycteris; species Eonycteris spelaea. The sequence continues at coordinate 88,811 of PUFA01000471.1, read as the reverse complement.
TACCATGGTGTTTGGCCCAAGGAGCTTTGTCATTATTTAGTTTTCTTTTTCTGGTTTCTTTACATATTTCCAAAAGACCCACCCAGAAGTGAACCTAGTGTGCTGGGACATCTTCATCCTGGTTGGTGCCAGGGGAGAATGTTTGCTTTCATTTCTGGTGGAGTCTGTCCAGGATTTCACGCTTTGCTTTCAAACCCTTTCCTAAGCTGTCCTCCCAAGATTAACTTCCTTTCTTTTGGTTTTCTGTTTTGTTTTCTTGCCCTCATTCCAAGGACATTTTCTTGACTCCCATCCATTCCCTTAATCTGATTTTCTATATTCTACTTTAAAGACACTTCCCAGGCCTGGGTCTGGAAACAGTGCATAGCAGGCAGTAATAAGTTCCTGGTAATTGTTGTTGTGGCATGAAGTACATCACTTCCTTCCCCTTGTCTATCAGACGTTGATACTTTGTCTCCCTTCTTTTGAGTAGTTCTTAGCCTTGACTCTTTCAGGAGCCTTATCAATATCTGAGAAAGAGGTGGTTGTCTTCTTTGGCTCTGGCCTAGATAAACATTTGTAGCCCCCTCTCCTCCCTAACCAGCACAGCCAGCCCTGTCACAGTATTAAATACTAAGAGCCCTGGACCAGGAGCTAAGAGACCTGGTGTCAGGCAAATACTCCAGTTAGTCTCACGCCCATTCCAATTTCCTTTTACCTTCTCATTTTCTATCACAGAGGCTAGATAGTGAAATTCTCAAATTGCCAGGCTCCTTTAGAGCTAGTACTGGCCATGTGACTCCCAAATAGGGCACAACCTTGAACAGAGAAGACTTTTAATCCTCTGCTTTCTTCGTGCCTGGAACATAGATTCTGTGCCTAGAAGTATAGCAGCCATCTTGGGACCATGAAGGAGAAAGCCACATGCTGTGGACAGCAGGGCAGAGAGAAAAAACTGTCTGGATCTTTGGTAACTGAAGCAGTTGCACAAGCCCTGGATTCTGTATGTTCATCTGGACTTCTTATAAGAGGAAAATAAATCCCTTACTCAAGCCAGTGTTTGTCAGGATTTTTGTTACTTGTAGCAGTCTCAATTGATACAGCTGGGCTCTGTTTCCAGCTTTGCTTTAACTCATTATGTGGTCCCAGGAAAGTGACTTCACCTCCCTGGACTCTGCTGCTTCATTTGTAGAATGAATATTCATGAATACATGCTTTAGAAGATTTTATAACTAACATTCCGATTTTATAAATGTAGCTTTGTGTCTTTTTCTGTTGTCTCTACCTGTGGTTAGGCCTTATCATTTCAGACTGCCACCTGGTCTTCTGACCTCAGGTCTGCTCCATGATTAACCCAAAATATAGGAAGACTGCTTTGTTATGCTTGAAAATTCTAATGGTTCTTCTTACCTACAAAACAGAATTCTGAGTATTTTTATTCCCTACAAATGTCAAGAGTTGAATATATTTCTGTGATAACCAAGATCCTTTATAATTATTTCTAAGACAAAGAACTGATTGACTGACTAGGACAGATTCTAGAAAGAGAATTAAAACACTATGAGAACTTAATCCATGACAAATCAAAATAACCAAATAACAGCTAAAGGAATAATAATTTAATAAATGCCATTAATACAATTTATTGATATAGAGAACTACTTGGATTTGTATCTCACACAAGACCCTGCCCCCACCCTCCGAAATCTGTATGGGTTATAATTAAACATAGAAACAAAGCAAAAATATAAACAACAAAAAAAAATTGGAAGAAAATAGAAGCATATTTATAACATCTACAAGAAAGTAAGGTGGACTTAACAGAAAATGACAAGGACAAAATACGATGTTTCAACATAAGAATAAAGACAACTCTTGCATAATAAAAGTGTGGATCTATTTTTGGATTCTGTATTTTTTCCCCATTGATGTATGCATCTGTCCTTCCATCAGTAGCACCACACTGTCTTGATTACTGTTGCTATATAGTAAGCCTTCACATCAGGTAGAGTGACAATCCTGTCTTTTGACCTTGAAAGCCTATGTGAGCTGACTCAGTTTGATGTTACCTCTAACTGATCTGTTCTGGGCATTGTCCCTCACACCTTATCTGAGCACACTTGAACTCATTGTTGCCTGCCTGGAAGGTTGGGCCCCAGCCTGCCTCTAACCAACTCTTCCTTTAAGATTGATCCTGGTTTCTTCCTTTTCTGTGAAACCTTTCTTGATTCCCACTGCTCCTCACTCCAAACTTCAAAGTGATCGTTCTTTTCTTCTTGAATTCCCAGAACTCTTTATCTGTATCATTCACTTAGGCTTTAAAATGTTAACTTTTTATATACCTGCTTTCCTAAGTAGCATCGATTATGGGTTCCATGTACCTGACACAGTATCTGGTATATGGTGGGTATTTCACAAATGATTCATTGTGGGAGAAAAAGAGTAAAGCAAACTCCATTTCTAGCTCAGGAAGTCATATGTGTGGAATCACGGGTGGCCAAAAGTATCCATGCATCCTTCTGGTACTGAAGTACTTGAAAGTTGATTTGCAAGAAGGTCTTTGACACGTTATTGGTGGGAAGCCAAATCTTCTGTAGAAACAAGTTGATAAAGGCTCTCTATTGAAACATAACCTGGAGTGGATGTAATGACTATCGCTATAACCCAGCTGCATAACAAACGACCCCAAATCCCAGTGGCTTACCACAAACACTTATTTCTCACCCACAGATGGTTTTGGCTTCTCCACTCCAGGCTAGGGTTGGATTTAAGTCAGTTCTATGCATCTCTCATTCTAGGGTCCCAAGTGGAAGCAGAAGCAGCTGCCTGGAGGCATATTCTCAGGATGGTGGCAGGAGTGCAGGAGGCCAGGCCAAACCAAGCAAACATATTTAAAACCTCTGTATCACATTTACTTATATTCCATTGAGCAAAGTGAGTCACATGGCCAAAGCCAACATCAGTGTACTCCTCCATAGAGGGGCTACCTGGAGGGACTGGAGTGAGGTGAGGGGAGTGAATATTTGCTGAGGAATGATACGGTCTACTGCAGTACATACAGTGAATAAGCAAAGACTGAGGGCCCAGCTACAAAGGCCTGAAGCCAGAGGGATGCAACTGGCCTGCTTGGGACCACCTAAGAAGATCTAGATGGAAGCAGGACTAGTTAGGGGTTATTATTGGGTCCTCAGTGAGGAGGAGCTGGAAATTGGTATCACAGCCCATGCATCTTCATGGCTTGCATAGTAAAACTGTACAGCGCTCTGAAAAAATCCAATCTCTGGCAGAACTGGAGGACTCATCCAGGTGCAGGGAAGGACACTGACTCTGCTGCGGATATTGCAAATCAATTTTTCCCCTTCAGTGATTTCTTCATCTCTCATTCCACTGTTCATCCTTAGTGGGGAAGAATTTTGATTCCCATTTTCTTATTATGAAATATTGGACTGTGGGAAGGCATAACCTTTTAAAAGAAATCACAATTAAGCTCTGCAGTGTGGAATCTTTTCTCTCAGGTGTCTACGGTTTGAGTCCTTGGCAAGCCAGAAGAGAGAGAAGCTAGGAAGCTCCTCTAGGTTAGAGGGAAATAGCTGAAGGTTTGCTGGAATACTTCCAGGTTCTCACTGCTTTTCATAGGAACAGATTCTAGGGGTTTAGCAACTGCATTCCATATCTCAAAGTCAGTATGGTATAAGAGAAAGAAACTGGCCTCTCCGGCAGCTGATGAAGATATTCCCACATCCCCTTTGCTTTTCCCCATGCCTTCATTTTAGATTCGCTTCTGAAGGTGGCCACAGGAGCCAGTGCTCACCAGCCGATGAGAACTGATGATACATCTTACATCTTTTCCCACCTCCGCAGGTGGTAATATCAAGTTGGTAGCTTCAAATTGGCCATGGTGGGAGGATTTACACCATAGAAATTGGCAAATGCTACAAACAGGCTTCCCCTCTCCTCTGAGAGTCAGTTGCTGAACAGTTACCAAGCACATCACTGTACCATTGAAACCTTAGGTTTCTCAGAAGTCTACTGTCCTCCTCGAAAAGGCATAATGAGAGTTTGTGAGATGGGGGTGTGGGGCAGGTATAAGAGAATCAAGAGGTGCTAGTGTGCATGTGAGTGTGTGTGTAGGAATTAAGAAGTTGTGTACTATCCCATGTTTGTTCAGCTCTTAATATAGAAAAGAAGCCTTCAAACATTTTATTTTTAAATTCAGCAAGTCCTATGTAAGGCTGATCGACTGCCACTCAGATAGAAGAAAGCCTGTGATGGGAAGGATGGGAGGAAGTGGCCGAATCTGCAGGGACCGCCCATATCTATCCTTTTCTATTGAGCACACGTTTGCCATCCATCACCTGAAAAGGTTATAAATCTACCCAGTGTTGAAAAGCCCCAGAATGAATGGAATGGAATTAAATGTGCACCACGTGAGAGAGCTCTGCTGGCTGACTCCTTTACATCTCGCCTCAGATGTTTAGGGCTTTGCCAACACACAATGAGAGCTCAAGAAACATTTACTGAATGAGTGAGTGAATGAGTAAGTCAGTGATGGTGGAAGCAGTTTTGCATGCCATGGCTTCTTTTCCTCTGTATTTTCATTCAGCAAATGTTTTTGAGCACCGACTTGTGCGGGGCACTGAACCCCCGTGATTCCTGCGGCCCCAGTGGGGGCAGCCTTGCCTGGTTGTGGCTTATGGCCTCAGTTCCATGCTCTCTGTGACCCAAGAGCAGAGACTGGGTTGTCTGCCTCCCTATCCCCTGCCCACACAAAGCCAATCATTAATTCCTGCTGATGCTGCCGCCACCCCTGTCAAGTCTTTGGCATGGTGTTGGCAATCTCTTAAGGAGAAAGAAATAATTTTGTCTCCTGTCACGTAGCAAAATAAAAGCTTTTGGCAAGCAGGAAGCCTGGGAGGCCTTTACTGCCACACGTATAACTAGAATTTTGGGCTAAACCCATCCCTGAGGAGCAAAACATTACATTTTAGGACATATGCTTTTTGATTTATTTATTAAAATTTTTTTTCAAAAAAGCAGTTCCCTTCATTCCCTCTTATAACATCATAGCTGAACACAGCATGCAGTTCTTAGCTACTTTAAATGGGGAATATTCTGCATGTTGTATTTTACTTCAAACCCTTATGAACCATGACTAGAGTATTCCAGACCTGCACTCAGAGCCTGCGATGGGCATTTTTCTTTAGGTGCAAGGATCATTACAAGGAATGCATTCTTAAACCGGGCCTGCTCCCAGCACACCATTTCCACATATGGATATTAATTTATGTGATCACTTGAATACAAACGCTCAGCTGTCTCCATAAGTTATAGAAGCAATCATCCCAGGGAGCATCGGCGACACCGAGAGTCAATTCTTGTGTAATAATTTCATATTCAAGCCAGGATGCCAAATCACCGCCCCTTTGGATAAAATGTGAGCCTGTGGAAACACTCCCCTCCCCTTTTTTATTATTTGTGCATTTTATTTCTCCATAAAATACGTTTATGCCCTGGAAAAACAAACCAACCCAGGGGGCCAGGCTGACAGTGTGATGCAAGGGGTGCCTTCTTGGTGCTCCCCGAAGCTTCTGACTTAGCCACGAGAAGGCACCATGATAGGGGAGCATGTCTAGGGGCTGCTGAGAAAGTCCTCTAGGGCTGAACCTTGAGGAGGGTGGAGTTAGAAGGTCTCCAAGCCTTGGAATGGAAAGAGATAGTTTTGTGTGCCGTGCATCTGGCTCCAGCTCCCATCTTAGTTGGAAGCCTCTATTCCTTTTTTTAAAAAAATACATAAACAGCTTTATTGAGATATAATTTACATACCATACAAGTCAATGGGTTTTAGCATATTCAGAGGGAAATGCAACCATCACCATTTATATCCTCTTTAAAAAAACCCTGTACCCATTAACAGTTACTCTCAGTTTCCCTCCAACCACCCTCAACCACTAATCTACTTTCTGTTTCCATAGATTTGCCTGTTGTGGATACTTCATATAAATGGAATCATGCAATATATGGTCATTTGTGTCTGGCTTCCTTGACTCAGCATAATGTTTCCAAGGTTCATCCATGTAGTAGAGTATATCAGTACTTCATTTCTTTTTATTGCTGAGTAATACTCCACTGTATGGATGCACCACATTTTGTTTATCCTTTCATCTGTTGGTGGACACTTGAGTTGTTTCAGTCTTTGGGTACTGTGAATTATGCTGCTATCAACATTCGTGGACATATGTTTTCATTTCTCTTGCGTATGTACCTAGGAGTGGCTTTGCTGGGTTGTATGATAACTCTGTGTTCAACCTTATTGAGAAACTGCTAGACTATTTTCCATAGTGGTTGCACCATTTTATGTCCCACTAGCAGTGTATATGGGTTCCAATTCCTTTTCTGCTTTTTTGATTTTATAAATTGTGGTGAAATATATATAGCATAAAGTTCACCATTTTAACCATTTTAAAGCATAGGGTTCAGTGGCACTAAGTACATTGACAATGTTGGATAACATCAGCACTATTTCCAGACATTTTTCATCTTCTCAAAGAGAAACTCTACCCATTAAACACTAAATCCTCATTCTCTCTCAACCTAGCCCCTGGTGACCTTTATTCTACTTTCTATGAATTGGCCTATTCTACATTCTCATTCCTTTTACAGTTTTCCTGACATACGTTGATCTGGATTCTGCTCAAATGCCTTTAGTGACAGAAAGCTCACTCCTTTGTCAAGCATCCAAAAAGAGAAGTCTTTTATAATTTCTGCCCCAATCAGCTCCCATCAGGCCCATCTACTGACCTTAGTGCTGCCCTCTGGATAGAAGACATCTCTGACAAGTTGACTTTCCCATCCTCAAGATAAACTAAGAGAACACTTCATGCTTCTTTCAAACAAAATCTCAGATCTCTAGGGTCTAGATCTGGAGAGAAAATCTCTTAGTGGGATGAGAAGTGAACAGCTCTGACCTTGTGCCTCCCAGATATTTGAGGTCCACTGATACCACCACGCTAGTTTCCAATGTTGTACCTCTCCATTTTACCCTTGGGTCCCCTGCACAGACAGTATCTTCTCCCACTTGGCTCCTCTTGGCTCTGCTGAGACCTCTAAAGATTAAAGGAGGACACAGAATACACAAAACATAAAGCAGCCTGGCTTACAGAGTATGAGGTCACATGCAGCCTTACTGAGCCTGCCTCTTCCAGCGCAGTCCTAAGCCACAGGGGTTGGTATGTTTGCAGGCTCTTTCCTTCTGCCCTCTCTGGTCTTCTTTCTGAGAATCCTGTTATTCTTCACCTCTTGGACCTCCTGGACCAATCCTCCATGTTTCTTATCTTTTATTTTATTTTTCTGTCTCTTTCATTATGCTCTATGTTCTGGAAGAGTCTCTTGAATTTTTTTCTTTCAGGCCTTCAGTTGATTTCTTTCACTCTGTCCCCATATTTTTTAATTTCCAAATGCTCTTACTTTCTCTAATTGTTAGTGCCACCTTCTTGCTTTATGGATGTAATAGCTTCTCACGTCTCTCTGAGGGTACCATATAAAAGCTTTCTTCTCTTCCACCTTTTTAAAGTTCTCCTCTGTTTACTAAATTATCTCTGTTTTCTCCACAATCAATTTTATTGTCTCTTGGATGTTTCAGGATTCCTTTAGATGAACAACCATGGAGGGTGTCTCTTCTTGCATAGCCAGGGAACCTGGACCATAAATGTGTGCAGGTGGGATGGTGATGGATGATCTCCATTTTAGGGGAGCAAGTGGGGAGCTGGGGTCTCCCAAATGATGGATCATGGGGGCTTTCTTTCAAGGCACTAATATACACATAAGCTGCTCCAGTTCTCCTCAGAAAATGTGTTTCATTTCTTCAGAAAAGAGTCTTCCCCACTTTTGTTGTTGTGGTTGTTGGGAAGTGCAGGCAGGAATTCCAGGGTCAATGCTAAGAAACCAAGAAGTTTGCTCCCGGCCTCCTACCTCCAGCAGTAGGGATGGTGGAGTAGGGGCCAGCAGTTCCGGCTGCAGACTCTCAGTCAATCTTGTTTCCAGCCTCATTTCCCACTTCCTAGCCCTTAGGGACCCCACCCCCACCCTCTCCATCCCAGCCTCAGTCGGAGCCTCTTCCTCATGCTCCTTTACAGGGAAGATTCCAGCTGTGGCTCACTCTGCTTCTGCGTCACCTGTCACCACTCTTCCTTCTGCTCTCTGTCTTCCAGAAATGTGTTGAAATCCCTCATCTACTGACACCGCGCCTCCCCCTTCTCTCCTTATTGTGGTTTATACCTTTTTTTGTTCCTTCACGATCGTATTAAAGGGAGCTTGGGAGGAAGGGGAGATAAGTACGTGTGCTCTGAGTATGTAAAACAGATAATCTACACAAAGCATTCTGCACAGTATCTGCTCAACAAATGTCAGCTCCTCTTAAAATTATCACCTGCCGTTGTTGTGTCTTGGGGTATGTGGAGAGAGCTGTGGGGGGCAAGGGGACAGTGAGTTCTCAGGGAAAGAAGATAGGGAGGTAGGCTGTGGTCTCTCAGTGAGTCTTCTAGGTCTCCTAGCCATAGTTTTCCTCTTAAAATTTATTATTTAAAATTGCTATTTAATTGCATTAATAATAAATGAATACATCCCTTTGTAAAAAAATGTAAAACCTTGAAACAACCTCATGCTGATTCTAATTCCCTGCAGCCTTCTGTCTCAGTTTGGGTCCCGGAAGCAGGCCTGACACAAGGATCTGAGAGCCAGTCCTTTATTTGGAAGGTGGCCCCAGGGAGCCCCAGTAGAGGAGGGCAAAGATGGGAGGGGAAGGGAAGGAAACCACTAGAGGGATGGTTATCAAACAAGTTATTACTGTGGGCAGCTGAGACTGTGTCCTGCTGGGGACGTCTGAGAGTCAGTAGAGGTGACCTTCCCAAGAAGACAGTATGCTGGGGGATTTAGCTGCTATGCTTGCTTGCTTCCTGGCCAGGCTTCATGATGGGATCTTTGCCATGGCTCTTGCGACCACAGTTTGCATGGCTCACCTCACCCTGGGCATTCTTGGAGGCTAGAGGATGCCAGTCGCTTTCACTCCTGGAGCACATATCATTCCGTCTCCTTCACAGTCTTTTGGGGGTGAGAGTGGGAAGGCTCTTCAAGTCTTTCTCCTTATAGCCTCCTCACCTCCTCCCCTCGAAAAGCCTTATCCCATCCATCAGGCAGTGTGTGCTGGAACTGGTTTGAGTTGGCAGATAATGTGCATCTCTTTACAACTCTGAAATTCAGGGTATCATACTGGTAGCTTGAAATTGGCCAGGGAGGAAGTATTTACACTACAGAAATTGGCCAACACCCCAGATCAGGGCTTTCCCCCCAGAGAACCAGATGTTAAATATGTGCTACCACACCAGTGTATAACTTCCATTTAGAAATACAGGGCTAGAAAACAGCTAAAGGACACCACAAGGAAGCCACCTGAAAAATCTAGAAGGTGGTACATTTTTGTAAACAACTATCCTGTTCACTTCAATACATCACGATTATTAAAAAAAGGACTTGGCTAGCCAGAAAAAGACTTCAGTGATATAACCAGATGCAATGTCAAGCCTGAACTGGATATTGGTTTGTAAAGAATTTCTGGGTCTACTGAGGAAATCTGAATATATTCTGGGTATTCGATGAGATGAATATTTGTTGAAATGGAAGTGTAGAGATCCTTGATTGGAAAAAGCAGGTTGCTTATTAGATCTACAATACAAATATGTATTTATTAATATATGTGTACAGAGAAATATCCAGAAAGATATTGTGGTAGGCAGAATTCTAAACACATGGCCTCTCAAGATTCCATACTCTCATCTTGGAACTTGAGAATGTGATATTTTACACCTGTGATTGTGTCATGTGATATAGCAGCATAGACCTTAAAGTAGGGATTATTCAGGTAGGCCTAACCTAATCACTCAAGTCCTTTAAAAGCAGAGTGTTTGCTCTGGTTGGTAGCAAAAGAGGAAGGCAGAAGGAGAAGTCAGAGAGATTTGAAGCATTAGAAGGTTAGGTGTGCTGTACCTGGCTTGAAGATGTGCACGACCCAGAGAATGGGGAACTAGAGAATGGATACCTCACTACTACAGCCACAAGGACCTGAATTCTGGCAATTATTTGAACAAGCTTGGAAGTGGATGCTCCCTCTGACCCTCCGGATAAAAGCCCAGTCTGGCTGAAACCAGGACTTTGGCATTGTAGGACCCAAGTCCACCTGGACCTCTGACCTGCAAAAGTGGCATGAGATAAATGGATGGTGTTTTAAGCTGCTAAATTTGTGGTTATTTGCTACATAGCCATAGAAAACCGGGACAGATGTGCACTTAGGTGTTAATGGTGGTCATATCTGGGAGGTGAGAGTGTGAAATTTTTGTTTTAACATTTTTGGTCGTCTGTTTTTCTAGTGTTCTATAGTATGCTTGTTATTCTATTATATTGAAAGGATATTTTTAAGAACTTTTTAGATTATAGGGGGAAGCCCTCCCCTTCATTTTCTCCCATCTGTGTCAACCCACCACAGCATTATTCTATAATTCCTCCATGATATTTGTTGTATTTTGTACCTCCTATGTTATTATTAACATAATACTTTTTATTTAAATCTTTTTCCTTAAAAAAAAAAGAACCCTAAATACTTTAGCCTCCTCCTGAGCAATAATATTCACGAAGTCATGGGTTGGCTGTGTCAGTTCTCTTTTTCTTAGCACATCAAATATGTAACCACAATTATTAAAAAATATGGGTCTGTGTACCTCCAGCCATATACAAAATAGGCTCTAGGAACGGCTGATCTCATAGAATTATTTCACTGCTTTGCCTTCAGTTGAAAACAAAAGCCTGGGAGGGGGTTGGCTCCTGGGTGCCTGGCAACTTCAGCCATGGCCCTGTGCACCGAAGCCGAAAGGCTGGGGACGCCGAGGACTGGCTACTGTCTGGGCCATGGAGAGGAAAGGAACCTATGGCAGGAGGAGGTAAAGCCTAGATTTGTACTTCTGGAAAACTGCCCTGCCCAAGGGTGGGTGTCAGAGCCCGAGCTCAGCCCAAACCATCCTATCCCATTCTGCAGCCCTGGCTCATGCTACTTTGCCTCCCAAGGAAAAGATCAGAAGCATAAAAAGTCCCAGAAGGAATCAGACATCAACCCAAAGACCATTGGACAAAACAGGGCTTTTGTCTACTTTTGCTTTACTCAAAGGAAGGAGGAAACAGTAGAAGGAGGAAGTTAGGTAAATCTGAGTTTTTTATGGCTAAGTCTTATGGGAAATCTAGACCCAGATTTTTCTTGGTCAAAGTGCTTACCAACTGGGTAACTTGAGTAAGTTACTTCTTTGTTTCGTTCATCTTTGAAGTGGGAATAATGAAAAGGTGGGTTTTGTGGAATACTGGTGACGAAATTAAAAACATTCTTATTAAAATGTTATTTACTACTTTTGTGGTTCTCAGTATCTGAAAATGGAGAATCACTGCAAGTGTAGTCTCTTCACTGGTGTCACTCCTTCTGCTTTTACTCCTCTACAGAGTGCTCTGAAAACAACAGCCAGCAGGGGCCCCTAAAACCTGAATCAGATTCAGTCCATTTTGGCACAGAATCTTCCAGAACCTTTCTCTGTTGTCTGAGTGGAAGCCAAGGATGTCAGGAAGGCCCTGACTGATCTTGTGCCCACCTACCTCTCTTCTCTGAGCTCATGGCCTGTTACCTCCTCCTCCTCCACCAGCCACTCTGGCCTCTTTGCAGTTCCTGGAATACATTGGCCATTCCCATCTCAAGGCTTCGCACTGGCGGTTCCTTGGCCTGCTCTTTCTCCATCATCCACAGGGATCCCTCTCTTGCCTCCTTGGGATCTTTGTTGAAGAGTCAACTTCTCAGAAAATACATCCTTGATCACTTTTTGAAAGCCACAAACTTCCCCCTACCCCTGGCCCCTATGTTCCCTGTTCCTTTCCCTGTCCTATTTTTCTCCTTCTCTCTTCCCGCCATAAAACACACTGCATGTTTTGCTTATTTGTTTTCTACCTTTTTCCCACAAGAATGTAAGCTCCATGACTATAAGGATTTAAAAAAATGTTTTGTTCACAACAGTTTCTCAGGGCCTGGAACAGCGAGTGACATATAGCAAGTACTTAGTGATTATTCCTTGCATAACGAATGAATGAGTGAGTGAATGATGGATGGAAGGATTAAATGGGACCACACACGTGAGGCCTCGGAGTGGCTTGATTTTCAGAGGGTATCGCCTCAGGCTCATGCCTGCCTTGGCCTGGGAAGCCTGTTTCTCTCCCAGGACCCCTTGTGGTTTGAGCGCCAGTGGCCACGCTGTCTGCTTTTCAGCAGCCATCCAGAGCAGCCCTCAGTTGGCTATGCTTTTGCTGGATTTTCAATACATGATTTCCCCCCATGGACAGAATGAGAATCATTTAAAATCATTTGTGAGAAACTCATGACTGTGTTTTCTGCAGGCTGCTTTGCAGGCCATAAGCACCTGGTAGGGGAGGTAAAAAGCAGAGAGGGAAATACATTCTGCTCACATTCCCATCGTCTCCCTCCTCCCAGTTTTTCCTGAGGCCTGGGTCAAAGAGCTGCTGTTCCGGGCAAGGAAAGCTGCTTGGGCGACTGCTGAGGCCCAGTCATGCTTAGATCTGAATTGTGCTGCACTTCAGGCGGCTCGGCAGCCAGCGTGGTTGTGGCAGCCCCTCTCCCACACTGCCGTCCCTGCTTCTCAAGCCTGGAAGCTGCTCCCCAAGGCTTGGCCTGGAGCCTTGTGTCTGCCCAGCTTCTGGACAAGGCCACAGACCTGGGCCCTTCCTCTGTCTAGTGGCAGAATTAGAACTTTCCTCAACCTGGCTTCCAATGGCCCTGGCCCACTGTGAGGAGGCCATGCCTTACTGCCTTCCTGGGTCTGATGCAAATGGTTAGGGGTGACTTCTGGGGTTCATCTATATAGTCTCATGTACCTCTTAGCTCTTTATTAGTGGCTAAACTTTTAGAATGGGGTTGGAATTTTGCCAGGCGGCAGCTCTGCAACTCTTGCTGGCTTGTTTTGAGCTACCTTTTGTAGCAGATACTTAGGGTGCCCTATCCACTCACCTGTAATTCTTGCCTCTATGCTCTTTACTGCAGACACTTATGACTCTCTGCCAAGGGAGTTTTTCTGGCAGCACATTCTTCCTGTGGCAGGACACAGGGCTGGCTGGAAGTGCTGCACTAACAAGGGGGGATCAGCAGATAAATAGTCCAGCACATCATCTCTCAGTTGGGGAACTGAGGTATGTTCTACACTGTTCCCCAGAGGTCCCCAGTGGGACTGAGTCCTACCCAGTTGCCCACAGTAACAACTGCTTTAATAACAAAAACTTTATGACTGTTTTTCCTTCCCTGCTCACTTCCTCATTTCCCTTCCTGTTATCATCACTGAGATTGTGGCGCATTAAAGATGGCTGCAAATTCTTTGTCATTTCCCCTATTTAGAAGTAGGATGTTGTGAAGTCCTAACCCCAGTATCTATGATGTGACCTTGTTTAGAAATAGGGTGGTTGCAGATGTAATCACGTTAAGATGAGGTCATACTGGATTAGGTGAGCCCTAAATCCGATGGCAGGAGTCCTTTTAAGAAAAAGAGATGAAGACAGACAGACAGAAATATGCCATGTCACAGCAGATGCAGAGATCGGGATGATGCAGCAGAAGTCAGTGAACGCCAAAGATTGCCAGCAACCCAAAGGAACTAGGAGAAAGGCTTGGAAAAGTTTCTCCCTTTGAACCCTCAAGAAGGAACCAAACCTGCCAATGTGTTGATTTTGGCCTTTTGGCCTCCGGACCTGTGGAAGAATGAATTTTCGAGCTGGCAGAAAATAGTCTGCATCAACTTGCTGACTCTTCAGGAAATGGGTCTTCCAGCCTCAGTTGAGCTGCCCCACGCTGATGCTCAAACTGTAAAATTGTGAGCAAATCAATGACTGTTATTTATTTTAAGCTGCCAAGTATGGGAGTGGTTCATTGCCTGGCAATAAATAGCTGAAACACACATGAACTACCGGCCCTGGAGACTTTATCTTAAAGTCTGTCTCTGTGGGAAACACTCAAACTATCTTCTATGTTTCTTCTTGCAGACTGAGCCCTACTTCAAACTTAGTTTGATGCTTGTCACCTGCTTTTCCAGGCCTGGCTCCTCTGGACAGCACTCTTGCCCTCATCTGCCCACATACTGACACCTGGCTCCATTGCCTCAACCGGGTGTCCCCTGAAGGTTTTTCCCAGAGGTAGGACTGGGACCTGATGTTCCTGCCTCCCTCCCCCGGTATGTACACCATTCTCAGCCCTCCAGGCTGCCCTGGAGAGCCAGCCTTCATGGACTGATCAAGGTGTCCTGGGGGAAGCTGGTTTCTGCCCTCTCCTGGTTTATAGCCCTTCTCAGCATGCCTCAACCCCATAGCTCAGGTTCTCACTGGCTGGCCGTTCTGGATCCCTGTCCTTTGTCACATTTAACCCTGTCACTTCTGCTGAAAACCTCATGGGATCAATTTTACATTTCTTGGCTAGCATCCATAATGAGGGCCTGCTCTTATAGGCTTGCAGAGGTATGGTGGCATACTCCCTGATATCTCTCATCCCACTGGGTGATTGATCTATTTCTCTGGCTAGGGGTCTGGTCAGGAGTGGACTTGTGGCTCAGTCCTGACCAACAAGGTGTGAGGGGAGGTCTACTAGGGGCTTCTGAGGAATACTGACCTGCTCTTTAAAAAGGTGGCTCAGAGTCTAGTCTTTTCTTCCTCTGGACTTATGTCTGCTTAAATGTGTCATCTGGGATGGTTGAGCACATCATAAGCTCCAGGGAATCCAGTATTAGCATTAGGCTGATGTGAACCCAGCTGAGTGGGCAGGTGGAGGCACCCAGGTCCTATGGAGATCACAGAGTTGCTGAGTGTCCCCTATCTGGGGCTAGCCCCGCCTCTGCGCTCCTTGTTACTGACATCATCAATTCCCTTAGTGTTTAAGCCAGTATTTTTCCAACTGTGGATCAGAACTGATTAATGGGCCTCGAAATCAATTGAGTGGGTCAGAACCAACAATGAAAAAAATGAGTTCCAACAGAATGGAATAAAAAATATCAGGGTGCATCGCATGCAGTGGTGCTTTGTGTGAAACATTGGTCTGGTGACATGGATGTGCATGTACAGACCCAAAGTAGAAAGAACACCTCTTACTGTGGATCGTGGTCAAAGAGTTCTGAAGCTACTGGTTGAAGCCAGTTCGAGTTGATGTTTTCTGTAACTTATAGTCAAGAGTATCCATGGCACCCTCTCTTTCCATTTCCCACTTGATGACACAAACTTTTTTCCTGTTCTTCCCAACCAGACACGTGGTTCTCGTTTCTGCCTTAAGTCTTCTTTCACATCCTTGCCCCCACCTGCAACGCCCTTTGCCTTTCTCTTTTCTTCCCACCTGTCCTAACGAATCTATCAAGTCCCACTTCAACCCCAAATGGGTCTCTACCTTCTATGAACTCTGCAGCATGTATTATCTGCAGTGGATAAGGGTAAAGGCTATGCAACCCCACTCCCTGGATTCAAATACTGACTCTGCCATCTACTAGTTGTGTGACCTTGGACAAGCTAATGAACCTCTCTGAGCCTCAGTTGCTTTATCTGCAAAATGGGTATCATAACACTATCTGTCTCATAGGTAGTTATGAGGATTAAACGAAGTAATGTTTTTTAAAGTGCTAGAACTGTGCCTAGCACAGCCAGAGTGATTTATAAATGTCTGTGAAATAAATTACATATTTGAAAGTTGTTGTTGGGTAGGGCATTTGCTATTGCATGTTTCTGCACATGAGGGAGAGCCCACACCTGGGCTCCTACCTCTCCCAGAGTTGGCCTTGGGTGTCACTATTCCTGGATCTCGAAGTTCTCTCTAGGTCCCAGCCTGCCTAGTCACCCCCTCCAACACTCTCTTATGGGGTAGCCATGCCCACCCCCTGGTTTCACTGCTCAGAGCTGCCCTTCCACCCTTAGCCTCAGCCCAGGTGCCTTTCTTGCCAGTCTGGGTGGGAACCGTGGAGGTGGCTTGCACAAGGTCATTTAGTATAGGCCTCATGTTTTGAGTCACAAGGGACTGTGAGAAAAAAGGGGCTGCAAGAGCACTTGAGTCCATTTCATTGCTAGGAAGGTCACATGAGGGATCTTCCTGGCTCCTTAAGGTTTGAGAAATATGATGGTGATACTAGCGATAGTAAGAAAATGATAATGGTATCTGTAAGTAGCCACCAAGCACAGCATGCGTAGCGCTGACATGCTAGCCCTGGCTGGAGGCTCTGTACAGTTTCCTCACCAAAACTGCAGAACATCCTTGCAAAGTAGGGACCATTATCCCTGCTTTAAAGATGACAGAACTGAGGCACAGAGTCACTTTTCCAAGATCACATAGCCAGGAAGAGACTGGAGTGGAGAGGAGGTAGAAAAGGCTGGGAGGACCCTCAGATTTGACTTTTCCTAAAGCCCACTGTCTTTTCTCCCCCTCTCCTCAGTCGACAGTGACCTTCCTTGTTCATTGGTTTGAATCCTCTGGAAAATAGGGATTCTGCCGTGGCACTTCTGTACCTACTTACCCACCATAAACCTGACCTGGGCTGTCCCTCCCCAGGCCATCTGGGTTTTGCTCGAGGAAATGTGATTAAAGTTGGTCTTTCCAGAGAGAGCCTGTTTTAAAGAATCAAAGGCTTTAAGCAAGAATGTTCATAGTGTTCAGGGGGTCTTTGCTGCTAGGTTTATTTCCAACTGGCCTTGTGCTTGGGCAGCTGTGGAAATATTAGACCTCCCAGCAAACCTGCAGGCTTGTCAATTCAGAAGCAGAGAGGAAAAGATGAGAGTAAAAACAAAACTCCATTTCCAGCAAATGTTAGAATTCTGATGGCAGCTAGGTACCTGGAATCTTTATAGTGTGAATTCAGAATGAAAAGAAAATATATATCTGTGACAGCAGGAGGTTCTCCATCCCCCTTTTAATTGCACCTGGAAAGGAGCTTAATATCTCGGCCAATTTCTCCATCATCTTTTGCAAATCTTAGGCTGCTCAGGTCCCTGGAGGGTTTGTGTAATAAAACGGGATGGTTAAAGGGCATGTTTCTGCATTAACGAATTTTTCTGCACTGGCTATGCCCAAGCATTATGTAAATGTTTACTGTAATTAAGAGATGAAGTTGTCACAGTGCAGCATTTTGGTGGCTGGTGTGGTTTCTGTCATGCTCCAGTCATGAATAGTCGCCCAAGAAGGAAGAGGGATAGGAAGAAATGAAGAGAGGAAAAGGTGGAAATGTGTGCATTATATGTGGTTTACCCTGGGACTAATGGCCTGGGTTTGCCCTGCAGCAAGAGGCGGTGCAACGCTGTGAAAAGGGAGGTCTGGGCTCGGTCATGTTGACTTGTCTTCCTGCCACTGATGCAGTGTGGTGGCCACCCTCATGTCACATTGTCTTGGGCTTAAAGTAGGATTTCTCTTGCCTGATCCCCAAGTGGGGAGGATATGTGGAATTCCAGATCCCTGATTTGTTGTGCTTGTTTGTTTGTTTGGAGGGGAGAGTGTGGAGAATTCTAGCACTTAAAAAAATTGTACTATAATTTTCATACAGTGAAATACCATCTTTTAAAAAAACAGTTTACTGAGTTATAATTGACATACAATAAACTGCACATATTTAAATCATACTGTTTGATCCGTTTTGGCATATGCATCCACCTATGAAACCATCACTGTTATTAAGATCGTGAATATATCTGTTGCCCCCAAGCTTTCCTCATGGGCCCTTATAATCCCTCTTGCCTCCTTCTCTCTTTTTCCCATCCCCAGACAACCACTGATCTGCTTTCTGTCACAGTAGAATAGTGTATGTTTTCTAGATTTTCATATAAATGGAATCATACAATATGTACTCCCTGGCTTCTTTTACTCAGCATGATAATTTCGAGATTCATCCATGTGCATGTATCAAAGGGTTTGTTCCCTTTATTGCTTAGTAGCCCATTGTACAATATACCACAATTTGTTTATCTATTCATCTGGTGGTAGATGTTTGTATTGTTTCCAGTTTTGGGCTCTTACAAATAAAGCTGCTATGAATGTTCACGTACATACATTTTTGTTTCTCTTGAGTAAATACCCAGGAGTGGAATGGCTTAGTTGTATGTTAGGTATCTGTTTAACTTTATAAGAAACTGCCAAACCATTTTCCAAAGTGGTGGTACCATCTTACACTCCTATGAGATATGTATACGAGCTCCTGTTGCTCTGCTACCTGGCCAACATTGTGTATTATCATTCTTTTGCATTTTAGGTATTCCAGCTAGAGTGTGCATGTGTTTTAATTAAAAACTTCTTTTTTTATTCATCAAGTTGTACACTTAAGATTTTTGCATTTTACTGGATGTAAATTATTTCTCAATAAAATACTATAAAAAGCTTTATAGGGAGAAGATTCCCTTGAAATTAAATCATCTGCTGTTTACACCTCTCCAAATGGCTTTCCCAACCAAGTCAGGGACTCAGCTCTGGTAACGGGTCCTTTAAGAATGCCTGTGAGTTGCTGGTGGCAGGTGAGGTTCAGGCTTGGGAGGTGCTCTTCAAGTTGAGGGATCCCAGGCTGGTGCTAACACAGGTGAGTCATCTAGGTTCCTGGATCCTGAAAAATTATGCCCTGAGCTTTTTTACCAGGCCGTTCTTTGAAGTTGTAGAGATGAAAGCTTGCGAGTTGTGGCCACTACCCACCCACAGGTAGAGATGGCTGCTCACTTTCAGTGAGGAGGGTGGAGGTGCTGCCCTGGGTGGGGGTGGAGTATGGGTGGGGTGAGCCTGGGGACAGGATTCCCCCTCATCTTGTCTTGTGGAGGCAAGTCCCAGACCCTGTTGCCTTTCCAAAAACCTCAGCATGAGGATGGTCCTGCTCTGGTGGCCTACCGTGGTGCCTTGGTCATTTCTGAGTTGACCTTTATACTTCCACACCTGCCAAAAACCCATGCCAGTGGCCCAGTGCACCTGGATCAGGGCTTCCCCACCTGGGGTGTTTGTAAATGGGTTGGCATGTTGTTGATGGCCATGGTATCAGGGACCATTTGGAGTGAGTGGGCAGGGATAGTGTGTGTGACAGCCCTGTGCAGTGAAGGGCTGTCCCTCCCTAAATGCTACCAGTGTGCCCCAGGTTGAGAAACAAGTTGGTTTTGATAGGTAAGAATGAATTGATTGCTTAAGTGGTAGATATTCCTGTTCTTTCAATATCTTGAATTCATCTTGGGGTGTTCATCAGATCCTTCAGATTTTGTTGGTCTCATATATACCACACTGCTGGTGCTGGTTAAGAAACACATCTGGAACATCAACAACATACAAAAAGCTCTGCAGAGCAAAAATCTTCCCTATTTTAAAGGTTACACTTATGCCTTGCCTCATTTCTAAACTTTCTGGCATTTGAACACAGAGTATTAGAGACATTTAAAGAGCAGGGTAGATTTCAAAAGCAACCAGTATTAGTCTTATTTAATTTGAAAATTTTTTTCAAATTCATTTTGAGCCTATTATTTTTGGTGAACCTAAACTGCTCTGCTGGTCTTCACATGGGACTACAGAGTGCTAAGATGGAAGGACTCTGGTTGGCATGACCCATGCAGGTTTGGTGACAGTGTAGAGAAGGGAGCTGCAGTTTTCTGGCATTAAATATTAACACTGGGTATTAATAATGAAGGCTGACAGTTCCTTTCACTGTGTTTCTGAGCATGTCTCTTCCCAGCCTGTAAGGCCAGCAGGCTTGGGCCCTTCCCTTGCCTGAGCAATGTGGCTTGAGCCCCCTGCTCTTTGAGGTCAGGGGAGGTAAGAAAAACAACCCCCTGTCCTTACCCAAAGGCAGGATTGGCCGCCTGGGCCGCCTGGGCCGCTGTGCACAGCTCCAGGCTCATTGTCCTCCCTAGAGACAGGAAAGTGCTGGTGGCGGTGAAAGGGAAAGCAAGAGGTGAATACAGGAGGTGGAATGGAGGAATGGACCGTAGGGTCTGGGCAAGAGAAACTACCTCCTGTCAGAAATGTCAAAGTGGGTAGGGGAGGCTTCTGGCCTAAGAGAAGAGGGGCAGGGAGTCCTCCTGGGTGGACGTGTACCTCTGAGAGTTCTCAGATACAACCCAACACTTTTCCAGTGTGGTCTCCACTCCTGCTGCCTTATAGCTTTGTTATAAGCTGAGCAGCATCTCCCACTTCTGCGTCAGGAGGCCTCAGCCTGGTTAAGGGTGTGGAAGTTGCCATGCTACACAGACCCAGGCTACACGGGCCCTGACCATGCAGACCTAGGCTGTGTAAAACTTGGTCACACAGGCCCTGGCTTCACTGACCCTCACCTTGCATGGCCACCCCAGCTTCCTTGCATGCTCCAGTGTCTCACCATGCTAGCTGCCAGGCCTGCTTAGCTCTGGGGACCTGTGGACAAAGGAATGCCAAGGCAGCCTTGAACTTACGTTGAGGCAGCTGGACTGGCTGAAACCTGTGCTTGGAGCTGGAAAATTAAACACCCAGTGATCTCTTATGCAATAAAGTGTACAAGGACTCCAATGTGAAATAGCCCCTCATTTTCCACACTCCATTTAGGGATGATTGTGCTTTGATAAAACGTCCTCTTGTATGTACATTTTCTCTTTTTCCTCCCACCCTCTCCCCAAGGGATGATGGTGGAGTGTGGAGGAGAAAAATAGAAGATAGGAACAGAGAACTAGATAGATGTCAGAATCTGCATTTAATTGTGGTGAGTTTAAATATGGCCCTTGGGGTGGTCGGGCTTTGCAGACATTCTCGGGGGATCCAGTCCACTTTAAAGCAGAGGTCAGAGTTAGGTAAGTGTTTCACTTGGCACTAGTACTATCGCTTTGAGGGAAAAGGCATATAATCATATACACTCTGGGGAATACAGCCATTTTTTTTCTGAGGAAAAAGGTCATATCTAGGAAATCTTCAGTGACTTTGAGAGCTCAAGGCCCTCAGCTGTGGGGAATAGAGGCTCTGGCCAGGATCTTTCGCTTGCTGCTACTTCTTTCCTCTCAGTAGCCCTGTCAGCACTTACATGACTTGCCCCGAGATAGGCCAAAGCAGCTGAAAAGAAAGAGGTGAGCCCAGAAGGCTCCATCAATGGTGGTAATTAATTGGGCTTGTGGTCGCCTCATACCTCTCATTTGAGGCTATACAGGTGCTTCACAGACACTAATTAATTAGGCCTCCCTCACCTCCTGTGGGGTTTGGACAGATGTCTGATTCCAGAGGCCCTGTCTTACTTATCTCAGAGCAGAGCATGAGGGTTTTGGTTGGGCAGTGAGGAAAGCACCATCCCACCTGAACTGTCACTTCCAGGAAGACTGGGTGGGTAGGGATACACTCATTAGGTAAGATTGTAGGATTTCTATGGAAACACACTTGTTCAATATTCCCAAGCTGAAGCTTTATTCCCACAGTTCTCCTCTGTGAAGTGCTACAACTAGGCCTCATCTAGTGACCACCCACTGGCTTTGACATCAGAATGTTACTACTACTGCCTTCGCAGTCATCAACTCACCAATGCAGTACAAACATGGAGGGTTGAGTCCTTCCTTGAGTGGAAAGACAAGCAGGAGAAGGAATAGTTTATTTTCACAAGCAAAAAAGGTAATGAGTAATGGTTTCTGGAATTTCTCCTCAGAGAATATAGCCTCGTCAACTCTAGGCTTCTGGCTTCTGAATAATCGTTCTCAGTAATAATACAGAATGCCTTCATAATAATACAGCCTTCTATGTTCAAGAAAGTAGCAATTTATTCCAATACCAAAGAAGAAAAAAAGGTTGCCTTTATTCATCTTGATGCCTGCCCACCCCAGATATCAAGCAGTGAAGAGGCTGGTTAATAATCTCAGGCTTTTTGGAGTTCTTTAATGAGCACCTATGGTATGTCCATAAGTGGGGGGAGGTGCCCTTAGGGAGACATGAAAAAGAAGCTGTAAGAGCTGAGAATATTCCTGGGAAGATAAGTCTTAAATACATGCTAACTTACTTTCCTTAAGTGCATTTTTTAGTAAGATATGGTTGATTGACATTCAGCATCCATTCTAACCTCTGTTAGATAGCTAAATGATGCATTTCTCAGACTCTCTTGCAGCTAGGGTTCCAGGCATGATGAGATTCAGATGTTCAGTTTAGCTGATTAGATGTTCTTGTGTGAAATTTGACTTTGGATCTCAGTTAAAGAGGGAGAGAAGCATGCATTTTGCTGATGTGGATCATGGCGGAGGCTGCATGGTTCTCAGGCTGGTAGTGGTGGCTTCTGATTATGTAATGGCTCCCTGATCATGACAGCTCAGTTCTGTGGTGTGGACTTCAGGGACTTTCCTTGAAGCTCAGCATTGAGTGGGTCTCTTCAGCCCTCTAAATAATCCTATTACCCTCTTAATACCCTCCAGGAATCCCTTTTTGTTTAAACTAGCTGGAGTGAATTCTATTCTCTGTAACTGACCCCTGACCAATACAGCTTTGCTCACTCATGCTTCCATTGTCACTGCCTCCAGTTCCTCCCTCATTCACCACCCCATCACATTCCATCGAATCTCATCTTTTCTCATATAGATAACTCCTACTCATTCTTTAAGACTCAGTTCAGATGTCACCTCCTTCATGAAGCTTTCTCTGATATGTATGTCACCTCCTCATTCTTTGCACCCCATAGCACCCATTGCTTCCCTTCACAGCACTCTCACATGTATGGGTCTCACATTGGTCACCATCTTTTTCTTGCCTTCCTCTTCCACTAGACTGTGAATTGCTTGAAGCCAAGGACTTTATCTTTTCTTGGTGCCTAGCACAGTTCCTTGCACATAATAGATACTCAATATAACTTTCTTATTTGTTGTATTAGAAATAGTGTGGTTCAGACCTGTATTTAGTAAGTGGAGATACCACCATTGTCTAGAACAAATGGCAATATCACGAAGGCAAAAAAAATTTGACCCAGAAGCCAGGAGAGCCTCCTTTCTGGGTCTGATTTTCCATGATAAAATGAGGAGTGGGACTTCATTAGTGTTTCCCTCTGTGCATTCCCCTGAACATTACTTTTCTTAAGGTGTTACTTGAGAGACCAGGGTTTCATGAGCAAATGAGTTTGGGAAATATTGGGTTTAGCAAAGTTAAACAGAACTTCCCAGGGCCTTTAATATGCTAATGTGCATTGCCATTCTCCTCTTGAGAGTTCTAGTATGCAGTATTGTATCAATTGTCTTTTGCTTCAACAGTGCTGCAAACTTCAAGGGCCTACAACATTACAGATTTATTGCTCCCATGTCTAGAATCACCTGGGGGTTGGTTGGGCATGTTCTTAATTACATATCTGGTGGTAGCTGACTGGAGGTCCATCTAAGCTGGTCCTAGTTTGGATGACTACAGCAGGTCTGCTCTGTCCCATGTGTGTCTCATCCTCCAGCATGTACCTGGGCATGTTTTCATGGTGATGACAGAGGCTCAAGAGCGTAAGCCCCAAAGTTCCAGCCACTGCAAGCCTCTGCTTCCCTCAGGTCTGCTGGCATCATATTGGCCAAGTGACTAAAGGTCAGACAGGTCACCCTGCCTGCTATGAGAGGGCACTGCAAAGCTCCATTGCAAAGGGCATGGATTCCTGGAGGGTCACCAAGAATTGGGTCACCAAGGCACTCTACCACACAGTGTTTCCCAAAGTTATCTGACTAAGGAACTCCTTTGCACATCTGACTGGCCCTCACAACATACAGTTTGGAAACACTAGACTAGCAATGCTTTAAGTCTTTTGAAGGTCTGGTACTCTGATTCTGCATCCTGGGTGGCTTTAGGAAGGAGCTGATAGCAAATCTGGATCAAGCAGATGAGATGGGATTTGACCAGAGCCTGCAGAGGTACTACTGGAGGCAGGTAGTTGCACACCATACTCCATTGGGGAAGTCCCCTTGATAAGGGTTCCCTACCAGCTGTTCCATGATGCCCCTCTTCTTCATCCCCACCTCCTTTCACCACAAGTCTTTTGTCCAACTATTGTTGGAGGTGGGCAGAACACTCCAGAAGCATCACTTCCTGGAGAGGCATAGTTCTAGGAACTATATGGCTGGGCCCGGAAATTCATTTTTCCTGTGTTCTGTTACTCCAGGAAGGCATTTTTGGAGGCTGGAGTGTGGGACAACCTTTCTTGGCATGGCCATGGTGCCTTTGGTCTTTTCTCGGGCTCTAGGCTGCAGGTCAGGTTCCTGCCATTGAAGACAGGGCTTTGAAATTGAGGTTACTCTTGATCCCACCATATGTGGATGCTTATGCTGCCAACCTATTGGGTTGGGAGGCTGTCTGCCTGCCCCCTCTTGGGTCCCCAGCTGAGCTGAGCACCTTAATTGTCCTGACTTCACCTGACTGCCAAGGACTTGCAGTAATAATAACTGGAACTCCTGCAGGGTGAGAGCACCATGACTGAGGTGGCCCTTAAGCACTCACTCAATGCCTCTTTATTTTTAGACTATACTCCATTCAGCAGCCCCACCTGCCTTCCACTAGACACAGTGGAAATGCTTCCTGTTTATGACTCCCTGTCTTGTGTCCCCATAACTCAGAGAGGTGGAGTTTCTGACCTGACAACCGGACTGCTTCAGTTTCATCAAAGCCCACCCGACTCCCTTGTAAATACCCTGTGGCTTTGGGGGTGGTTGTGGGTGGGCTCCAGGCAGGGGAGGCTGGCACCTTGGGCTCTCTTTAGGGCACATAAATTAGGCCTTGTTAAAGAAATCTGCAGGGATGGTGGGAGGAATGAAGGTGATCAGGTTACAAAAGCACACTTGGCCTCCAGGGCTCACCGGAGGCCTGTGGCACACAAAAGGCCCAGGGGCCTGGGGCAGGTGGGGATGGGGGTAGGGCTGAGGCAGAGCATGACACCTCCAGTGAGACCCTAATGGAATCTGCCCACCCCAGGACACCCTTTACTTTAAACAGCTTGGAAGGGCAGAGGATCAGAAAAAACTCCCACCTGAAACATCCCTTTTTCCTCTCTGGGTGGAGAGCACCTGGAAGCATGTTGTTGTGATTTTATCAGAAATACATGCAGCAAAATTTATGCATAAAATATTGAAAGGAAACACAGGGCGATGTTACCAGGGGAAAATCCTTAGCTTGCAATTATAGATAATTTACATTTCTTTTTTTATCCTTTTTTTGGTAATTTCCAAAATTTCTACAGTGGCTACATGGTATTGTTAAATCAGAAAAAAGTGACAGAGAAAGAATAGAGGGAAGGGTACATTTGTGTTTTTTGAGAGATAATTGTTCTGTAATGTTTTGTACTGTATATTCAATAGATTCAGTTTAGTAAAACAAAAAGTATAAAAGATGGAAAGGAAAGACATACAATAATTGCTATCAGTACTTATCACTAGAAATATGGTTGATTTAATTTTCTTTATTTTTTTTACATTTTCTACAGGAATTCATTATTTTTTTAAATCAGGAAAAAGTAATTGAAAATGGATGTGTTTTTATTTCTACCTTTAATTCCCATTAATAATATGTATTGGGTCGCTATCAGGTAGGACACAGTGATTGGCACTGGGGCCACACAGATAAAGCAAGTATTTTAATAATTTTATATTATTATTTATTTATATGCGTATAGCACTTGGTCTTCCTGGGTGGTCTCCATCCAAGTACTAATCAGGCCCCACTGCTTAGCTTCTGAGATCAGACATCAGGCTTGTTCAGGGTGGCATGGCTATAGACCATGGACCATGGCTCCACTGGGGTATGAACCCAGGACCTTCTACATGTAAAGCAGATGTGCTAACCGCTACACCATGGAACTATGTCCCAGATAAAGCAAATAGACCCTGTACTTGGGCTCTTGGAACTGACAGCCTAAGGCAGACCTATGAGTGTGTATGAACTTGCCCTCTGTCATGTGGCCATGGCATGGAGACATTGGAGAGGGTACAAGGGTCCCGACTGGATCTGAGGCCTCCAAGAAGTTTGGCTTGCAGAAACCACATTTGAGTTGAAATTGGAAGAGTAAGTTGGGGTTAACTAGATAAGCACTGTGAGAAGGGCTTTCTAGGCTGGAGGGGTGGTGTAAAAGCCCTGAGGCAGGAGAGAGAGGCCTGAAGAAAGACACAGGAGGAAGTACAGTCTATTCTGAGGGGTTTTAGGTCTCTTATTAGTTGAGGGCTTTATCAGGGAGGTGCCACCAAAAAGTTTTTAAGCAAGGGTGTGAGGTGATAAATTGTGTATTTTAAAGTAACTGCAGGAGAACAGTTGGGAAAAGGAAGACAGAAAGCAGACAGACCTGAAAGGAGGCCCGTGAGGCCAGGACCATGGTGGGGAGGGGAGGCAAAGGGAAATACTGGAGTCTAGAGACCCAGCTTCATTTCAAACTGCAAAGGGGCTTCTCGGTGGCTGGTGAGGATATGCCTGGAGTGTCTTGCAGCCTGTATGGTTACCTGGTTGTCTTTTGCTGACTCAATGGCCAGGCACAACCTGGCCTCAGTTGATCTGAACAGAAGGGGAAGAAGCCCCCTGCAGCAAGGAAGCTTGTCTGAGCTATAGGCCCTTAGAGTGACCAAATCTAGAGGACGGAAGCCAAGACAGCCTGGCTAGTAAAGCACAAAGAGATGAGGTGGCTATCTTTCCCAGAGTTGTCACTTTAAATTGCACAGTTTGGAAGAGTTGACTTGCCCTAGCTACCCTGCTGATCCAGAAAAGTTAAAGTCATGGGGAAAGGCAGTGAGGGAAGGACAGAACATTTTTAATAAGGTGATGTTCATTAATCAAGTGGCTACAAAATACAGCATCCCACAGCCTCATTATTTGATTTCTGACCTTTTTTTTTGACACATTAAGTGCAATCTCACACCCTCCTGAGAGGGCTCTTGGAGGACATTTTCTCTGACAAGACCCCTCACTGTAGCCTCCTACTGATACTATGTTGGCTTCTCTCTGAGAGCCAGTCTATTGTTCTCAGCTATTGCCCTCTGAGCCGTCTCCCTCCTTCAACTTCCGGGATTCTGTGGCATCTCACTTCTGTTCCTCAATGTCTAGGCTGTCTGTTTAGAGCAAGGAGTTCTCTGATCCATATCTGGGCCAGGCGGTCTGCACGTATGTAGGCTGAATAAATATTCTGTCTTTCACGTAGTAATCCGACCATTTTTCAAATATCTACAGTGCTGCTGTGAGGAGTTAAATATGGTATTAAAAGCCTTACATAATTCCTAGTTGATATATGTCATTATGTGTTGTTTTTAACAGATATTAAAAGCGCAGCAAGGAGAAGTTTTGGACCTTATAAGAAGTGGGCCTCATGTATGAGCAGGTTGGGAAGTAGTGTTATGAGAGCTGACCCCTTTGGGTTAGGGACCGTGATATTTCTGTGGGTCTGCCTGTCAGGCTGTGCCAACAGCTATGGTTTGGGAGGATGTTCAGAGATGCCAGCTGGTTTTCTGCAGCCGGGGCCACATCTGCCACAGCCTAGCACCTTTGAAAGTCCCTAGGTCTTGGGTGGCATTTGCAGATTTTGGATGCTATCCCAAGGTGCTGGACGGGTTTCACAATGTCCCTGCAGGATGCAGAATATCTTCTGGTGACCCCAGGCTTAAAGGAGAGGAAGGGATGGAATCAGATTCAAGGATGTTCACCCTTGTCTTTACCACTCTCTAATATAACTGGTGGTGGGGAAATTCTGATGTAAGGCTTAGAGCAATCACAGCAGCTCAGTGGGTGGGGATACACATGGGATCCCATGCTTTGTCTGAAATGTTTTCTTCCACAAAACTTGAGCTTGAGCAAACATCAAATACTTGTTGGTACTGGTACCATGCTTGAAGGTTGGTCTGTGTGATATGGCAGACCCTCTAGACTGTTTATACACACTGCCTTCTCCCTTGCTTTCCTCTATTATAGAGGCTGCAAAGTACAAACATGTGGTCTCCCAGATGGTGACCACGTGATCCAGATCTGGCTGACTAGCTATAAAAGGAAGCTTTTGATAAAGGGTCATCTCAGCTGGCATGCCCCTTTAGTCCTTTGTCATACCCCGCCTCCATCTTTCTGTCTGTGCCCGGAGGTACAGCAGCTATATTGTGATCATGGGGACAAAAGTTACATGCTTAAGATGCTAGAGAAGAAGACAGAAGAAACCTGGTCTTCAGAGATATGGTTGGGCTGCCATGCTAGTTGTAGATAGCCATTCTCTTTATCCCTTTTTGTAGGAAGCAAACAAATCCCTTACTTATTTAAGCCATAGCTTGTTGGGTTTTCTGTAACTTACCAAATGCTAATCTAAATGACACACATGATTTTATCCTCAGAACAGCTCAATGGGGGTAGAATTGACTTCTATTTTACAGATGAGGAAATAGGCTTAGAGGGTTCAAATAATCAAGGTCAGACAGCCAGTTAGTTGCCGAGTTAAGATCTGAATGGAGGACTGTTTGACCTCAAAACCTTTCTATACTTTTCTATACTGCCTCCTTCCATACAGTACAGAATGGAGCCCAGTGGTGGAAACCCACTTAGGGTATGGAGTGAGACACAGATGTTTCATATGAGGCTTATGAATAGCAGTGAGAATTTTCCCTATTATTGTGACTGGTGTTCTTGCTGTGGTTGCAAAGATGCTTATGCTCTCTGTTATGGGTTGAATTGAGTCTCTTGCAAATTCACATGTTGAAGTCCTCGTCCCCAGGACCTCAGGATGTGACCTTATTTGGAGAGACAGTCTTTACAGAGATAATGAAATTAATGTGAGTTCATTAGGATGGGCCCTAATCCAGTATGACTGGTGTCCTTATAAGAAGGGGAAATTTGGACACAGATACCCACAAGACACAGACGATGTAAAGAAACACAGGGAGAAGAAAGCCATCTACAAGTTAAGGAGAGAGGCCTGGACAGATCTTCACTCATAACCCTCAGAAAGAAGCAACCCTGATGACACATTGATCTTGGACTTCCTTCCAGCCTCCAGACTGTGAGACAATAAATTTCTGTTGTTTAAGCCACCCAGTCTGTGGTACCTGGTCATGGCTGCCCAAGAAAACTAATCTGCCCTCCTAGGTGGATTTCTCCTGTTCTTATTAATCCTCCCTCTTGCCTTGTGTATCAGTCAGCTATTGTAATTGTGCTGTGTAACAAGCCATCATCAGAATCCGTGGCATATGACCATAAGCATTTATTCATATTTATGTACCTGCTGGTAAGCTGGGTTTGGCTCTAGGCTGTGGGTTGGATTCAGATCTGCTCCATGTGTCTTTCGTCCTCATTAGACCATTGGTCCGTTGGGGGTACTTTCTTTTTTATGGTGATGGCAGAAACACAAGAGGCCAAGCTCAGCTACACCAGCGCATTTTAAGACTTTGCTTGCGTTACAGTCTGGTAACATCTCGTTGTCCAAACTAGGTCATACCATCCACCACCACATCAGTTCTGTGTGTTTGGGTGGGGGGCAGCAGTATACTCTCATAGAGGATGGGGGAAGGGATAAATATTTATTAAACTATAGCTCAAATTATCCTCCTTAGAGGTGTTCTTGCCTTGGAATGAACCCACGTATTCTCTTTCTTATTTGACCTAACCTAAGCCTTCTCACTTCTTCCCATCCTATATATGCTTTTGTGGCATTCCTCCTACCTCCTAAATGCCCTTTCCTTCCCAGCCTTCTGTACCATTTAGAATGATTTCAACTGCATGGAACAGAAAGTCCAGCTCAACTTGGCTTAAACAATAAAGAGGTGTAATGGCTTAAGTAATTGAAAAATCCAGCCATTGCGTGAGCTTCAGGTGTGGTGTGATCAGGGCTCCAACTCCATTTATCTGCCAATCTCTTGGCTCATTTCTGCTGTGTATGTTAACTTGCTGCTCAAGAAAGCTTCCCTCAGGATCAATATATGATTACAGCACCACTTATAAAACAAAGAGACACACAAACAAAATAACTTGAAAACTGTACCAGTGGCTATCAACAGTAGAATGGGTCAATAAATTGTGGCATATTCACATAACAAATAGTAGCCAACAATGAAAATGGGCAAACTGTGCCCCCAACAACATGGGGAACTTCCAGAAAAAGTGCTGAGCAAAAAGAAGACAGAGACAAAAGAACATACACTGTAGATTGCATTGATACAAAATTCAAAGCCAGGCAGAACTAATTTATGCTGTTGGAATCCAGGACAATGGTTACCCTTAAAGACTCAGGGTAGTCAGGAGAAGGGGCCTCAGGGGACCTTGGCTTCTTGATCTGGTTGCCGATGACATGGGTGTAAGTCTGTTTTGTGAAATGTCACCAAACTGTACACTTATGATATGTGCACTGTTCTTATACATTTTACTTCAAGTGAAAGTTTATTTACAAAAATCCTCCAGGCTGCTGCATGGAGAATGGGTGTGGGGTAAGGGTAGAGACAAGAAGGCTTGTGAAGAGGCTGATACCATAGTCCAGGTGAGCAACAAAGTAGTAAGGTGAAGGTAGAAGCTGCTCATCTGGGCTACAGGTGAGAAAAGAGGAAGGAGAAAATGATTGAGGGAGATGGGAAGGTCAGGAAAAAGAAGACTGCCTAGCCCACCAATGGGTTGGTGGGGGTATTCAGGGGTTCTGAGGGGGGTGGGAGAGGCCCCATGAACACTAGGAAGAAGCTGAGGGAGAAGCCATGGATGGCGGCCTGCCTCTCACAGCTAGTGTCTTCTGGGGACCTTGTGAGAGAGATGCCACTAGATTATTTACCTGACCCAGAATGGTATTTCTTTCTTAGAGAATTCACACACTCATCAGCAGTGGATGGAAGTTCCACTTCCTCCCTTTCCTGCCAATGCTTGTAACACTTAGAATAAAATACCTAACTCTTTACATGTCCTATAAGGTCCTACCTATTTCTCAAGAGGCCAAGCTTGGTCCTGCCTTAGGACATTTGTACTCATTGTGTTATTCACGCCCAGCATTCTGGTGCCTGACTTTTCTTATCATTCAAGGCTTAATGTGTTTTGGTTCCTGTTGCTGCATAACAAGTGACTCTAAAACTTAGGGACACCAAATAAGAATTTTATTATGCTCATGGGTTTGGGAGTCAGGAGTTCAGACAAGGTAAAGCAGATAGCTTGCTTCCATTCCACTATGACTGGAGTCTCAGCTGAGGAGACATACAGGTTGGCGGTGACCTGCAACTGGGCACTGGACTTATCTGGAGGCTCCTGGCACCTATGCTGGGAAGACCCAAACCCTCAGTTCATCTGGAACAGCTGACCAGAATGCCTACATGTGGCCTCTCTTATTGCTTGGGCTTCTTCACAGCATGGCAGCCTCAGGCTCATCACACTTCTCACTTCTCAGGGCTCCAGTGAGAGTGTTTTTAGGAACCAAGAAGAAGCTTCATGGCCTTGTCACTTAGTTTTGGAATTCTCTTGATATCACTTCTACCAAGTAGTCACAAGCATGCTACATTCAAGGGGAGGGGATATAGACCCCAGTTCTCAATTCAAGGGAAGAATGTTAAAGAATTTTGTGGCCATTTAAAAAAAAACACAATACAAGTTAAATGTCTGTCCCTGTCCACACTAACTAAATCAGTAGCCCCTGTTCAATCTTTACCATGTTACTCCATTTTATCTTCTCTGTAACACTTATTAGAACCTGAAGTTATCTTATTTAATTTATTACAGGCTTATTTTCTGTTTTCCCCCACTGGAACACAAGTTCCAGGAGGGCATGTACTTATTTATGTTTTTTCTTTACACTTTTATATCACTAGTGGCTATAATAGTACCTGAAAGATAGCAGGAGCTTAGTAAATATTTGTTGGAAAAAATGACTCAGTGACAAGTAACATGGGGTGCTCTGTGAGTACAGAGGATGGCTTTTTTGGGGGTCTAGTAAAGGCTTCCTGGTAGGTGACAAAAGCTGAGCTTTGAAGGACCAATATATAGCTGGTGGGACGAGATTTGTGTATTCCAGACAGAGAGGTTAGTGGGTGTGAAGGTGACTGGACCTGGCACATGGGACCCAGCTAGGGTGCTTCCTTTTGGTGCCTAGAGTGACGTACGTGTGTGTGTGTGTGTGTGTGTGTGTGTGTGTGTGTGTGTGTGTGTGTGTGTGTGTGTAGGAACTAGGAAGAGATGAAGGTGAAGGGGTGGTGTGGGGGCAGACCATCAGAGCTGGAGCGCATGAAACAAGTCTGGGCTTGCTCTTGAGGGCTGCGGAAAGCCCCAGGAATAATTTTAAGCTGATATTAAATGACAAGATCAGATGAGCTTTTTTTGAAAGGTCATTTCTTACAGATGGAGTGTTTTTCCCACTGGCGGCAGGGATCCAGGGGGGCACTTACAACAAGGCCTTACATGCAATCCTCTATCCCTGCTCCCCTCTCGGGCCCTCATTAAGTTGCAGACACACCTTCTGTTCCTGCAGCAAAGGTCCAGGCGGCCCAGGTCTGGAAACCCACGTCTCAGGCCTCCTGGGGATTGGCTGGGCTGAAGTTCATCTGTTGGTTTCATCGAAGTAGAGCAAGAAGGCTATGGACAGAGGTCTTACCCCTTGACAATAATCCTCTACATTATTAACTAAACTCAGTATTGTGCAGTGAAATCTATGGTGTCTGGGACTTGCTTCAAAGCATCCTGGGTTTAGGGTGAGAGTGGGGCTGGACTGGCCCTGGGCTGCAGGTTGTTGAAGCTGGTTATGGGCCCCAGCGGTTCCTAATATTATTCTCAAGACTTTTGCAAATGTTTGACATTCTCCATAATAAAAAGTTTAAAAAGACATCACACTCACCCCAATAAAATTATATTCTCATCTCCTCTGTCTTCCCTTTCAAAAAACTGTCGTGTTGGGCACATTCCATATCAATAACTTTAAAAGCAATATCTTTTGATCATAATGTCAGGATAACAGCAAGATTATTAGCAAATCACACAGGATGTGAAAGCAGTAATCTTGTTTTTCAACTTATTGTAGTGACTTAATGGTCAAATATTTTATCCTGAAGTGTGGACAATAAATACTTAAACTGTATACCCCAACACAAAAGCTATTATTTTTAATGTTCGACTTTATGTAGAGTACAAAATTGTTGACTTTCATAAGGCAAGCAGGGAGACTAAACTTTATTGTTTCAGAGTATTTAGGAACACACTCTGAAGTTGAAGGCAGCACCTTTCATACTCAGCTGAATATACCTGGGCTCTCTGAGATCAAGAGTTTAGAGTTGTGAGGTAAGAGAGTGCAGCAGCATTTCTACAAAGAGCTTCAGGTCCACAGTGATGAGATATCAATGCCTGTTTTTGGATATACCCTTTCCAACAGGGCCACAAGTTTCAACATGGCCTCCGATTAGTGCCATTGAGTACTCACCAGGGACTACTGTTGTACTCAGAGTTCTGAGGAGATATTGCTGTCTCAGGCTGTGAGGAACCACTCTTCTAAAGGAGTGGTCCAGTAGGCATGTGCTCATGGTCACAGAGATATACACTCTTGTAGATGAGCAAAGCCTTTGGGGAAGAGGTTAGGCTGAAGCTCTAGAATGAAATGCAGTCAGCATAGGCCACAAGGTTGACTCCTTTAGCTCTGTTGGTTCCATTGCCAGCTGGTAGTTTGTAGAATCCACTGCCCGGGCCTTCCCAGAGGCAAGCTATCTTAGGAGTGAGGGATGATGGGTCTTTCCATTGAGGCCCACAAAGACTGGTGGGTGAGTGTAGAGGGGAAGAGAATAGCTCTGGGGGCAGGGTTTAGCTGTGGGTAGTGCATTGAGGTTGACCTAGTCTGCAGGCTGCCTCTGACAGGCCAGCGGAGCTCTCTCACACACACACGGTGGGTATGAGGTCAGGCCTCAGTGCAGGATATTCTGGGAGCATAGGAGTCCAGAGGGCTGGAGGCTCATGGTTCCCCACTTCCTGAGTGAACACTGAGGATGAACAGTAAAGACCCCTGCTCAAGGCTTCTGGGAAGGGAGAGGTCTTTAGGAAGCTCATAAATACTTTGTACCTTGGAACTGTGAGTGTGGGACTCAAGGGTTGTTCATGGGGTGGGAGGCTCCTACTGTGTGCTGGCAAATTCCAATGCATTTACATACCCTGGCTGCTATCAGAGCAAAGACCCAAGGTATTCCTTGGCCCTATCCCTGCCCCACCTGCTCTCAGGGAAGCCATCCCCTTCTCAATACATATGTCCCAGTTGGGCCTCAGTGGCAGTGGTTCCCACAGGAAGGCAGTTCACTACTGCAGCTTCTCATTCTTCATATTACTTACCTCCTTTATCAGTTACTACCCTGAGTTGGATCACATCACCTATAGCTCAAAGCCCTCCTGTGGCTTCCCATTTCCCTCAAATAAAAGTTCAAGTCCTTACTGTGACTGACAAGGCCCTTTCTGCCTCCCTGAGCTCACGTTCTGCTACCCATACCCTTCCCCACCTCACTCCAGCTATACTGGCCTGAGTGTCATCCTGGAACATTCCAGGTACACTCTTACCTCAGGGCCCTTGCACCAACTATTTCCTCTGGCAGGCTCTTCTTCCAGATATCCTCGGGGCTTGCTTCCTCACCTTCATATGTTTTTTTTCTGCCAGCGAAGCCTTCCCCAACCACCCTACTGAAATCGCAACACCCACTCCCCTACTCCTGTTTCCCACATTTTCCTCTCCGAAGCCATTGCCATCATCTGCAGTGCAACATAGTTGATGTGTTTTTGTTTATTGTCTATCTTCCCTCATTTAACTAGAAGCTTTAAGTAGGTAGGGAATTTTCACCTCTTTCAGTCACTACTCCATCCTTAGACCTCAAAATGGTGCTTGGTACATAGAGACACTTGGCAAATAATTGTTGAGTAAATGAGTAAATGAACGAATGAATGAATGAATGAATGAATGAACATACTCACTCTAGCACATTTAGGCCCTTGCTCTTCATTAGGCCCCTTCTCACAGGTTCAAATCTACCTGGTCCCTGAGCAAGCCTTCCCCTGCCTTCCTTCTGTCTGTCTCTGCTAGACTGCTTGTCATGGACCCCTATGTGCTCCCTGATCCATATCATGACCTCCATTGCACTGCTGATACTGCTTTCTATAGGCCTCGACAGCCCTTGTGCCCAGTCCTGCTGTTCTTCTCACCTTGTACCCTTGGCTACTGCCCAGTGCTCAGGTCCTTCACCCCATGTGGCTCTTCTACATGTTCTTGGGTATCCCCTCCCCACTTCCCTTTGTGCCCTTTTCCTATGGCTCAGCTCTCCTACTGGGCTGAAAGTGTCCTCTCTCTCCTACTCTTGTCTCCACGTGCTCTTTTACTTTAGAAGTCCCCTCCATCACTCTCAATCTAAAATCAATGAGGACAAGCCCAACAGCCAAGTGCATGGATTACAGGAAAAAGCAATAAAAAAGGAGAAAAAGAATAGTCTAGCTTATCATCTCCTTTCCATATTAGCTTCTCTCCCACTCTTCCTATCTCTGTTGGTGGCTCAGCCATTTCCCTTGGTGTTCCAGCTGAAGATCACCTTCATTTTTAGTGTCCCTATCCCATGTCTCTTTGAGGTCCTGCTGCATCACCTCTTCTGGGGCTTTTTGAATGTCTTTCCTTTCTCAATTCTCATGTCACTGCCTTGCTTCAGGCCTTCCTCATCCTTCCTCACCCTTCTCCTAAGAGATTGTAAACTGTTACACAGGGCCCTCTGCAACCAATATGAGCTTTCTGAAGTCAAATTGGATCCAATTACCCTGTATTAGTGAAGATCTAGCCAAGAAAACAGAAACCACTCTAGGTATTTAAACATAGGGAATTTAACCCAGGAAACTGACTTCACAGAGGCTGGAGGAACCAAAAAGCCAAATGGGGCATAGTAAGATAATGCAGAGGTTAGCAACTCAGAGATTAGTAACAGCAGGAAGCTGCTAGTGTCCCTAGGGCTGGAGGTACAAAGGAAGTGTGTGTTATAGGAACCTGGGAGCCAGAGTCAGCCAACAGGAGCTAGAAACACAGAGAAGATACATGCAGGAGAAGCAACTAATGCTGGAGATGCTGCCCAAGGCAAAGGATGGGCAGAAATACCCTGGTTTCTCCCTTTTCCTAGCCCTATAATCTCCCACCAGTATTCCCCATTGGCCGAACCTAGATAGAGGCCAGTTGCAAAAAAGCCTGGAAAATGTAGTGCTCTGCTATACCTAGCAGAGCAAGAGAAGGGCAAGGAATGGATCTGAGAGGAAACAGGCAAATGACTGTATACAGTCCTTGGCAAAGAAGCTTTCTATGGTTTCCCTCACCTCACAGAACAAACTCCAAACTCCTCAGTCTTTCTACATGCTTTGAGTTCTCTCTCTGTCCCCTTTGCTGGCCTTATCTGCCATTGTCCCTGCATGCTCATCCTGAATGTGGATGATGTTGGGACCCCTTTTGCTACCATCTGCCACCTCTGTACTTTTCCTCACTCAGTGTCCTCTGCCCAGAAGGCTTTCCCTTCCAGCAATGCTTGTGCAACCTCACCTGGACTTTAATGCCCAGATGAAATGCCACCTCCTCCATGAAGACTTCCTGCCCATCACTTCCAGTTCCAAACACACACAAATAAATGTCTTTTTTTTCTTCCTTAGCACTTCCTGCGTTTATGCCTCACCTCGTTTCTCCCCGTATCATAGTTATTAATGGGCTTATTTCAACTCCCCATTAGACTGCAGGCTTCCTTATAGGCTTCTTCAAAATGAAACCTCCACCGCTCCCAACATGCAGTGCCCTGCAACTAGGAAGGGCACACGGCATTTTAGTTTAATGAATGAACAAAAAGTAGCAAGCAACACATCAGCAGGTAGCAATGCCTAGTCAATGCAGGTGAATTAATTTGGACTTTTTGACAATCCATGCCTTGGGGGAGGGGATGTGACAAGATGGGGGAGAAGCGAGCTGGGGAGTTTTTCAGGGCGGGGAGCAGATGTCCACATTTTGCCTTGTTATTACTGCAGCTATTGTTCTAGGTTTTTTCTTTTAGCGAGAAAAGAATCCGCCCATGTTTTCATGTTGTTCTTATTGAAATACACCCACAGGCTTTGAAACGAACCCACTGGTGAAGTGCAAGGAGGGGGAGGGCGGCGGATTTGTTTCTTCACCAGGTTTGGTGCTGCAGCTCTTGGGATGGGGCTTTCTGGGGTTCCCTGGGGCTGCAGTGCAGAAAGCCAAGGGCGACTGCCCAAGTGGGAGCACCACCTTGAGTAGGTGGGGTGGGGTAGGGGGAGGCTTGGGCACTGGAACATTGAAAATGTCTGTGAATTCATGTT
The DNA here is from genome assembly GCA_003508835.1 of Eonycteris spelaea. Lineage (NCBI taxonomy): Eukaryota > Metazoa > Chordata > Mammalia > Chiroptera > Pteropodidae > Eonycteris > Eonycteris spelaea. The sequence continues at coordinate 51,547 of PUFA01000471.1, read as the reverse complement.
TGTAGAGAGCATTTTTCAAGGGCTGACTTTTCCAGGATGAGAGACCCTCAGGGAGTTGCAGACAGAGAGAAGTGTTGTGGGTGTGAAGCTGGGCACAGGGCAGAGGTGACTTGGTCTCGGAGCCCTTATTGTAAGCTGTTTATTCATGAATTCATTTGTTTATTCATACATTTAATGAATGTGAATCGAGGCTCTGCCAGAATGATCAGATTTTGGAGATAGTTCAAGCCCTGTGCTTGGAAAATGAAGGTTCAGAACAGTTAAGTGATTTGCTCAAAGTTACATAGCCAGTTACCAGCAGTGTAAGATTTGGACTTTGGCTCCCTGCTTCCCAGTCTGCTCCCAGGGCATATGGGGGCTGCTGAGATGCGCCCAGCCTGCCCCTACCTTCAGAGATGTTCCAGTCCTGTAGACATCAGGACTAAGGGTTGCTTGTGAAGTAGTTCTCAAGGATGGTGCCTACCTCTCCTGGCTGACTGTGGCGCTGGGAGGGACAGCTTTGCCTGGCACACTTTACATCAAGTTGGAGGTCCTTCTAAAGGGTGAAGAAATGTCTTCCTCTGAGCAAAACTGGTCAGACCCCTCACACTTGAACCTGTCCCCAGCACCCCACCCTGTCTGCAGCATGGATCTCTGACCCGGTTACTTCACAGACTGCATTCCATGCTCCATGTTTATAAAGCCGCGTCACCTTGGGGTGTGGACAGGAATGACCTGCACTGTCTAAACAAACCCTGAACTTCTGGCAGCCTGCCTGCCAGGGTGCGTATGATATCCTCTGGTGAGGTAGACTGGGTTGGAACTCCTTTGCTCATGTCTGTGCCCTTTGGTTCCCTAGAGTGAGAAGAGGATGACTGTTATCTAAGATGCAAAGGTGTGTGGGGCCCCAGCTACCTTCACCTCCCCCAAGCTGTTCCTTTCTTTTTCCCAGTTTCTCTTTATTACCAAGGGACAAAGAAGAGACCTGGTGGCAAAAACGAAAAACAAACCCTCCCCCCCAAAACCCCCCCCAAACCCCTAAAGGAGCAGATTTTACCTATGAGAAACCACAGGAATAGGCCCATTTTAGTAAAATGTAGGCCTACGTGCTTCTTTCAGAGACTGTGCTCCAAATAATGCCACTTCAGTTTCTCATGCTAGATGTATGTTTGAAAAATCAGGCTTAAGTCTGTCCTTTTAAACAGCTTTTCAAACGACACAGAAATTATACTATTTTTAGGTCAAACACCCTGCAGAAGTTGACATTTGAAGGTTGGGCTATGTGTGAAAACATCCAAAGAGAAACGTGTGATTTCTCCTTTATTCCAGAAACAACAAACAGGAGTAGCTTTAGTTTATTTGCGGGCATTCTTACCTCTCTTGTATTTGCATCTCCAGTGTTTATTGGTGTAATTCTTCAAGCCCACACTCAACATGGCAGATGTCACCTGAAGGCCACCCTTTGGAGACAAGGTCCCTACAAATAAAAGCAGGTCGTTAGACTAGAACCGCCTTTGTTCCCTTAACTACGGTGGTTTCTCCCTCCACACAGAGCACGCTCTATATAAAGCCATAACCATTCAGAGTCACACGTAGACTATATAAAGGCGCTGTCGAGAGATGAAAGATGTTTTTAACCCCTTCCTTTCAGGCATTCGTGGCAGCTGTAACAGCTCAGTTCCAGAACGTGCAAAGTTCTGTTTTGTGCTGATGTGGGGCTGGGGGAAAGAGGAGGAGATGGGGGTGTGAGTGAAGCAGCAAGGTGAGAGAAGCCCCCACCCTGATCCTTACCTCCCCCTTCCTTTTTCAGTTTAGAGTTGCTGGGAATCCCCCCGGGATAAGGGTGACAAAAAAAGGAGGAAGCTGTGATGACATTGGGCAGGACTCAGGCCTTGGAAGCAGGAGGAGTAGCCACCCTTTGGGAGCTTTCATGTGTGATTTCAGTTTGTGGGCCCTGCAGGGGTGCCGAGGCACTTGAAACCACAGGGTCAAGGTGGCGGTGCTTCCTAGAGGATCAATTGTATTTGATTTTGAGTGACTGTCAATGTTGTTTTCATATTAAAATAAGCACAGGGCTGTCTGATGAAATCTAATCCAGATGACTATCAATGTCATAGCTGAACATAGAACACCAGAGAAATGCCTAGCTTTCTGAGGCACCACTTTGAGCTTTAACTTGAGACCCTCAGGAAACTGTTAGGGCCTTTGGTGACAAAGTTTAAGAAGCCCTGCCATAAATAACATGCTAAATGCAATGTAGAAATGGTTTAATGCAAAGAATATGGTTGGTTCAAGGCCTGGCTCTGCTTCTTACTAACTGTGGTTTGGGGTGAGTTGCTCAACCTCTCTGAGCCTCAGTTTCTTCCTCTGTAAAATGAGACTGATACCAGCCAGCCCCTTCCTTACAGGACCGGGCCTGCCTACTCTTGGGAACCACTGGGACTTGTGTGCCCCAACTCCAAGCTCATATCCCTGTGGCGGCTGCCCCTGCCACAGAAACCAACCCCTGGCAAGGCCCACTAGGGTCATTGGGCAGTTTAACAGCCTTTGCCCTGTGAAACCACAACCATGGTGCTGACACCATGATGGATGCGCAGATATGTAGTGCAAAAGTGTAGTCACAATATGCTCTGGGTTATTAGACATCTGAGGCACAGTAGTACCAATGCCTCAGGTAACCCCATGTCACTGCCCACAGCCTGCAGCACTCTGCACTTCCCAGTTCTTCTGTGTGACCTATATGGCCACTCCTGAGACAAGTCATGTCTCCTTCTGAAATTTGCTTTCATGGATCATATAACTCAGTGAGAAAGGGGTCAGGAGCTCATTTGGACAGTCATGAATCAGGGTGGGGGGGGAAGGAAACAACTGGTAGAAGCTCCACCCTGCATTGAACACTGGTGCTTTAAAGACATGTCTACACTTTCTTTGACACTTTTCCTCTCAGGAGGGAAGCCAACTGCCATGTGGTGAGGACACTCGGCTGACTTATGGAGAGCCTCATATGGTGAGGACTGAGGCTTCCCGCCAACAGCAATGTGAATGTGCACCTTAGAAGCAGATCCTCCAGCCCGGGTTGAGCCTTTTGATGTTTGCAGTCCCAGTCAGTACCTCGACTGCAACCTCATGAGAGACCATGGGTCAGAACCACTGAGTCTAGCTGCTCGCAAATTTCTGACCCACAGAAACTCTGAGATAATAAACTTGTGTTATTTGAAACCACTGAGTTTTGAAGTAATTTGTTTTGTAGCAATAGATAACTTTATACTGACACTTCTCCTTGTCCTTAAAAATGTCATTTGAAAAGTTCCAAGACTTCATGGATACCTTTTTTCCCTGGCTTATTAGGGTGTTGGAAGCTGAAAAAGAAGATGTGTGGGTGTTGGAGTAGGATTATAATACTGTAGGCATGCATACTGAGTGTTTTCCATTAGTTATGTCATCGAATCATCTCAACTATCCCGTGGGAAAGTATTATTAGTCCTATTTTATAGATGAGAACACTGAGGCTCAAAGAGGCTAAGACCTTTGCTCAAGATTACACCAGAAGCTTGGTTGTTTGGCACCAAATCGGTGTTTCTTCATCAGTAACAGGCTGCCTCCGCTTGGAAGTAAAGCAGCTGATCCAGGTCCTTGACTTGCTTCTGACTCTTGCTACATATCTTTGCAAGTCGCTCCTCTGTGAGTCCTTTTTCCTTGTGAAATGTCCCATGTCCACTTCCTTGCAGCAGAAGGGGCTGTCAATCATGGTGGCCACTCTTCTGTGACAACAGAAATGGAGTGTGTGCCTGGCCTGGCCAATCAGAGTGCCATATTCCCCTGACTACAGTGATTAGTTAAGGAATGGCATGTGATTTTAGCCAGGACAATCAAATCTTCTTTCAGGCGCATCACTGCCAGAGCCACTGGGGAGAGGGCCTTTCTGCTGGGGTTGCTAAGTCAGAAGGCTGTGGATCTATCTACTGGGATTGGCAGGCCAGCCTGTCTGCAGAGTCAGGTCGAGACAAGCCATGAAGCCAGGAGAGCTCTGGATCCACTTCAGTTCCTGATCCAAGCTATGCTGAAGACATTCCTCTCCCTGGACTCCCCAGTTACAAGAGTCAGTAAATTCCCATTTGGTCTCAGTTAATTTGACTTGGGCTTGTGTTATTTGCAGTGCAGTGTGCAAACTTGGAAGTTGTTTCTAGCATCTCAGAGCAATAGAGCGTAGCTCCTCTATATGGTGCTAAATGTAGCAGGTGCTGATGGTGCCATGCTGGCTCATGCTGGAGGTCACGGCAGACTGTTTTCATTACAGGCCAGTGGCTTCCTGCATCTCCTGCCTGAGGTGTTCTCGGCTTTAGGACCATGCTTAATTGCGTGTATATTACTCATGTGAACGTGCATGGTTGGGGGGTGGAAACAATTCTAAAATGCCAAAAAATTAATAAGCTCAGCAGTGACCTTCTTCAAAGAGGTGTGAAAGTGTATGGAGACATACTCCAGCTTCCTTGCCCCTGGAGAGACAATCTAGGGTATCTTTCACACAGTCTCTCCTAAGTCCCATGGACTGAGCCCCAGCCTGTTCAGTGAAGCAGCCTTTGTTGGCTTCCTCCCTGCCCTGTCTCTTCCCCATTCACTCACTGTGATTCCTGGCTCACCTCCGAGAAAACTACCCATACTCAAATCCTTTTTAGGTCTGCTTTAGGAGAAAATATAAAAAAACGAAGAACATTAATATATGGGATTTTGATTTCTGGAGTTTGACAGATCTAGAGATACTTCATCATAATAGGTAAGACTGAAATTGCAAGGTTTCCAGCCTTAGCAATTTTGTGAACTAAATATTTCCCGCATTGGACATGTGAGGACCACATGAGGACTGGGCAAGTTGGACTAAGACAGCAGGACAGGAATGACAGAGGTCTGAGATGCCGTGAAATTGCAGCAGCCATTTTTAAATAAAAATTGATGGGACAAATGGGTTGGAGCATTCAGGCAATTTGAGGTGGCCTCAGTTTGGCACTTTGTGGGTCCCTGCTTCTTCCCAGGCCCAGGGTCCAGAAGTGTTTTTAGAAGACAGGAGTGCTTCACATCACAGAGAGAGATGTCTCTGTTTCCAGCCATTGATCTTGTTTGCCTTTTGCTCTGCCTTTTTCTCTCTCTTTCACTGCTCCCGTTTATTTATGTTTAAACACCGTCCTGTGTCGCAGCCTCAGCTGATGGCTAGAGAGTCTACAACGGCTTGGATCCACTTGTCTTCCCTTGTGAGTCTCTGGCTCCTCGCACACATGACAGTTTTCCCTGGGTCCAGGAAAAAGATGTGTTCTGTGAATGTCGAAATGCTGGTGCAGCTTTGCCTGTGTCTGCTTTTCTTTTCCCTCCCAGTGGGCCTGCTGATTCCCTCTGTTCTTCCTGGTCACTTCCGAGTGGCATCTTGGGCCACAGATACTGTTTCCCCTAATTTATTTCAGTGGAGGAGAGCCACACTAATAGAGGACTACAGAGAGGTTTGGGAGGCTTGGCAAAGGGCTGCTGCTCCTGTATAACTTTGATAAAAAGATAAATAAAAAGGTTCATTTGGTACCAACACTCTTTTCCCCTCAGAGCAGATTCTGTCTCCTCTTGTAGTTTTATTTTCCCTGAGGTATAAATAGATAAAGTGTCCAGTGCATTAAGTATGAAGCTTATGGATGTTTACATATGTCTATACATGCTACCACCATCCAGATGAAGATTAGAACTTGCCAGTTGCTCCAGAAAGTTCTGTAATGCCCCTCCCAGTTAGTACCCCACAATCAACAGAGGCAACCATTCTCTTGCCTTTATCACTTAGAGATTGACTGCCCACTTTTTAACTATAAAATGGAATCATCTAGTGTTGTACCCTTTTATGTCTGGTTTCTTTCGCCCAGCATCTTCTATGAAAGCGAGCTGCGCTGTGTTATAGCAATGGTCCCCCTCCCCCTTTTTTGTTGATGTTTTGTTTTTATTCTATTCCTCACTCTGCAGGGGTGTAAAGCCAGCAGCTTGCAGATCAGGTTTTCCCCATACACAGTCTGGGAGATGGCATTCCCTGTGGGCACCTTAGCTCCCTGCTCATTCTGCCAAAGGGCCAATGCAGCCTCAGGCATCAGGTTTGCTATTTATTCCAGTTACTGGGCCAGGTTGGAAACCTCACTGACACTTTGTGAGCAAGAGTAAACTGGAGCAGCCCCTGATGTGGGGTGTGCTGGGAAATAATAAGTTGTGATTTGTAAACATGTGTTCGGCAGAAGAGAAACATCACTCAAGTCTGGTGATTTCCAGCACAGGGCAGCCCTTTCCTCTCCTTTCTGGATTGCTGTGGCCGCCCCTGACCAACTGCCCATGCAAAGTCTCCTTTTCTCCAACTCATCAGCTCACTTGGGGCAGCTGAACTCCCCAAGCCTGCTTTTATCCTGTTACTCTTCTGCTCACAAACCTACAGTGGCTCCCCACTGCTTGCTCAAGTTGGCACTTTCTAACATTTAATTAAGCTCCACAGAATGAATCAGCTGACTCCTTCTTCCTATTCTGCCACTACTCTCAGCAGATGCTGCCTCCCTCTTTGAGCAGCTGGTACTCTGATCTGGGGTTGTGCCAACTAGTGTGACCAATTCCTCTGCTTCTTCTAGCATATATCTTAGGGGACACTCCTTTAATTTCATTACCTCAGGGAGATTCCTGGTAGCCCAGCCCACTGTGTATAGCCTTAGTTCCCAAGATCAATCATGGACCAAGATGCCTGCTCCAGCTCCAGCCATCATGACGGCATTCCAGCCAGTAAGAAGAGAAAGTGAGGGAGAAGGCATGCCACCACTCTTCAGGATTAGTAATAATGATAATAGCAGCAACTGCCTTGTGCATCATTTACCATATGCTCAACTGCTGTTGCAGGTACATTTAATTTTTTTATAAAAACCTATGAAGTAAGTACATTTAAGCCTCATTTTACAAATGGGGAAATGGAGACACAGGAGGTTAAATAACTTGTGCAAGGTCATACAGCTAGGAAGCGACTGAGTCAAGATTTGAACTCAGCTTTTCATTCCAGCTTCTGGGCTCCTAAGCCCTCTGTTTTTGTATTTCGCACTATGGGATCCTTTAAACATTCTCCCACCCCCACCAGCAGCCTGAGGACTTCTTGAAGACAAAGCCTGGGCCCCTGGGTCCTATAAATGGTGGGTGACAGGCCACATTACCTGGGAGTCGCAGCTGGCCAATGCCTCTCTTGCTCTGGGGTGGATGGGACCTTTTTCTTTTTTCTTTTTGAAATTGGCTCTGAGCCTCCTACAGACTCTGGCTAAGTAAGGGTAGGGTGGGGTCTGGAAGCTAAGTTGTTCCTCCAGTTGGGTTGCCTTGCCTTGGCAGGGACCTGGCCTTGTTAGAATGCTTTCTTCAGCCTGACTCCCACTGGAAGTTCCTCCTTCCTACTTAATTACATTAACTTTTATGATGGGGATCTGGCAGCTAGCAGCATTATTTTGCAGGGCAGACTGCATTCCTGGTGTCTCGATTTACCTTCCCTCTTAGTCTGCACCCTGAATGCTGGTCTGTGGACAGGTCCTTCTACTAAGCCTGGCCTAGCTGTGGGGTCCCTGCAGCATGCTGGGGGAAGAGGACCAGAACATACATCTGTGATTTCCTAATCCCGTGGGTCAGAAAACACATCCTGCCCTACAGGGCAGGAGGTGGAAGCATGAGCCTGATAACAGCCGGGCCCTTTTCAAGCTGACACCTGCTTGTCAAGGCTAACCTAGCCTACAAGCTTTGTGGGCCCAGCTCTGACTTGGGGCCTGTTTCTTGTCTGAACATTTCCCCAAGGTGGCGGGGCTGCACTTTGCTCTTCAGATAAGACTAAGCTAGTTGTCTGTTTCACGTAGGAACTGTTGTGTGTGTGTGTGTGTAGGGCCTTTCTTTCAAAATAACTTCTTAAAAATTATTTTTAAGTAATACTAATACAAAAATTAACCCAGTCTCACACCCTACAAAATAATACCAGTAGATTAAAAATCTAAACATTACAAAAAACTATAGAAACATAAGGTGAAATCTCAAAGGGACTATTTAATAATGGTTGGTAGGAAGGCCCCTCTCATACAAATAGCCAATGACAAAACAGAAGATGCTTGTTATATGCTCGCTTATAATCAAACAAATCAGAGCAAGAAGGAGATGATGTTTTCACCTGTCATGCTGGCAGCAGCAAAGAAGGGTATCAGAGAGGTTTTGAGCTATATAGCCGTCTGAGGTGATGAGTCCTTCTACGTAGGAAAGCACTATCAGGAGGGTGAAAGGAGGGTTGCACCTTTTTTTTTAATAAACATTGTTTGAATTTTGATAAGCAGATAATTACCTTTTGAATTTAAAAAAACATTTATATATAATTTAAAAAGCAATGTTTCTCCCTTGAAAAAGGCTTAACAAAATAGGCAAAATAATTGTAATTGCTATATTATTGATTCTGTGACTATATATGACTGATCTTGCTCTAAGATCTTGATGTGATAATCTCATTGACTCTTCACAACAACACACTGAGATATGTTACTACTGTGACCCCATTTTATAGGTGAGGAAGGAACATGAGAGACTAGATAACTTCCTCTAAAACACACAGCTAGTCCAAGGAAACTGGGATACAGAGGCAAATCAAAGTCCTCCATAACTCCATTTTACCTAGAGATGACCACTATGAAGGTCTTAATATTTCCTAACTTTTTGTGTGTTGTGTGTGTTGTGTGTGTGTGTGTGTGCGCGCGCGCCGCGCGCATGCATGTGGGAGGGCTTCAAATTCCATTTTTGATGGTGTCTTGTGCCCTGAAAATCTCCTTCATCCTTTTCCCTCTTCCTTGCTTTGGCTCTGATTTACGACTTTTCTCTACTTTTGCGGGGCTTTCAGGATATATCTGGAGAATCTCCTCTGCCCAGGTCATGAAACAAAGACCTCTGAGTAAAAGAGAAGGCCTCTGTTGCTTAGTATTTCCTGCCAAAGCAGAAAAAGAAATCAGGAAGACCACCTGTGGCAGCGTCCTTGGAGAGAAAAACCTTCAGAGACACTTGCTCTACATGTGGGAGCAAGCGGTTGGCAAGCCATGGGGCTCAGTGAGTGATATGGCCACAGACTCTACTCTGGCTTCCCCAATATCCACAGGAACCTGGCCTGTGTCTGGTTGGGCTGAGTTGAACCTGTAACTGATTTTAGAAAGGCTGGTACAGTGTAATAGAAAATGTTCTAGATACAGAAAGCCAGCTTTGAGGAGGCTTGCCAGGAGTCAGCGTTCAGCAGACACTGGTCCGAGGCTTGCAGAGCAACCAAACCCTTGTCTCACCCTACCCAACCCCATCCCTGGCCCTCAGCCCCTTCCACCTTCCACAGCTGCACACTTCTCATTGTTCAGGACAAAGGCAGTTCAAATTTGTAAAAAAGGAGAAAAATAACAGCAAACTCATCTTACTGTAAGTGAGCAGTTGGCTCTGGCCCCTGTATAAGGATCTTGCGAGGGGATGGAGCAAGGGGGCTCTGGGACAGCTTGGCTAGAAGGGAGTGGAGCAAGGAGGGTAAAGGACATGAACAGTGGTGATTTATGGTCAATAAGCACAATGGCTCAGTATTGCAGTTTTCCCCTCAAGATGTATCTGAGTGCAGCTCCCTTAGAGCATCACCTGTGTGGCTCTGGCTGTAGCCGTGTCCTGTCTGGACTCAGGATCCCAGCTTTCTACGCCTTGATGATGGGTACTCCTCCCCACTGGCCAGGGACAGCCCCCCACCTCCATCCCCAATTAAGGGCAATGGAAAACCAAAGACTAGAATGTGTTGCAGAATGAAGGTATTGAGGGACACATTGATGAGCAGGGTCTGGTTTCTCTTTGGGACAGAGCCTTCATGGTAGACTTGGAGGGCTTTTGGAAAATCAGCCAGTGAGTAGAATTCCTTGGCAGCCGTCTCTCTGCTTTGAGCTTTAGCTAGCCTGCCCTGGCTGTCCCAGGCATGATCTGGGAAGACAGATACTAACATTCTCGAAAGGCTACTATCGTCAGGTACTGTCAAATTGCGAACATTTCATTTACGTTCTTTAAACTTAATGATGCCACCCTGACATCAGTTTATTATTAGCTTCATTTGCAAAGAGGAAAGTAAAAGCTCAGAGAGCCGATATAACTTATTCAAAGACACAGCTAATAGGTGGAAGATACGAATTTCAGCCTATCCAAACCGAGGAACCCTAGTACCCTCAGTGCTAAGGTTGAGTTTTCTGAGGGCAACCCAGAGGTACCTCAAAAGAAACAAGGAGCCAGGCCCCCAGAAGCCCTCTAGATAACCTAGACCACTTTCTAACAGCAAACTGTTTCTAAAGTCTGGACATCTGAGGTCCACTAGCCTCTGAATCTTTGTTTTAGCAATCAGTCCTTGAGACTGAGAAGTTTTTCTTTCTGAAAAGTTGATTTCTGGATTAATTCCATCTGCTTGCAGACATCTATGCTATTGCTGACTGCAGAAAGAGTGAGAGAGAGAGACAGCACAACATTGACCTGTAAGCTAGGGGGTGTCAACATTCTGCTTTCACCAGGACTTTGGCCTTGTCACTCTCAGCTGTTCGGTCACTGAAAGCTCATCTTTGGCCATTGTTGGTGAGAGAACAGGCAAAGTTCTCTTGGGCTGCTCTGCCCCCAGTTGACTCCTGTGCCTCCTTTCCTCCCTCTGAAGCGGGCACTGAACAGAGAAGGTCTCTTTCCTATAGTAGCTCAGATGCTGAAAACTGCACAACTTCAACTTGAGGCAAACAAAAAACAGCCAAAATCGAAATATTGTTTGAATTCCAATGCCCTTTACTTTCCTTCTGCTACTGCTTTTAGCCTTCTCCTTGGGCTTGGGGCGTTGTGAGAGTCTCCACAAGTGCTCGGCCACCGACTCCTGGAAAGCTGGGAAGACCTGACCACTTCAGTCTTCCTGGCTGCCTGAGAAAGCTATTTTGGCTGTGTGGCCTCTCAACGGAGATCAGCACACCTCCTGTGGCCCAGCCAGGTCCGCTTATGGTGTGGTGGGGGATTGCAGGCAGTGGCTACTGATTGGGTCTCCTTCTCTCCCATTCATCTACTGCTCTCTTCACCCTGGGTCACATGAGCAACGCCTTGCAAGAGCCTGGAAGCTACAGGTCCTTCTGGGAGGCCTGCTGAGGACAAGTTGCCAAACCCTTCAGTTTAGTTCATTCCTCCTTTGGCAGCTATGAGTATCTCCAGACTTTGAATGTTTCTTGAGCCAGCTAGAGGGGAAAGGAAACATAGCCTGATTCTCTTCCTCCCACCCCTCCTCTCCATTCCTCATGCACCAAGATCGATTTCCTATTAGAAGCTCAGTGATTTCCAAATGGCAGTCTCCAGGTGATGACTCAAGGAGAGAGCTCCAGGGCCTGGCCACCACCAACCGCACAGCCAGAGATTGTTTCTCATCTTGACCAGAGAATTTTCAGGCCCCCTTTGGCATGAAGATTTCCCTGGCGTTTGGTAACCCGGCCTCTGGAGTGTGACAGACGGAGACAGCTGGCATACACGAGCAGGCCTAACACGAGCCACCGAGGCTCCCCAGCAGGCGGCTGGCAGCTGGTCGACAGCACGATTTGGAGTCAATAGAAGTGGGTTCAAATGCTGGCTCCAAATGGGAATGCGAGTGGTTATTTCCCTGACCCTAGTTTCTGGTCTGTAAATAGGACAAATTAGATTCCTTCCAGGGTTATTGGAGATATTCAATAAAATAAGATTGTAAAGCGGGCGCAATCCTACCACACAGCAGTGCTCAGTGATGTTGCTGCCATTACCTCTCAGTACGTGTCTCCCTGTCCTCTGCAACCACCCTCTTTCTTCGGTACTAGTGTCTCAGGCAGCCAAAGGCACCCTGACAAGAAGTTCCCACCTGGCACAGGGCCTAACTTTCACTCATCTCAGCCTCATGGATAAATTTTTTCATTCAATAAACATTTATTGAGATATTAGCTAATCTATACTGTTACTGACAGGCACACTGTTAACTAACTCCATCTTTGTACCAGCATTATGAAGAAGAGTTAGTATCATTTCCATTTTACAGATGAGGAAGTAGATTCTGAGGGTTAAGTCACTTGCCCAAGGTCTACAGCTGTGTCCAGGCAACGCTCTAGCATCTGCTTCTCAGTGTAAGCACTGTGCTAGACCCTGGATGTAAAGAGCAATAAAACACACCTCAGTGCAAGGAGTGTCCTGTCCAGGAGACAGGCAAAGACATCAGACCACGAACATTGTAAATAAAAGGCACAAGGTATTTGTGGGCACAGAGTAGGAACACCTGGGACATTTGGAAGCATAGGTTGGAGCATAACCATTTAATATTTCCTGTGTGTATCTGAAGTCACACAGAACAGCATAAAGTTTATTATCTACCTTGAGGGCCTGGCCCACCTTTCCAGGATCATCCCACCCCAGCAGAAAGAACAGCCTTCTTTAAAATGTTCCACATTACTTCCAAGCCTATGTTGAATCAAGTGATGCTCCTCTGTTGCCCCAACTTCTTATGTATCCTTCCAGAGATCAAGTCAAGCATAGAAAGGATATATGTATATGATTGTATATAAAGCTCTTCAAAAATTGCAAATGATAGCCAATATAAGCAAACAGCATGGCAGTTATCCCTGTATCTATAAATAAAAGCAAGTCCACCCTCTGACTCTGTTTCCCTTCCTGAAAGCCACCTCTGCTGCCAGCTTCTGAATATAAGGTTCAATATATATCATTTTAAAAGACAAATGTTGCATCCATTAACAGAGAAAAGTTCTGTACATCCCTGTTTTTTTTAACTTAACACCATGTCTCACAGAGCATTCTGCAGACCTATAGCTCTATTGCGTTCTTTTTAATGGCAGCAAACATTCTATTATGAGGATTGCCAGACTTTATTTACCAGTCTCCTATCATGATATTTATTCAGTTGCTTCTGGCCCTAACCTACAAATAACCTAGCTATGAATATCTCTTTACATGTGGTATATTGTATACCTTTGCTGGAAAAAAAGGTATGCATTTTAACATGAAACACCATTAAGGCATATCTAACTGTATAAAATTCATGCCTAAAATTCATCCAAAAATGAATCACTAAGGGTAGAATTATGACCATCAACAAGGGACACCATTTCCCTGAGTAGAGTCTACCTGTTTATCTTGAGAGTGGCCCTCTCCTCTTTCCAGCTCTGAAGCCCAAGTGTCAACAACCAGACAGCTGGGGTGCCTTGGCTCCTGAACCCCTGGGGGAGTGACCCAGTGGCATTCTCTGTGGTCAGAAGTTCAGTTTCTAATCAGTTTTCCCACCGCATTTCATTGGTGGCTAAGAGAGACATTCATAACTCTTGCTATCTTTACAATATGTCGTTCAAATTTAAAACATGCTAAAAGGAAGAAATATTTATAGAATTCTTCTCTGGAAGGAAAAAAGCCCCTACTTTTAAGCCTAGCCAATGACATTTCTGGAAACCACAGAGGGAAAACAGCAACAACTCGCAGAAGATAAATGGACTAATTACACAACAGATCTCTAATTTAAGAAACTAGCTGCATTCTTCTGTTTTTTTTTTCTTCTTTTAAAGATGACAGAGAATAAAAATACTGGTTTACCAGCTTATTAAAACAATAATACAATAACTCCTAACCTTCCCTTCTGCAAGATGACGTGGGTCTGTGGATGTGTGCACACGATGGTGGGCCTGCTGGCCCCAGCGTGGCCTGTAGAGAGGGGACTCTTTGGTGGGGTTTCTTGGCCTGTGGACCAGTTTCCCATGGGAAGGAACAGGGATCCTGCTGCCTGAGTTATTTAAATCTTAGAGTCATCCTCCCTTTTCCAAAGCTCTGGGAGTGTCTCCATGGCCACAACTGTTGTGGACACTCAGCCCAGTGACCAGGCTTTGGGGTGGCTGAGGTGGGCCTGTGTTAACCTATCATTTGCTCTCCTTAGTTCAGCCCTTTGAGCTGCCACCAGAACCCCAGCTGGCCGCCTTAAACAAGTGCCCCAGGTTTCTAAAACAATTCCTGAGCTTCAAGGTGGTCAACAAAGAAACTGGGGAGCCCCTCTCCCCTCCCTCATTTCTGTTAATCCAAGTCAGAGCACTTCCAAATGGATCACAAAGGAAATCTTACCCTAGCTAGAATTTCCAGAAGCCAAAAAGTGACTGCCGCCAAAACCTCCCCGTGAACTTCGTTTCTGTTTGGATTTTTATGGAAACTGTTTCTCCCAGACACACATCCTGTGGGACCAAGCTCCTTCCCCTTTCCTTATTTTTATGTATGAATGGATTATGTCGACTGTTCAATGGGTTTGCAGCAAACACAAGCCACTGAATGGTTTTAATGAAGTCTCAGGCTGGCTGGTGTGGCTTTTTAGGGGCCTTGTGAGACCAGAGACAGGGTTCCCTGGTGCCTAGATGGGATTTGCTGTCTTCTCCCTGCTTGGGAATTGTGGCTAGCCCAGGGCTGCTCTGATTTGCTTGGGGATTTGGGGAAAGGTTTTTAATCTCCCAGGCCTGCAGTGTAGACCATAGCTAACACTGGCACAGGTGCTTTGGCAGGATCAGAAAGAAGAATCCTAGTGGAAAACAAAGAATAATAGTGAGAAAAGAGTAAGGCCCTGAGGAGGGGGTTGTGCTTGGTGGGAGAACGTGGTTCTACTTTGGGTCAGGGTCTAGATGGAAATTCTCAGCATTGAGTTCAGCTCAGGTGTCTAGGCCTCGTTTGCCCTGGTTTGCCTGCTCTTACTCAGCAGTTTCCAATGTGTTGATTTGGTAATATATTGTCCATATTTCCAGCACACAGAACCAGGAGGCAGGTTAGGGGTAGGGGTGCATACCCAGTGGGCTCTGGACAGTACTTCTCTTTGGGTGCCAAAGTTTCTGTCTGGAATCAGAGTACCCTTTCCCTCCCCAGTGACCTACTCCTGTCCCCAACTAACCCTCTTCTCCAATGACTTCTGTGATTGTTTCTTGGGCTGGCTAGAGGCAGAAATGAGAACTAGCACACCTTCTTGCCTTACTTTTCAGTTTCCTGCTCCGTCTTGGGACCCTTTGTCACCAGCATTCCTAAGGAGCCCACTGTCAGCAGCTGCTGGGAGGGCTGATGGATGAGGCTTCTGCACAGTTGGTCCTTACCTCTTCTCCCCCAGAGCCCCTTTTATGACATCTCTCTAGGATGACAGCAGCTATGTGGAGAAGGCCAGAGATTCCTGACCCACTAGATTCCACTGGGGAGTGGGTGAGTGGGGGAAGTCACCTATTTAGTTGAAGTCAAGTCACCCCCACCCTACCCCACACCAGGTCTCTCTATCACCTGCCCCATCCTCTTCAAATACCCTTTCTGTAGAACTGCCTGAATGATCTCTTTAAAATGCACATTGGACTCTGTTATTCCCTCCTGAAAACGCTTTGCAGGGTTTCCAGTTCCTGGAGATAAAGGCCAAGTTTCTTTTGATGGTTTATCACCCCCTCTTGGATCCACTGCTCCAGCCTCAATTCTCCTTGCCCTCTGCATCTCCACAGCTCCAAGCTACTGTGTGCCGAGCTGCATTGTGCTGCAATCCTTAGGACTTTGCTTTCCTTCTTCCTAGAATAATTTTCTCCAGCCCCTCATGGATCTCTTTTATTTTTACTGTCAAGAGGCAGCTTGAGTGTCACCTCCTGAGTCTGTCTATGAATTGTTAATCTGTGGATTCATCCATTTTATTGTTTTTTAGTCAATCAGAGATCTATGTAACTAACAATTACTGCTTTGGATCAGTCTTGAATAGCCCATCTTAGTGCTCGTGCCTTGCCCTAAGCCAGCCAATTTTGAAACCAGAAAGGGGTCCTTTGTGCCAGGGGCCCAGCCCATCCCTCAGCACTTTGTTCTATGCACACGAACAGATTCCTTGCCCCCACTACCAGCGTAAGGTGTCTTGTCTGCTAAGAGTGAAGGCTTCGACTTGTTTCCCAGAAGTGCCAAAGAGTGCACTTCTCTGTGAATAGAGGCCACTCTTTGACCTGCTGTCTTTTCCTTTAGCCTCTCTCTCCTAGACCTTGAAGTCCGTCCATTCTTGGGGTTCATAGCTTCTTGAGTAAGGCCTCAAACTGGGACTTTCTTGAAGACTATGGTCACCTGCTACAGTGTGGCTCACAGCAGCAGGCCTTTCTCAGGTCCTTGGATCTCTCCTTCCCCCTCACCTGTCTCCTCTCTCATTCCCTCTCCTTCCCCCTCCTCCCACCTCTCTTCTTTCTCATTCTGTGCTCTCATCCCATCTCAGTCTCATGGCTCTAAAATGCCCCCATAGGCTGAGGACTCCCAAAAGTATAACGCTAGCTTGGGCTTTTCCCTGAACCCCTGATTCATTTATCCATCTTTCCCCTTAGCCTCTCTATGTAGATGTCTAGTAGACATCAGAAACTTAGCAATCCTCCATACCTGTTCCGGTCCAGCAGTCTTTGCACTGTGCAGTCAAAAGCCTAGTGTCATCCTGGAGTCCTTTCTCTCACACACACATCCAATCCATTAACAAATTCATAGATGGCACATTCAGAATAAACTTAGAACCTCAGCAGCAGCAGCAGCACGACCACCCCCTTGTTCCCACTGCTGCCACCCTGGTGCAGCCTCTATTTTCTCACTTAGATTATTGCAGAAACCCCTGTGCTGATCTCTCTGCTTTGCCTTTTGGTACTTCTTCATTCTACTCTGAACACAACAGCCAGACAATCTTGTTAAAACTTAAGTCACTCAGTGCTCAGAATCCTCTGGTGGCTTTGCATCATGCTCAAGGTGGCCTTGAGCCTTCCTCTTTACCTGCAACTATCTACAGAATAGTCCCTGTCACCTCTCTGACCTCATCTCTTGTCATTCTCCCTCACTCACTTCATTCTGGCCTCCTTACCATCCCTTCCGCTCACTGGATCACCAGAGCTCAGGCCCTTTGCACTTGCTATTCCCTCTGTTTAGAATGTTCTTCCCCCAATCATCTGTAAGGCTGCCTCTCTCTCTTTTTTTTCAGATCTCTTGATCAGTGACACCTTCTCCCACTGCCATATTGAGAACTTTCTCCTCAGCAACCCCTGTCCTCTTCTTTGCTTTATTTTCTTACATAGCACTTACCACTCTAGAGATTATATTATGCATCGTTCTTGCTGATCTTGATTATTGCTTATTCCTCCCCTGTCAGAATGTAAGCCCCATTAGAGCAGAGATTTCATTTGTTTGGTTCACTGCTGTGTCCTTAGTGCTTAGAATAATGCCTGGCACAAAATAGACATTTAATATTTGTTGGATGAAAGATGAATGAATGGATGGATGAAGTGGCAGTTAGATAAATATTCTACTGACTTCTGTCTTACAGGAAACAACTGAAGACCAAAGATGTTGGTTGGGCTCTGGTGGGAGCCTTGCTCACCATGCCTAATCTGGGAGTGAATGACTCCAAAAACTCAGAGGTCACCAGTCATGGAATTCAATGTTTTCCTTCTCAGCTGACTTCAGATGCTCCCGAGGTAGACAGTAGAGTGACCATCTGCCCTCGTCCTTTTCCTCAGGCTGCAAGTGAGCATTGGTGGCCTTCTCTTTGCTCTGCTGTAGCTCATAACTGGCAGTGGTCCCACACGACTAACTGCTAGGCTGTTGCTCTTGGAATGTTCTAGAAACCTCATGGGCCCCAGTGACAGATGCATGAGTTTTAACTGCATTGTTGGTGCCAGCAGTCCTTGGAGCCCCTTAGAGATGAAAATGAGAGAGCCTCACTTTCTCATCAGCTCTTGCAGGCTGCCTTAAAGGCAACGTGCCTCACCGAGTGCACATTCCAATTTCAAGATGAAGTTCTTAATTTACCTGAAGGTATGGTCCTAGATGACATTTACTGAGCTAGGGTGCTCAGTTTTCACATCTATAAAATGGGGCAGGTGGTGTTGACCTCACACAGTCATTGTGTGAGGAATAAATGACCAACATAAATTGAGAAATCTATAAAAGTGTCTGGTTTTATTGTTTCTGGTGGGGCAGATTCCCTAGAGAAAGCCTGCCACTCTGTAGGGTGGAGGACTTTTGTGGGGCCTAGAAGAAGTTGGTGGCTTTCTGGCAAGATCCTGCAGCTTGCAAAGGCCTCTTCTGCACACATTTGGGGCTCAGGCATGGCTCAATATGCAGCCTTCTGTGACTGAAGGGTGGCCTCCCTTCTTGACTAGACTCCTGGGGTCTCCATCTGGCTGCTTCAGAGGCGGAAATGGTGTGTGTCGGGAAGGGAATGACCGCTGACCTTTCTTAGATTTTCTGTGTTGTTCATTTGCATTTTCTGGCAAGCTGAGAGTTTATTAGCCAGCAAAGGGACTATTAAATCCAAGCTTGCTTTTGCTCAGTGAGAAAGAAAGTAACACAAGGAAGCAGCCTGCTTGAGTGGGGAGAGTACTGGCCTGGAAGTCTGGCAATTAGGAATTGGGAAGCCATGCATCTCTCACAATCTCCTTCTCATTTCTCTCCTCTATTTTGTCAACGTTGGGCCTGTTGGGTAACTTTGGTAGGCCACAGCTGCCTGTCTATGCAGCAAAGAACTTAAAGTAGGTGGTCTTGTTCTGAACTGGTTTCATTTTATATTTGTGACTTTTCAAGAAGAATCATTTCAAACTTGGAAATAATCCTGTCGATTTTATCTTCTCTTTTCAAGGTGGTTGCCCGTTATTTTGAATTTCTGGGGAATCTCCCTTTCAGTCCGTTCTTATTTACACTCAAGGCCCCCTGAGTCTCAGCCTATGGGTACTTTCTAGTTATAGGAGAGAACTCAGCCTGGGAATGCCAGGGAGAAAATGTCTCCAGGAGTGAACTCTTAACCAGTGTGGAATCCATTGGTGTCGGTGCCTTAGCTTCTTTGCCCTTTGGTGGGACAATTCTGTGTTGTGTTCTAGGCATTCTCCCAGAGGTCTCCTGAGGGCCTGTGCCCCAATTGCCCACAATAATGCATCCTCTATTGCCATTATCCCTTCCCAGTCTTACCATGCTTCTGGGGTCACCTCCTATTGTGGGCTGAATGATGTCCCTCTATAAATTCATATTTTGAAGCCCTAAGCCCCCAGGACCTCAGAATGTGACTGTATTTTGGAGATAGATTCTTTAATGAGATGATTAAGTTAAAATGGGGCTGTTATGGTAGGCCCTCATCCAATCTGACTGGTGTCCTTATCAGCAGAAATCTGAACACAAAGAGAGACCCCATGGGTGGTTACACAGAGGGATGACTATATAAAGAGGAAGCAAGAGGGTGACCATCTGCAAGCCAAGGAGAGAAGCCTCAGAGGAATCCAACTCTGCTGGCACCTTGACCTTGGATTTCCAGCTTCCAGAGCCGTGAGAAGTAAATCTCTGTCGTGAAAGCTGCCCAGCCTATGATATTTTGTTACAGCAGCCTGAACAGAAAAATATACCTCTCAAATTAACTACCCACACCCAAATCCTTGGCTTAGAGTCTGCTTTTTTTTGTGTGGGAAAGAGTTTTAGGACATCATCATGCAGGGATGTCAGGTCAATGCTACATTAAGGTCTGTATGGTCTTATTCTAGGCAGTACCGCCACGGTGGAATCTTAGAGCTGTTTGTAGAGAAGCCAGCTCATCCCCACTGCGCAGAGACAGAGACAAAGATCGGAGACCTGGAATAAGTGAAAAACATCTTTATAGTCACCTTCTCATATTCGGATTTGGGGCTGGTTCACTGAAAAGAGCTGGACTCACACAGAGAAGTATACACCAGGAGTTGGGGCTGAGATAATGCGCATTACACAGCACATGAATACAAATGCTTTCATTCACGTGAAATTGCTTCAGAATGAAGGGCTGCTCGAAACCTGACCCCCCAAATGGAGCATTTTGTGTTACAAAATAAAATTGCATCCCTTCGGCTCTGAGAAAAATGCATATTGCCCTCATCTGAAATGTGGTGATAATTATATGCCACATTATTCATCCTGTGTCATTTCTGGTCACATTCAGCATTTGGCACAGCGGCAATTTAGGGTGTGCTTGAAACAAAGGAAGTCACGCAAAAGGCACGGGGGACATATTCTAGGCAGCCAAGGTAACTGGTACAGTGCATGGAACCTCATGGCTTGCTTTCTCCTGGGATGACGCAACAGCAATTTTGAATGTTCTCTGTGTAGGAGGACCAACATTGACATTCTTTTTAGAGAAAGGGGAAGAGAGAAA
Source organism: Eonycteris spelaea (assembly GCA_003508835.1). NCBI lineage: Eukaryota > Metazoa > Chordata > Mammalia > Chiroptera > Pteropodidae > Eonycteris > Eonycteris spelaea. The sequence goes on along the minus strand of PUFA01000471.1, from coordinate 31,350 downwards.
AATGGGAAAAGGAAACCAAGTCAAATATGCATAGATATCAGAGGAGGAGGAGGTGTGTGTATGGGCATGAGTGTGTGCGTGCCTGTGTGTGTATCAGGCCAGCAAAGTCAGGGTCACATGCTCTGGCCTGAGAAGACTTGGGGGTGAGGGACTATTAGTTATCAGTGCAGTAGAATTAGGGATTTAGTTATGAGCTGTATTATTTATCTGTTGCTGTATAACAAATTACCCCCAAACTTAGCAGCTTAAAACAACAAACATTTATTATCTCACACAATTTCTTAGGGTTCAGAGTGGCTTAGCTGGGTGATTCTGGCCCAAGATCTGTCATGAAATGTAGTCAGGATGTCATCCAGGGCTGTAGTCATCTCAAGGCTTGACTGAGGCTGGATGACCTTCTTCCAAAATGGCTCTGGCACATGGCTGTTGGCAGGAGGCCTCAGATTTGTTTCTAAGCTCACTCGGGTGGTTGCTGTCAGCCCTTGGTTCCTCACCATGTGGGTCTTTCCATAGGCTTTCAGAGTGCCCTCATAACATGTCACCTGGTTACCTGAGGGACACAGAATGAGTCAGAGAGAATCAAAGACAGAAGTCACAGTTTTTTTGTAACCTAATCTCAGAAGTGACATCCTATCACTTCTGCTCTATTCCATGTGTTAGAATGTAGTCTCTCAGTCATTCCACACTTAGAAGGTGTGAATATCAGGAGGTGTGGATCTCTGGGGGCCATCTTAGAGGCTGCCTGCCACAGGAGTCAGGCCTCACCATTCTAGAAGGCACTTGGGCCTGAGAAATTTCCCATCATCACAAACAAATGTGAAGAAAAGAGCTGCAAGTGTGCGACTTGGAAGATCTGGGTTCTTGCTTGTCTCTGTTATTTCCTGTCTGTGTCTCTAAGGGCAAAGATGAAAATTTCTTGAAGAGTCAGTTTCCTCATCTGTCATTTATGGGCAGTAATACTAACCTCACAAAGGTAGGGCTACTTGAATGACATAAGCTGCAAAATGTTACAACATGGAATGAATTACATTGGTGGTCTTGAAAAAATTCGTTGCCATGCTGCTGTCCAGCTAGGATTGGAGGACCTGAGGTTTTTTTTGGGTGACATATTCCACTGTGGCAGTCTATCCTGACTACTCTAGCCTCTAGGGGCTTAAGGGCCAGAGTGACAAGCCTGAATAGTCATTAAGTAGCTGACCACTGCCTGGTGATGCTCTGAGGACCTCACTCCAAGGAAATAGTAGATAATGACCATCAATCCATACCCTGTCAAAATCAATGCCTGGTCTTTCCCATCTCCTCCGTCTCCATGTGGCTCCCAACTCCTATTTAGTTAGACCTCTCTCCGCCGGTCTCTTAACTTAAATAGTCAGAATGGGTAAGGAAATCCTTTGATAGTTTGGTACTTTCAGAATAATATTCTCGTTTTTGGTCCTGAGCATTTTATATTTCCTTTGCTCAGAAATACTACAGAATTAAAGTTTCCTTTTTGTGTGAGGTCTGTGGGCCAGAAGTCTTCGGGAGAGGAGAGAAAGGCCTGGCAGCCTTTGCAGGGTAGGAATGGCAGGCTTTGAGCCAGTGTTTCCTCACTGAGGGACTGACTGGCCTGTGCTGGCAGCCTGAAGCCCTTTGGAGGAAGGGCCTCTGGCCTCTGAGGCAGCTGCCTGCCACCTCCCTGGAGCTCACACCAGGCTCTGGGGTGTGCTGTCAGGGCAACACAGAGGAAACCTGGGAGTGACTTTGGAGGCAGGAGAATATCAGTTCGCCCCCAGCTCTGTCATTTATTAGCTCTGGGGCCAGACGGAAGCTCCCTCTGGACAGTGCTTTGCCTGCCCTGTTCACTATCATATCTCCAGCTCCTAGCATGAACCCTGCTTGTGATTCTTTTTAATTTAATTTTTTAATTAAAGCTTAATTTGCATACATTGAAATGCATAGAAGGTGTACAGTTTGATGAGTTTTGTCAAATATATGCATCCGTGGAACTACCACCACAGTCAAGACATGGAACATTTCTGTTGCTCCCCAAAGTTCCCTTGCCCCTCCCCAGTCAGTCCTATTGGTCACCAGAGGCAGTCCCTGTTCTGATTTCTGCCACTGTAGGTTAGTTTTGCCTCTTTTTGGATTTTATATAAATGGGTGCTATAGTATGTGCTCAGCTTCTTTTGCTCGACATAACATCTGTGAGACTCTTTCTCATTGTTGCAAGTACTGCTAGCACATTCCTTTATATTGTTGAGTAGTATTTCATTATAAAGTTATACCATAATTTGTTTATCTGTTCACCAGTTGATGGATATTTGAGTTGACTCCAGTTTGAGTTATTATAAAGCTTCTATGAACATTCCTGTGCAAGTATTTTTTCTGGACGTGCATTCTCTTGGATAAATACCTGGAAATGAAGTTGCTGGGTTGTAGAGTAATTGTATATTTATAACCTTGTGAGAAGCTGCCAGACTATCATCCAAAGTGGCCCTGCCTTTTTATACTCTTGTCTGGCATTTGAATCTTGAGCAGAAGGGTAGACATTGTTTGTCTCTGGGTCAGCCTTGGCTCCTGCCATGCCAAGCTTTCTTCTCCAGACTTCCAACTTATTATGCCAGTCTTAAGTCATCTTCCAGTGAATTCCACTTTGACTGAGTTAGAATCTGTTTCTGTTGTTTATAATCAGGAACTACAGCTAATTGATACAGAGCCTGGCATATAGTAGGTTCTCAATGAATTGTAGCTGCTCAGGTATTAATAGTATTGAGTTTAAAGAGTTAGAGGGACAGAGAGAGGAAGCAGGGTGAAGCTTCTAGATTCCATGTGTGTGAGAAGGAGACAAGTACAGCTACAAAGCGGGAGAGAAGAGGAAGGGAGAGTTCCAAGAGACCTGGACATACAGATGTCATTTTGTCACTTAAGTGTGGGAAAAGGCCCCTTTCATTTGACATTTTGGTCCCTTCTAGTATAAGCTGAGGAGCTTCAAGAGGTCCCTGTTGTTTGGGAAGGGAAGAGTTCCTGAGGCTCCCTGGCTTGGTAATATTACACAGCTGCGAGGAACGGAGGCACGCCCCCTGACAGGACTCACTCCCTAATGTGGTGTGTTTGAAACCTACCTTAATGTGCTAGTCAGGATGTGTGGAAGCACTAGCTGCTGTTAATTCATGGATTGAGGAAAAGCCCCCACAACTTTTGGATGTCTTTATTTTTGTGACCAAATCTGGTCCAAATGAGCTGTAATCCACCTGAGGGGAAATCTGCTTCTGCAATGAAATGATTTTTTGCATACATTTTAAAGAGAAAATGAAGGAAAATAGGCTTTATTGTTCATTTCATTACCTTTGGAAATGTTTATAAGAATGTACTGAGCAAGAGAGGATACACAGCTTCTAGGTCTGGGGCCCTCTGGGTCTCGGTTTCCTCCTTTGTAAGATGGGAGCTGACTGAGAGGCCCCCTGGGAGCTGACATTGGCGGCATCTACACTCACTCCATCCTGGTCACATTGGTGGTCTTTTCAAGGCTGAAGGGGATGGAAAGGACATACCAAGGCAGAGGGACCACATCCAGCAGAACTCGGACAGCAGGATCTCAGGCAACTCTGCTATTATCATTACCACTTGCATGTCGAGTGACTGGGGCTGTCTTAGAACAGGCCCATGACTTAACCCCCTTTCCCGGCAGACTTCAATAGTTCTCAGTTTGTGTTGCTATAGCTGACTCAGCACTGAGCTTTGTGCTGCATTGAGTGTGGGCAGCTAGTTTGCATTTGGTCTGTGCGATGCTGGCTCCTTCATTTTTGCCGAATCATTTTTTTCTTTTTTTAAAGTTCAGATATAAGTTATATATAGTGAAATGCACTGATCTTAAAGTGGTAAGGTTCGAGTTTTGACAAAAGTCTACCCTTGTGTAACTCATCCTTCTATCAAGATATACCTCATTTCTATCATTCCCAGAACATTCTCTCATGCTCCTTTCTTTTTCTGATTTCTAACGCCATAGTTTATTTTTCCTGTTCTTGAATTTCACAGAAGTGGAATCATACTGTGTACACTGTGTATCCTCTTTCATGCTAGCTTTTTTCATATAACTCAATGCACTTAAGATCATATAGCACAATGCACTTAAGATCACCCAAATTGTTGTATCTATCAATAGTTTGTTCCTTTTTATTGCTGAGTAGTGTTCCATTGTATGTATGTACCACAGTTTGTATATTCATTAACTCATTGATGGACATTTGGGTTGTTTCCAGTTTGGGGCTGCTGTGATTAATGCTGCTCTGATCATTCATGTTCAAATTTTTGGCAGACAAATACTTTTATCTTTCTCGCATAGATACTCAGGAGTGAAATAGTTGGGTCTTATGGCAAAATACATGTATAATTTTATAAGAAATTGCCAAACTGTTTTGAGAGTGACTGTACTATTTTCTGTATCCATTAACAATGGCTGACAGCTCCAGCCATGTTTCATCGTTGCCAGCACTTGGTGTTGTTTGTCATTTTTATTTTAACCATCCTAGTGGATGTGAAGAGGTATCTCATTGTGGTTTCTATCTTGGACCAGTTTTCAGTTCTAGGAAAAGCATGATTAATTCAAATAGTCTTGAGAATGGCTCCATGCCTGTGTGCTTACAACCTGGCATTTGAATATCAATAGAGAAAAGCTGATTTGAAATTTCAATGAACACTATTTGCTGATTCTTGAAAATACTAATGGGATGTCTCTCAGTGTAACACATGACACCAATCCTTTTTGGTTCCCTCCTTACTAGCCCTTGTTTCGCATTAAGTCACTGAGGGAGAGTGAGGTACACACTCTGCCAGGTGCTGGCACAGCTACCACCTCCTGGGGTGGACCATCCTACCAGGTAGGATGATGGTGCCTATGAGCTGTGGGGGGAATGTGTGGGGCTGTGTCAGGGCACTGCTTGCCTTCTCATAGGACCCTGGCTAAAGGGTCTGAGTCAACACTGTTCACACACAAGAATGGGGTGAGGTTCTGGCTAGATCTGCAAACGTTCTTCATGTTTGTCCATGAAATGCCTTCATAGGCATCCACAATCTCTCTCAAGTAGTATGCATAATTTTGTGTGTATATGATTTATTTTTGGGGGGTTATCAAAGACCAAGGTTGCTAGTTGACCCCCAGTAATAGAGCCCCTGAATTCTTTCTGGACATATAGACGATGTGAAATAAAAACTACATTTTCCAGCCTCTTTTGTAGGCTAGAAGTGACTTATGATTAATTGTTGGCCAAGAGGATGTAAGCAGACATGTCAAGTGCAAGTTCTAGGAAGTGTTCCTGAAGGGAAGGGGGCCGTTTTTCTTCCTGCTAGCTGGAGTGCAGATGTGGTAGTTAGAACTTGAGCAACCATTTTGGACTGCGGGTGGCACAGAAACAAGATGGAAGAGGTCTGGATCCCTCATGAAGGTGGAACATTATACCAACTTTGGATTGCTTCTATAGACTTTACCTGTGAGAGAGGAAAATACATTTTATACTTGTTTAAGCCATTAGTCTCTTGGTAAGCAGCCTCTAAGACCTCAATGATTCTGCCTCCTGGAATTCAAACTTTTGTACAGTCCCCTCCCATATTGTTCCAGGCTTGATTTGATTTGTATGACCAATAGATATGGCAGAGAGTTGGCATGTCATTTCTGAGATTTGTTTATGAAAAGACTGCTGTTTTTGTCTGAGGTTCTCTCTCTGTCTCTGTCTCTCTGAATCTCTCTCTCTCTCTCTCTCTCTCTCTCTCTCTCTCTCTCTCTCTCTCTCTCTCCCTCTCTCTCTTTTCCTTTGGATCACTGGCTCTGGGGGTAGCTATGTCATTAGTAGTCCTATGAAGAAGCCCATGTAGCAAGGAATTGAGGACTTCTGCCAACAGCCATGTGAGTGAGCTCGGAAGCGGATCCTCTTGCCCTGGTGAAGTCTTGAGAGACTGCAGCCCCAGACAACAGCTTAACAGCAGCCTGAGCAAGGACCGTCCATCCAGGCTCCCGAATTCCTGAGCCTCAGAAACTGAGTGAGATAATAAACATTTGCTGTTTTAAGTTGCTAAGTTTTGGAGCAATTTGTTACCAAGCAATAGATAATGAATACAGGCTTCCTGTCACTGGAACAGCCAAAGCCAATCCTGTAGATACAACCCACAGAATATTAAGGAGTCCTGAGCTAAGTAACATTTAGGCATTTCTGCCCCTGGGTTCTAGCCCCAAATCTCCAAAAATGTGCTCTGTAGCACTGGACAAATTGTGTTGCCCATCTGGGCCTCAGTGTCCTCATCTGTAAAATAAGACAGTTGCTCTAGCTGATGCTGGGCTTTTTCCAGCTGAAAGGGTCTCAAATTGTGGAGAGTAAAAAAGGTAGCAGAGGGTCAGATGAGCAGAGAAGAGTTTTTCTCTGGCTGACATTAAACTATTGCAACACTTTTTAATAAAATTAAATTTATTGAGGTAACATTGGTTAATAACATTATATAAATTTCAGATATACAACATTACAATTCAATATCTATATATTCTACTTTGATGAGCCTTTTTGGGCCTTTCTCCAGTCTGTGTGGGTGGGCGAGGCTAAGTGAGGACTGAATTGCTCTGCCTAATAAATTAGGAAGATCTTTCCATGGGCTGGTTTGCAGATGGGAAAGAAAAAGGGCAGGGAGAGAAGAGAGATCAAAAGAGAGAAGCCCATGAACACGGCTGTGAATTGGGACCAGTGAAAAATTCCCTGATGTCAGGAACTGCTGATGAATTTTTTAAGTAGTGGTATCATTTAAGTTGTTACTTGTATTGTGCCAAAATCTATTTCTATTACTCCAGACTCACACATGCACACATGGGTGTGCACATGCACATATACACACATGCATCTACTGCGCCTTCTTACCTTGGTGGCATAGCATAGGGTAGAATTTAAGGACACAGAAACTGCATCAGACAGGCCTGGCTTTGAATCTGGGCTCTGCCTCTTACCAGCTATGTGACCTTGAATCTATCACCTCCCCTCTCTGAGCCTTAGTTTGTTTGCCCTTATACAATGAAGCTCAAATAATAAACTGTCCTCTATTGAAGTTGCTGTGAGGAGAAAAGCAGCTTATGCCTGCAAAGCCCTTGGCCAGGGCTGATCTCCATGCCAGACTTCAGGAAGTGTGGGCCTCTGTTGTGAGTCCTCTTTTGTGAGTCCTCTGGGCAGGGGTGAGGCAGGTGAACTTTCCCTCAGGTGGGTATAGCTGCCTCACTCTGGAGAGGTGCCACTGCTAGAAATGACAGCAGTAATAATCACGCTGCCCTGGCAATCATCTCCCATTTCCTAGAACTCAAGTCCTCTGTGGACATCTCATCTTGGAGGCTATCATTTTCTCTCAGAGTCAAATGGCACCATCCTATGTGGAAGGGGGAGAACCTACATGCAACACACAGCTGTTCAGGAGGCAGTGGAAGGTGCCAAGAGGACAGAAAGCATAGAAGAGCTTGCTGTGGTACGCTTGACACACATCTGTCATTCCTGCCAATGCTTAGACACTGAATGCTGAACATCAGACCCATGTCTTTTATCTGTCCTTTTAGCCTCTTTCCAACAGGATCATGGGGTCTTGGGCCCAGCTGAAATCGACTGTTCCTCCTCAGACTCCAGAATGGTGTGCGAGATAAGGACTGGTGAACGCTGATTGGTTGCCTACTCCAGGCTGCCATACACCTTGACTGTACCTGACTGGGCTCCCTCGGGGGCCTGGCTCAAGCATCACCTTTGCAGAATCTGAACTGGATTCCTTGTTCCACTGCTCATACTGTGAACTTTTGTCATATTAATCAAACTCAAAGCAGCTGAGTAATAGACTCTTCACCAAATTCACTAAAGAGTGATACATACCAAAATGCCAATGTATTGATTACCTAGAAAAGCTTTGTATTAGGCTGCCATAACAAAGTACCATAGACTAGGTGGCTTAAACAACATACATTAATTTTCTCACAGTTCTGAAGGCTGAAAGTCCAAGATTAAGGTGTCAGAAGGTTGGTTTCTCTTTAGGCCTTACTTCTTGGCTTGTATGTGGCCACCTTCTCACTGTGTCCTCCCTAACATGCCCTTTCCTCTGTGCTAACATACCTGTGTGTCTCTCTGTGTGTCCATATTTTCTCTTCTTATAAGGGAGCCAGTCAGATTGGATCAAGCCACCCTAACAGCTTCATTTTAACTTAATCACCTCTTTACAGGCCCTGTCTCCAAATATAGTCACATTATGTGGTCCTGAGGTTTAGAGCTTTAATATATAAATTTGGATCAGGGGAGGCACAATTCAGCCCATAACAAGCTCAGTTTGGAGTGAGTCGTGAGACTGACCCTGGGTACAGAGCTGCCTGGTGGGCAGACAGACCTACACAGGAGCCCAGGCCCTAGGTCCAAAAGTCACTTGGTTCTGGCAGATCAAAGAGAACCATGGATGCACTGAGGCTTCTCTCATTGAGAGGTGAGGGTCTGTCACCCCTTCCCTGAGTCTGAGCTGGGCCCCTGCTGCTGTGAGTAATGCAGGATGGCAGAGTGATGCTGTGCCAGAGTCAGGCTTAGCCTTTATGAGGACTGGCAGCTACTTCTTTGATCCCTTGGGGGCTTTGAGCCACCATGTCAGATGTTGGATCACACTCCATGGCCAGGGAGGGAGACCTAGCTGAGCCAGCCTCTTGGGTTCCTCTGTCAAGGCTCTAGGCATGGGAGTGAAGCCATCTTGGATCCTCCAGATAGCATAGCCACTACACGAATGCCACTAACAGACCCCAGTCGGTGTCAAGTGCTGTTGAAGAATTGCCCAGCTGAGCCTTGGTTGGATTCCTGACTGTGACATTATGAGAGATAATAAAATGTTGTATTAAGCCACTAAGTTTTGGGGTTATTTGTTATGTAATAGGAAATAACAGGACTGTTTGGCGATTATAGAAATGTTGTCGTGGAAGTTGGATGATGTTGAGGAATGTTCTGGTCAGGTTGGGGGAGAAGGGCTGGTGGGTCACTCCCACTTTCTCCTCTAGAAGACAGTAGCTGAGCAGGCTGTCTTTGCTGTCTTGCCTAGCCAGGGCTCAGAGGGCAGGCATCTTCCTTCCCTTCATTCCCTGGAATCCAAAAAAGCCCTGAGCAGGGCATTGCTGCCATTCCTGAGGCCGTAGAGGATCAGGGAAAGGTGGAGAAGAGGAACCGCTATTTATGAGCACCTTCATTGAACTGCTGAGTCCTTTGGGGATGATATCCTATTTCACCCACCTTGCTTGCCTGCCAGGAAGTCTGATGTCTTGGGACACACCAACCTGAGCTTATGTTTGAACTGACACCTCCCATCCCCACAGGCAGGACTTTCTCTCTGACCCCATGCTGTCTGGGGCAGGATTGGAAAGAAGGTGGTCTGGTGGTCAAGCAGCCCTGTATGGGCTGACATACGGAGGTCCAGGAAGGCTGACAGCAGACTGAAGGGCAGGGTAGCCTCCAGCCCCAGGCAGACCCATGGCAGGGGAAGGTGGGCCCTGGCTACTGACCCCAGTCCGGCTAATACATGGGGATTTGCATGGGAGGCAGGCAGGAACTAGGGCATGGGCCTGGTGAAGACCAGAACTAAGAAAGTCCAAAGATGAGGCCGATGTTCCCCAAATGCCAAGATATCACTGGCTCTGGGGACTGTGCAGGCCCAAGACTTCAGGTAGATTTCAAGGGGTTCTCTCTCCCCAACCATGTGTAGGAGGGGGGACTCAAACACTGGATCTTATTGAACTGGGTCTGTGTCTTTAGACAGGGTGTGTGTACCTCTGAACCTCAGTTATTTCATCTCTAAAGTGGGAGAATTAGACCAGGTGATCTCCTCAGTAACTTCCAGCACTTTTGTTATAAAACTCTTCCTTTTCTCTCTCTTCCTCGCTCCCTCAGTCCTTCTTTTCCTTCTGCAAGCATTTTTTAGCACCATATAATGCCACCTGTCCTTATGAATCATTTAGTCTAGTAGAGTAATGTGGCATTGTACTTTGTAACAATGGGTACACCAATACATGCCATCCCACATGCTTGTCTTCCAATTGACTGATGACACTCTACTGAAATGTGGGGTCTGTATTCTCACCCTGGATGTTGAAGGGTCTGTGATTATAGCAGAAGTGATGCTGTGTATCATTTGAGGTGAAGCCATGAAGGGGACTAGAGCTTCTGCCTGGTTTTGGGGTGCTCCCCTTCAAAACCTACTGCTATACTGCTAGGGAGCCCAATGGCCATGTGTAGAAGCCTTGTGTAGGGTCTCTGGTCCTAGGCCCAGCTAAGATCCCAGCCAATAGACAGTGTGAACCCCCAGGCATGAGAAGGGCCTTCAGATGAGTCGTACTACCTTTAAGCTGCCCCAGCTGACACTGAGTAGAGCAGTGGTGGACTGTTTCCACCACATCTGTTGAAATTGCAGACTGGTGAGCAAAATAAATGTTGCTGTTTTAAACCATTAAGGTGTGGGTAATTTGTTATGAAGCAATAGATAGCTGGAACTGGGAGATCACCAGGTCAAAGAAAGAAAATGTAACACTGTGTGGTACTCTCTTCAACAAAGGCGTATACATGCAACAACCTGGACATAAGAAAAGGAAGATAGGAAGATAAACTTTAACGTGTGTGTGTGTGTGTGTGTGTGTGTGTGTGTGTGTGTGTGTGATTTCAGCAAAGTGCCATTAAGGAGATGGGGCTGGAAACAGATATTGCCAGGCAGACAAAATGGTTTGGGGATGGTGCTCAGCAAAGGAAGAGCTGGTGCAAGGTCACAGAGCTTGGAGGTGGGTAGCAGCTCAGGGCTGAAGCCCACTAGAAAGCTGCTTATGCCCACCCACAGCAGAAAGTTTCCATCTCTTGTTTACACATTATTTTACCCTAATGGCATCTGAGGCTGGTGAATGCCCGCTAGGGAAGGCCTTAGATCTGAATCAAGGAGCCATCTGCAAATCCCCATGTGTGGTGGGTCCTGAGGGTGGATTTCTTATGGGGAGATAATCCCAGGCTGGCTCTGTAGCTCCTCAGTGGGGTGGGGTGGGGGCCAGTACATCTCCCCTCCCTTCCCTTCTCCTGCAGCCTGTCCACCCTCACATTTGGCCTCAGATTCTGGTCTGTCATCTCGATGGAATCTGACTTGAGGCCCTGGTCTTGAACCCTGGGGCTGAAGGCTTGGCCTACCCCTGATGAAGGGGGTGATCAATGCCTTTGTGTAATGGCTCAGGAGTCTGGGGGAAGGGTTAAGATAAAGCATGGGTGGTGGCTTTGGGGGGGACGCTCTGGGACCTGGCTATTCTACTGGGAAGAGGCAAGAACTGACTTATTTAATGTCATTCCTGAGGCCCTCATCTCTCCAAAGGCCTTGGTGTGCCAGGCCCCTATAGCTCCCACCTGGCTCCTCCTTGGTCAAGGTCAAGCTGAACAAATTAACGTGAAAAGGACTTGAGGCTGTTAAAAGTCCACACAAATCAAGCTGTCTGCTGATGGTCCTTGTGCTAAGAGCCCCACACCCTTACACTCATTTACTCCTCAAGGCCTTCAGTAAGGTGCTGGACTGTTGCTATCTGCATTTTCCTGGTGAGGAAACTGGGGTTTAGAGAGGTCAAAGGGCTTGCCCAAGGCCACTTAGAGTTACACAGGTCTACTTGACTCAAGGTCCTATTCTCTTTACCATGCACCAATGCTGCTGCAAAGACCGAAGAGATGTCATTCTTTCTGTCTGGCCTGGTGGTTGAGGACACAGAATCTGGGAGCAAGGTCTTGGGACAAATTTTACTCTACCTTTGTGACCTTGGGCAAGTTACTCAACATCTCTGTGCCTCAGCTGGTTCATTTGTAAAATGGGAGTGAGCACTAGAACCTGCCTCTGAGCCAGTGAGAAGGAAATGAGTTAATGCACATCCACTGCTTAGAGCAGTGCCTGGGGGCTGGTGAGTGCTATGTGATGATTTTCCCCACATCACTTCTCCCTAGTTACTAAGTATAGATGCCATTTATCCTCCATATCTGATTGCACCGAGGGTGTTCTTGACTGCATCTGTCTCTCCCATTAGACTGTGAACTCCCAGAGGGCAGGGGTGAAGATAACCTACAGCTGCATGGTAGAGACTCCCACTCCACCTGCCTCACTCAGCCCTGCCCCACCCACACTATCCCACACCCCCCACTGCATTAGGAAGTGTTCATTGTGTTTGCAGAATGACATAGGAAGAGATAAAGCTGGCTCCTTCTGCCATGGGGTCTTAGAATGCCAGGAAAGAGGGAGTCAGGCAGAAAGGACAGTGGGTGGGGTGCCAAGGGGCGAAGTGCTGCCCAGTGCCCCACCTCTGCAGGCAGCCTGGGCCTGCCCTGGGTCCTGCCACCTCCGCTAGTTTTCAGAACCCTGACAAGCATCTCCTTGTCTTCCCAGGACTCCTGGTTCTGGGTGCCTTGTCCTGCTCTGTTTCCTGCAGCTCTGCACATAGCTCTTGGCAAGAGTGGCCGGGGCACTGGATAGAGGTTGGTGGAAGTGCACTGCATTCTAATGAGGAGCATCTCTGGCCATGCCCCCTTCGCACCCCAGTCATTTGTAGTCTGCTGTCCTAGCTCTGCTCATCACCAGACTTCCAGAGAGACTGCAGGCCAAGCCTTCCTCTGAGGGGCAATCTGAGCCATGCTTGCACCTCTCGGAACACTGATGGTAGCCAGAACACCCCTTACCCAGTTGACCCAACTGAGGGAGTGGGGAGGAATGCAGGGCTATGCTGTGGACAGGGGTGGAGAGGGAGCCAAGCAGATGCACCTATCAGGGAACTTGAGCCTACCTGGCTCCATCCCAGGGCCTCACGTGACCTCTCCACAGTTCATCATTGCCCTGCTGTCTCTGCTGTTCCTGTCTGTCCTCCTTCTCTGTCTGCTAGCCCTGGACACCTCTAGGCCTGGCCACATGACGGGCCCAAGTGAGAATGATTCTGGGTCAGGAATGGCAGCATATAGCCAAGCCAAGCACATAGGCAGATGCTCCGGCTACTACTATCGCTCCTGATAGCTGCTGTCAAGGGGAGTTGAGTGGTCAGCTCTTGCCTACTTTCTTCCCTATGTCCCACAGCTTTCCCTGTCTTTCATGGAGACTTCTAGAACTTCCAGGTTGAAAGAACCTGAGAGGTCATCTTATCCAAATCTCCATCTTCAGCTTCCTCACTCAAATCTTTCCACTCTACAACCAAGGTAAGCTCTCAGACACAAATCTGGATCTCTCTAAAGCCTTCATTAGCTCCCTACTGCCCTCAAGGGAAAATCTGAACTCCTTAGTTGAGCCCCTAGAGGCCTGCTGTGATGAGACCCTGCAACTTCTCCAGGCTCGCCACCCTGTGCCACCACCTTGGTAACCCCATGTTCTAGCCACACAGAGCAGCTAGCAATACCCTGGTGGATTAGACTGTGGCCCTGTCTTTCCTGTGCTCCCTTTTCACCTTTTTCTTTTCTCCTTCTCCCTTTTCATCTTTCTTCCCTTCCCTGCTTTTTCATATACATGGAACTCCTCTTCTATGAAGCTTTCCCTGATTACCCCTCCACACAGCCAACAGGTCACCTGCTCCCCTGTGCTCTGTGGTGGGCTGAGTAGATCTCCATCATAGCACCTAGAGTAGTAGAGGTTGTCCTAGATTCTCTATAATGCTGCTTCTCCCACCAGGCTAGGAGCTCCTGGAGGGCAGGGCCACGTCTTTACTTCCCTAGAGGGTATCCTAGGTAAGAATTCTCTAGAAACAGACTGAGCTGGGGGATTTATGGAGAGTATAGTCTCAGGCAAAACCCATGAGGGAGTGAGGGAAGCAGGAGAGGTGGAGGAGGAAGTTAGGTAAGGCAGTCTGGCCTCAGCCAGATCCCAAAGGGGAGCTCTGGGGAGTCAGGTGCAACAGAGAGCTTGAGAGAGTAAGAAAGTGTGAGAACAAGAAAGAAAAGAAGGAGTGCAAGAGTGTGAAAGAACGAATGGGAGTGTGAGAAGGGTATGGTGGGAGGGGAAAGTGAAAGGGTGGATGGTGGGGTTGGGGAGAGAGAGAGAGAGAGAGAGAGAGAGAGAGAGAGAGAGAGAGAGAGAGAGAGAGAGAAAACAGCCTGAGCTTCAAGATCCAGGCTGTAGGGTCCCTGGCTGTCTCTAGCTCTCTGGGCAGGATCAACAGTCATGGCTGGACCCCATGTGAGTGAGTTGAGTAGGGCCTTCCTGGTGGGCTTTCTGTGAGGTGCCTCTGACAAGCTTCCCTGAGGCTCTCCATTGCTTGAGGAGTCCTGAGGGGGAGAGCAGGTCATAACCAACTCACTAGGCGTTTCTGCACAGGCGTGCATTCACTAATCCCATAGCTCCTCAAGGAAGGGATGGCCTTGTTAGTATTTCCATGTCACTGCAGAGGAATCTGGGAGGCCTGACAGGGATGGGAAGTGAGTCACTGAGGGAAAAATCACATCTCTGGATTCCCTCTCCCCTGGGAGGAGAGATGCCATTCAAAGTAGGATCTCCTCCCCTAACTTGGTCTCCACAGCAGCATTTATCTAAATGTGAACACCAGGGGCAGGAAGCGGGTCAAGAGTGGTTCCCTTGTCTTCCAGGCCCCTGGAGGTCTTACCCAGCTCCCACTAGGGGTGAGGTCCTCTTTTCCACTTCTTTAGAATTGTGAAGATGGTAGAGGGTATGCACAGGGCATGGTGGGTGCTGAAGAAGGAGTGGCACCACACTCTGAATGACTTCTCTTCTAGTTCCACCTCTGCCACCAAAGAGCATGTGATTAAACAGATGGTTAATTTCTGGGAGCCTTCAATTCCTACTCAGTAAAAGGAATTATGTCTGCCTTGCCCATCATTTTATGAGCTTGTTGTGAGGGCCTATTCAGACAAGATGACCAGGTCATAGTATGTAGCACCATCTCATGGATGCCTCTCAGTGGCCCTCAGTAAAGTCTGTATAAGTCTTCTATTGATGTTATAACAAACTTGGTGGCTTAGAACAATAGAAGTTTATTCTCTCACAGTTCTGGAAGCCAAAAGTCCAAAATTGGTCTCACTGGGTCAAAATCAAGGTATCCACAGGGCTTCACCCCCTCTGGACATCCCAGGGGAGAATCTGTTCATTTCCTCCTCTAGCATCTGGTGGCTTCAGGCCTTCCTTGGCTTGTGGTCACATCACTTCAAACTTTAAGACCAGCATCTTCAAATATATCTCTGCTCCATTCTCACATGGCTTCTCCTCTTTCATTTTACTGATATAGACACCATGATGAGAGAGGCGACACAGTAGCCCAAGGTCACAGACAGTGAGAGAGCTGAAATTTGAACACAGGCCTTGAAGACTCAAATCTGTGATCTCTGTTCCATCTCAGACAGAAAGCTGGGGCTGCCCTCCTGAGGCCTCTTTTGGGCCGTCCTCTGGGGTCAGCCTATGGCCATCCCTAGCTTGTCTCCAGCAAGCAAATCTGGGATTTGATCATCAGGCTGGACTGTAGTGTCTAAATAAAGGGTGTCCTTGGGGTTAGAGTAGAGGTCAAGAGAGGACCCTTGTTGCAGCTGATCAGCCTGATAGAGTCACTTTGGTGGCCCATCAGAAGGCAGAGGGTGGGATGCGCCCTCTACCCTCTAGCACTCAGCCAGCAGGGCAATCAGGAATCTTCGGGGCTAGGGTCAGCCTGGGGTCATTGCTGACATAAAAAACAGCTGACTAGAGCTAGACCACCTACATATTTAAACAGATCTTTGAAAGCTAAGGATCCATATCATTCTTTGGGCATGGAGATGCTGGACGGGCCTCAGGCTGGGGATTAGAACTTTCTTCACTCTAAGAATTTTTCCTGATGCCTGATAGTGTCTTTTCTGTCGTTTTCTTATTGTCCTGTTGAGGGAAATGACAGTCTGTCCTGTTTAATGTTTACTTCTGGAGAAAAGGTAAAATAAACCAATACATATTTGTGTGTGTGTGTTTGTACTCATGTGTGTGCAAACCTGTACATGTACTGAAGATGAATGAATGGAGCTGTGTAATTTTTTTAAAAAGCCAGTTGGACCCGCAGGACTTGGCACTGCTTACTGCATTCTATGTTTCATACACAGAAAAAGGGAGCCAAAACAAGAGATGCTGGAGCATGGGAAACACGGCTGTGGCTGAAGTCATATCTGGGTTAAAAACCCCAGGAGTGCTTCTCTTTAATTTTTTTGGTACAGCGGGATCAAGGAATCAATTCACTCTGGTTATGCTTCGTACCATTGTTTTTGCAGGCTGTGTTTGATCTGTGTTTCACGTGCAGATCTGCTATCCATGCTCTGAAAGAAATAATATATTCTGCATTGCACCGGGTCAGGCTCAACCATGAAAATCCTTTTTATTTTATTATATTTTTGGATGATTTTAAAGCCACACACACACACACACACACACACACACACACTTTGTGAAAAGGATTAAAAAAGAATGAAAGGCCCAGTTCCAGAACATGACCAGAGATCCAGAACCTAGATGGGGCTATAGGAGTGGCTGAGGCTGTGGATCTCACTGGCTGACCTGAGCCAGTCGTGTCCCCTCTGAGTCATGTGTACACCAAACCCTGGTGGGCAGGGAACATATGGCAGATATGGCAGACCCTTTGATAGTACGCCTGGTGAGGTTATTATTAATAACAATGGTTTCCAGTGAAAGAGAGCACTTTTCACAATGGAGACGGCTTCCTCTTCCTTCAGGTCAAAAGCTGAACAGAGATGAAATGACATGAACCAATGCAGAACCCTGAAAACATGAAATACTAGAACACCTCCTAGCGCTCCATTGGACTGGGCGTTTCCTGGTATTTTAAGGACCGGAGGGAAGTTGAAGCAACTGCAGGGTAACATACACGTGAAAAAATCTGAGGCCAGACAGGCAGGGCAAATAAATAACCTGGTGCTGGCAATAAGAGACGTGCCTGGAGTTTTAGCACGGGGTTGTAAAAGTTGACAGGAGCCGTTTGGACTGGAAAGGGCTGGGTGGGTATTGCTGCCAGGTTTTGCCAAGTGCCGGGCTGTTGACTACTATAAAACTGAATAGATAAAAAAGAAAACAACAGCCACAAAAGAAAAAAACATCACAACATGAAACCACCCACGCAGCATCCACCCACCCCTTCCCCTCGCGGAGCCTGTTGTGCGCCTGTGATAACACTGCACTCTGCGCCCTCTCCCTTTATTTAGATAAGGTGGCTGCCGCCGCTGCTGTTGGCCACAAGCCAGCTTTCTGTCTCCAAACTTGGAGCTTCAGTGCCACACAGAAGACACGACTCTCTGATGCTGGCGGCCCCCGCCCTGAGTGTCAGCAGCACCCCCAGAGTCCCCGTGGCTTTGTGTTCCCAGAACGATGATTTGTTTGACAACGGGCTTTTCTTCCAGACTGTTCTGCCAGCCTAGCACAGAGTGTGCGTCCTCAGAGATGCGACAGGGCTGTGGAGAGCCAGAGCAGCCACCTCAGCCATGGGGTCGGGCCACTGCCTAATTATGATGGCCACATAAAGGAAAGCCAGACATAGTTGAAGGCCAAGAAGGGTCTTTGGTTTCATGGACTAACTGAAGCATTTATGCTCATCAGGCCTGAAAAAGTTAAGTGCTGGGGGAGGAAGACGAACAAGACTGGACTTATTCTATGGCACACAAAAGATTTTTAATAAGCTCAGAGAGAGGTCCCCCACCCCCACCACTCATGTCTTTCTCTCCCTGTCTCATTCCAAAGCTCCTGTGTTAGCCAAAGAGACAGCTTGGAAAAGCTGCCCGGGAGGTCGACGAGGAGGCTGTGGGAGAGCTGTTCTGCCAGGCTGGTCTCCCGGTGGCTCCCACGGTGAGTGACGGGGCAGGGCAAGGGGTAACTGAGCAGGCCTGAGCAGGAGTACAGATCTAGTGCTCAGGAGAAGCAGGGTGGGTGTCCAGTGGAGAACACTGTGCCATCTCTGCTCCCATCTCCTTTCAGGCTTTTTCTGAGAATCCAGACTCTTAAATCAGTTTGATGCTTGGCCACTGGGCTCCTGGAAGCTGGTGGGGAAGGCTGGAAGGACTGATTTTATAAGTGGCACTTGGAGCCGGTTTAGAGGGATGGGAAAATGAGAACCCCTCTGCAGGCCAGTCCACCCTCCTCACTCTTACCAATGCTTTCCCCTTCACCTCATCTAGGGGTAGGCCTGTGGACAGCTGAGACAGCCTAGCCCACCCACGATGTTAGGGCTACCATCTTGGGCCATCAAAGAAAGCTTTAGCCCATCATATTGCAATCAGTTTTGTAGATTGTGTTAAAGGCAGGGAGAGGTCAGCATGGAGTCAAGAGGTGTAAAGTGATCATCATTGGATCTATCCAGTGCTGCCTCGGTGAAGACACTGACTGTGACTTCTGGTTCTTCTTTCCATGACACACCTGCTGCTCTCTGAATCTGTTTCCCAGGAGCCTCAAAGAGGATGGTTTAGAGGTGGGCACAGGTTTTCTTGCCCTGAGAAGGGAATATGCCCATGGCCAAAGGCTGTGTTGGTATCCAACTTACGCATCGATCTTTTGAGTTTGGCAACTATGAGTCAGGCCTGGCCGCCCTGGTCTGCTTCAGGTGCACTGACCAAATCTTGTTTCTGACTCACCTCCCGAATGCGGTGATCTTCTCCTGTCTGAGAGATCCACTCCTCTCTGAGACTGTAGCAAGCCATATTTTCTAGGCCATTCTCTCATTCTAGGGCAGCATTCCCCCCGCCTTGGTTTTTGGCTGGTGCGTGAAGCAGGTGGGGACTGTGGGCAGGGTGAGGTGGGGGTACACTCTCATAGAGGAAAAAAGAAAGGAAGAAGGGGAAAGGAGGAGGGCTAACCCTTATTTCACATTGGCCCTGGTCTAGCAGCTGCTCCTTTCTGACTTGGAGCCACTGCCATTTGGAAAATTGCATAATGGGAGAATTGAGAAGACAACAGACATACTCCTATCAAGCCCCTAAACTCTAGCTTGTTTCTAGAATAATACCAAATTGATGCCTTAACTATAAAAGGAAACAAAATACTATGAGCCATGGCACCTTGCTTATCCAGTAGTTACGTGACTTAGCAACCTCAAGTATCTGGAATAATCCAGCAGAGCCAAAAATATGTTAGAAATTCCCTGCACTAAAGTTGTTTAACTATTCACCATAGAAGTGTTCAGATCCTTTTTCATCAGAGCCTCTTTACTCTTACCTCACAAACTATTCTAACAAGCCAGTTGATTTTGAAATACCTTCCAACTTCTGCTTTCATTTTTGTTTTGTTTTGACTTTGATGACTAGGTGAACATAGGTGACATTAGCTGGGGTCAGGAACACAGAGGAGGAGGAGTAAGCTGGAGGGAAAGTTTGAGTTCCAGTGCAGGTGGAGACTGAGAGGCCCCTGGGATACCAAAAGCAGCAGTAAGGGGTTATTGTCTATATCTGAGCACAAGAAGAGAGGAGAACAAGCCAGAAACAAGAGCTCAAGGAAGATAGCATAGTGGGGCCATCTATTGAAGGAGCAAATTGATGCAGAAGGCTGCTTTGTCTTTGAGAATGACACAGTTGTCCACGTTCTGAGTGAGTGGGCCACCAAGACCACTTCAACTGTGTCAATGCTGTCAGAGGAAACAGGGAAATGTGTAATGCAATTTAGACATGGTTTATTTAAAAATAAGTGCACTTTTGTTTTGAAGTTTTGGAGTTTATAGGGGGTGAGCTTTCCTAGCCTGCAAATTCATTTCTTTAAAACAACTCATTCTTCCCTGATGCAGGTTAAGTGAGGGATTAGTGTTTGTCCTACACATTATATCTTAAAGATAAAAAAAATCTGCCACTGCCCAAGAAAGTTCACTATATCTCACTTGACATAGGAAGCCTGGCATTCCTTTGAATGCAAAATGCAAGAAGCATGCCTATCAGCATCTTTTAGTTTGAAAAAATTGATTTGCAGTTCTGTTCTCTGGCTTCTGGAGGGTTATATAGTAGGAATCAGGGTATTCCAACTCACCCTCTTTTCCTGAAAGTGGAGAAGGGGACCTTTTGGCCTCCCAGAGCAGCTTGATGGGTACAGCAGGAGTCACCCAAGAGCTCCCCACTTGGTTATGGGTGACCCTGCAGTCCTGGTGCTGAGCTTAGGCCATCATTGATGTGTACCTTTCTCCTCTTGGACCGATGTTAGCTACTTTAGGAATAAAATTTCTGAGTCTGGAGTGGTCAGCACCAAACTCCCCCCTTTGCTGGAGTCTCTAAGCAGAACTAAAAAACTGCTTCCTAGACTGCATCCCAATTTCTGCCTCTACTCTGGTCACTCTTGTGGGCTCAGTCCTGTCAGGGCTTCCCTTTGTTACTTTCGGTGACTGGGGGATATACAGACACACACACACACACACACACACACACACACACACACCACTGCTTTGGAGGATAGGAAGCCCTAACCTGGCATTTAATAGGCACTCATGCATATTGTTGGAAGGAAGGGAGGAAAAAAGGGAAAGAAAGGTGACTACAGTGGTACAAGTACTGGTTCTTAACCTTGACCACTTGCTGGAATCACCTTGAAGGCTTAAAAAGTACTGATGTCTCCGTCCCAGCTGCAGAAATTCAGATTTTCGTCTGGAGTATAGCCTGAGTCTGGGGGTTTCTGAAAGTTCTCCAGGGATTCTAGTGTGTGGACCAAGGTGAGGACCACTGATCTACAGGCTCTGTATTCAGTTTCAAAGAAAACAGCACTCCATTCACACTCAGGAGCCTCATCAGCTATATGCCTTTGAGCAGATTGTTGGAGTCCCTCAGTTTCCCCATCTGTCAAGTGGGTGGTCTAATACCACCTCATGATGTTCTTGAGGACTGAGTGAGACCCTGAAGCATGGCACACAGAGCAGGTGTTCTGGAATGATGGGTAAAAATGGGGGATTACTGGCACTCTGGCACCAGAATATTGAATTGAAAGATCTAAAATCACCTTCCATTCCTATAGGACTTGAGCCTTCTCACCTCTTTAGCCCTCTTAGCTCCAACACTATCACATGCTTGTGGCAGAGGCTCATTAAATAGTTGCAGGTTGACAGAGTGGGAGCAAGGAGAACCCAGCAGTTCAGCAGACCCCAGGAGTTTAGCGTTCTCTTTAAACCTTTTGGAGGAAAAATGGAGTAGAAACTCTAAATGCAGGTCTTATGATGCCCTTACTGAACACTATGAAAACTGCCCAGTGGTGGTGACTCCTGCTATCTCCCCCTTACCCAACCTAGGGGCCATCCTGGGCATAAACAGTGACAAGGCACCCCAGCTGAGCACTCTGACTTCCAGCCCCTAACCCTGGCCTTTGATAAGAGACACTGAGCAAACAAGCGAGTGGCTCACAGGGAAAGAGAACGCTCTTTCCTCAGCCCTGGGGACTTGTTCAGCTGTTCGGCATTTAGCAAAATCTGGCATGCATTCTGCACAGCCCTGCACCCCTTCCCTTCCAGCTCATACTCAGCAACATTTCAGAGCAAGTTTCAATTGCCACGGAGTACAGCCTTCAGGACTCGGGAGTGGGCACTCAAGCTCTGTCCACCCCACCCTGCTTTTGGTAGTCTCTACCCAGGTCCTGGTCTAGAGATGGGGAGTAAACTCCTCACTGGCTGAGGGAACCTGAGCTGGCAGGCTCACCAAGAGGCTCTCCGATGGGGGTGCCTGCCTGGGCTGAAATGTTCCGGTGATGATAATGACTACTGTGCGTTGTCTGTAATTATGCAGTCTCTAAGCCCCCAGGGCTGGGATGGTGTATTTGCCTGTGCTGTTTGGGGGTTGATCCTGCTGTCAGCGCTTAGCAAGAATTAACAGTGACGCTCTGTGCACCACAGTCATAACACTAAATCTGATCTGCATGTTTATGATTCATTAAAAAAAAAAACCCCACTGTCGCTGAAACCCCTCCAAGCCCATCATTGAAAGAAATTATGCTCAGTTGAAAGAGCTATTTGACGTCACGGAAGACCTACGTGCCTTTTCATGAGCGGCTGGAATTAGAAGGCTGCGCTTCGGCAAGTGTAAACGGGATCCAGACTTGGAAACCTCTGTGCAGCCAGCAACCTGTTTTCCAGGTGTGGATTGCTCACTTTCCAGATTCTCTGAAGCAGGGTATTTTTAAGATCTCTGGCAGGCCACTGCCGGCACGCGTATCACGTCCTTCTGGGCCACACCAAGTTCCTTCCAGGCAGTGTAGGTTCTGGGAAGGCCAGCATTTTTTGTCTTTTTTTTCCCTTTTCCTTTTTTTTTTTTTTTTTTTTTTTTTTTGCATTTTAGAAGGAGCCCAAACGTAAGTGGGAAGGACAACCTGCTTTAACAACAAAATCCCCAGCATTCCCAAGCCAAGAGGAAATTAATTGTGGATGATGGGTTGTTTGTGGTTTTCTGTGGCACCCATTTACTTTATTGCTTGGCAATTAGGAGTTTCCTAGTAATTCTTTTACACGAGGTCAGAACTCATGAGGATAGCTTTTTCTTTTGAGGTCCAGGCAGCTCTGTCCTGTGGGAAAAGTGGGGACCTGGGCAACAGAACTCCTGGTTCAAGCCTTCCATTGTTCCATGGATGACTGAGCATGTTGTGGTTCCATATCCACAAAGCTGGGTCATAAGAAATTCCCCTTCACTCTGTGTCTTAGAATCAAATAGGGATGAAGAAACAAAATAAGAGATGGGGGATTTGATTTCTTGGCAGATATTGGAACTTAACGGTATAAAATAACAAGCATTTTTTTATACCCACAGATCCATGGGCGGGGCTCAGTTGGATGATTCTTGTGCTCCTTGTGGCATCTACTGAGACCACCCAGTGATGGAGTCACTGGGTCTAGATGCTTCTCTCACATTCCTGGTTCCTCACAGCATGAGCTGTACCCTGGATCATCTCTACAGGTCTCCCCAGCAGGGCAGTTTTAGGGTGGTTGGACTTCTTACGTTACGTGGTAATCAGCTTTCCCCACAATAACTGTCTCAAGAGACCCAGATGGAAGATACATGACCTTTTCTGACCCGGCCTCAGAAGCCACATAGTGTCACATGTGCCATACTCTATCGAATGAAGCAGTCACAAGCCCACTCAGATTCAATGGGAATTCTTAATGGGAGGAGTATCAGAGAATTTGGGGGCTATATTTAAAAACAGCTCTGGTTTCTGGTCTTATCCAACCAACTCTTTATTTAGTGCCTTACATTTTACAATGTTGTCACCTTCAATATTTCTTTTGACTTTTGCAACAACCTCTGATAAGGGGTAATGTTCTTGTACCACTATGCTGATAAGAAAACTGAGGCTCTGAGAGATGACCTGGTTTGTCTAATTTGTATGGCAAATAAACCATGAGATGAACCTTTAGCCCACTTTTCTGGATAACAGATTTTAGAGATAGGATGTTATGTCATGTAGATGAGAAATACAGAAAATTGTTGTTCTTTAAAAATGACTATCTTCTGTATCTTTCAAAATTACGTTTTAAAATACTGTTGGGTTGTTTAGAAGACCCGTCACTTACACTAAGACAGAAGACTAAACTGAACCCGTTCTTCGTGGAGAATCGCTTAGGCATCTACCTCTGGCCTTCCTTATCTCACCTTTGACTCCTAAACTAGCAAGCCAAGAATAAAATGCTAATTCATATAATACAAATGTGGAGAATTGTAGAAGTCTAAGTTTAGCTAGACTGTCAGCTCACAGGGTAAATATTTGATCAGTGAGTAAAATTCAAATTTGTACTATTTGCTGACAGTGAAAAGTATATTAGGGAACGTATGTAATGGGGTTAAGTAGGCCTTTAAGAGGATTCTTCCAAAGTTCCACCCCCAGAAGCCCACAGCTTCTTGCTGACCCAAGTTATAAGCAAGAGTGGGCTGAGCACCTCCATCTAAGACCATCCTCCTGGCAGGAGCATGGGACCACAAGGTGAGCCCAGCAAAATGGGCAGAATAGTATTGATGGGATGAGCTGGTTCTGTTTATGTGCATACATATGTGCCACAGTTTCCCCTTCTTTCTCCACCAGTTCATATTAGAGCAGTGCTCCAGGCATTCCTTTCCCACTGCCATGTAAGCCAGAAGCTGCTCCTAGCTTCACTTGTCAGCCCCTGATACTGCTCTTTTTGTGCCCTAATTTGTGCCATCCTAGCTGAGCTTCAAAGGATGTGAAACAGGGAGGTTAGGACAGAAGTTAGGAAGGGAAATCAGGGCTGGGGTTTGCCCAGGGTGTCACTATGTGTCCCCAGATCTGTTGTTTCTCTTCAGGACCCTTAAAATTAGTCCAGAGAGAGAAATTGTGCTTCTGAAAAGTCTAGGCAAGTCAAGAAGCTGCTGGGTATCTGGAGAATGTGCCAGTTATTCTAATAACTAGGCTCATAAGTGGAGCTGGAGGTCCGGAATCTTTAGAGGCAAAGCTACATGAGAGCTGCTTACTGGCAAGTCATGGAAAGAAGGGGAGCTGAACTGGAAGCTGGTGGGGACCATTTGCCACAGTTGATGGGTCTAGCAGTAGATGTTTTGTGGTCCTGATTTGTTTGTTCAATTTAACCGAGGTTGAGTTTATCTCAGGCTTGTCCTGGGCAGGCCAGTGCCCTGGTGGGTGGCACAATGGAGCCTAATGACCAGCGCTGCAAAACCAATGCTAAACCCCAAATAAGCCATAAACATTAGGTCCCCTGCAGTTGCAAGCTGTGATGGCTGCTGGTTACCAGGATGCAGCACCTGAGTGTGGGAGGAAATCATGATGGAGAAATGAGTGGAATTCTTGTCCAGGGCCTGGAAGAATTGAGCCAATCAAAAGCACTGGGCTGGGCTTAGTCAGACTGGGTTCCAGGCAATCATCAGCCTCTGGAAGAACAGAGGGGGCAACCAGGCCCAGAGGAAAAGAAAGATTTATCTGTTCAGATGTGCCAGGACCTTAGAAATTAAGAAAGGGGAGAGGATATGGCAGACATGGAGGAGCGCCAACCAGATCTCCTTTCGAGGGAGGACTCACTGCCCAGCTGTGGGCTGTGTAGTCCACAGACAGCCTCCAGCTGTCAGCACCTTCAGGGTGGGCCTCAGCTGCTAAGAGCCCAAGGCCATGCTTTTCTGGGCAGCCAATATCTGGTGGCCGAGCTGAAGCGGGGGTCCTTATAAAGGCCCTACCATTTTGATTGCAGGCAGGACACAGTACTGGGCACTCCTTACTCCGGAGCCTTCTCTTTCAGGTTAGTCAAGACTCTTTCAGGCTTGCATTTCAAGTTGGCTTCCCTGTCTGCCCAGTCTTGCTCTCCCCTGCTTCCTTTCAGAGTGATTAATCCCTCCCAAACATCTTGTTCCTCCCCCAAACACTATCACAGCTTCTGCTTCCAGGGAAACCAGCCTGCAACAGAGGGTAACCTAAGGCTTTGGGCTATCCTGGGACCAGCAGGACTCCAGACACAATTTTATTATAGTCTCTGCTGATTTTGTCCAGTTTCATTTAAATTGTTCTAGAAGTTTCCTCCACTGATTGTACTTTACTTCTATTTGCTTTGAGAGATTAACCCAAATGTAATAGACTTCTTCATTAGGGCAGCCCCTCCCCACACACCCTGGCCCTCAACATGAGTTATTCTACTCCATTTCATCCTTCCCTCTGCTCTTCTTCCCCAGGCACCCGCAACCCTGAGTCTAGCCCCTGCTCTTATAACGGACTCCTCTGCCCCCTCATGTCTGCTCTCCTCTCCAGCATGTTCCTGATGATTGTGGCTCTCCGCCAGGGTCAGTCATAAGGTGTCCCCCCTGCACACAAAAAACCCATCTCCTTCCAGACACTGGGCCTTTATTGTTGGCGTGGGGACAAGCCAAATCGCTTGGCAAGCTGCACACTGGCCCTTAGTCGCTGTCTCATTGCTGTGGCCATTTTTGCTGCCTTAGCCTCCCCTCTTGGGCTCTCAGTCTTCATGGTATTCTCTGCACTCTTCCCCTGGTACAGCTGGGGCCAACCTGGGAACCCCAGATGTCACCTCCTGAGGGCCCCAGGGAGGCCCAGCTAGTGGCTCAGATCCTTGGCTCATCAGCTAGGAATTTCTCTGACCTGTTTGGCAGCCACCTCCTCTAATACCAGATGCTTAATTAGTAGCTCAGGATCTCCTCCTTCTCCCCATCCTCCCTGTCCTCCCCCTCCCTCCTATCCATTTACTTGGGCCCCACCTTCACTCTGGTCATTGAAATTAGGGGCATATTATCAAGCAAGAGTGTGAGAAGAGATGTTTCCAAGACTGTTACAGTCAGTTCAGTTTTCAATTCGCCATCTCTTTATTGTACACTGTGCAGTGGGTCACCACCACTGGCTTATACAAAGCCTGCCAAGGTGCAGTTGGCCAGCAGGAAGTGGCTCCTCCCATCAGCCTGAGGAATCAGAGAGGGGAGGGTATTGCCAAAGGATAGTGACCCGTTTTAAGGCACCCAACTGCACAAGAACCTGCTCTGGCAAACCTGAGGGTTAGAGGCCAGGCTGGCCTGAGCCAGCTACAGACCTACAGGTGATCCAATGGAATTGCTCCCTTCACCCAGGCCTGAGACAGGCTTCATAATTCTCCTTTCGGTTTCATTCACACAAACAATCAAAAAGCCAACCTAACCCAAAATGAAATGCCCACATTTTATTGCTTGTACTGTTTTAGTTCTAATTTGGCTTCATTTAGAAAAGAGGTTTTACTAAGTGGCATAAATTGAGCCTAACAAATTTTAAAACTAAAACAGCAACACCCTAAACATCTAAAACTGTAATTGGAGAGAGATAAAAAAATGAGTTGTCAAGGAAGGTGTCAAGGGAGGCAGGAGAAGGGGGAGGGGAAGAAATTCGATTTCTGTCCTACTTGGCAGGAGGTTAATTTACTGCTCCTCCTCCCCTTAGGCCCCAGCCCTGTCCCCTCTCCTCTTCAGAAAATGTACCCAGAAGTCTCCAGAACCCACATCAGTGCCCTGCAGGATGTCTTGTTCATAGTGGGTGCTTAGGAAAGATTGGGAAAGCTAATTCTTTTCTTTGATGTGGCTGTGGACAAAAGGGATAAAGTGAATTCCTTTCAGGGACTCATTTACCCCCACAGGGGAGGTCTGCAAGTTCCTCTAGGGGGTGAAAGGGGTGGAGGGAGTGTATGTGTGGGGTAGAGTCTTACATGTGGGAGGCTGTCTCAGCCTCTCTGTGGCCTCTCCACTCCCACTCCCTAGCTTAGCCCACCCCACCTGAACTTCTGGATCTAACCTGGGAGGGAAATTTGAGGCCTCTGGGCTCTTCTGCTGATTGCTGGGAGGGAAAGGGTATGGGATGAGAGGGCACAGTGGCTGGTCACTTGGCTCAGCATCCCTCTTTCCAGTTTCTGATGTAAAATATGGCCAGGGATGACAGGTAGGTGGGAAGAGTAGTCTCTGTGTGCAATGCATGGCCACATATGTCCCTGCAGAGGTGGCCGATCCTCTCTAGAGGCCACCTGAGCAACCTTGCAGGACAAGAATATCTCTTTGGGGGACCAATACTCTGATTTTCCTTTAATGAAGCAGCCTTCCTCCCAGGAAGGGTGCCATACACATAAATAAGCACTGTGGGAAGTGTCCTCGAGCGTGGGGGTGCGGGTGGGAACCAGAGAGGTCGTCTGGGACCTGGCCAGTCTCCCTGACTATGCTAGCTTTTATTGATCGTTCTCTCCCGGGAACTATTCAGCACTTAGAGCCTAAGTCCCATGATTTAGCACGTGCTTATGTAATGCTTCTGCCTGGAGGCAGCAAAGTGAGGTGCAGAGGAAGGCCCACTTGGCAATAGACACCTCCTGCCCAGGGCTGGGCATTGCCCTTTGTGGTCAGGGTAATCTTGGCCAAGTCTCCAGGTTCTCCAGTTTTACTTTCTCCAGCTGTAAAATAAGAAGTGATGGCAACCATGAAACTTTTTAGAGCAGAAATATGCCATATGAAATAAAATGCTTTATTCTTTTTTTCAGCCAATATGACAATTTCTTGTCTTAGAACACTCTTGAAACCAAGAGTAAGAACACTACTTAAATTATTTCAAGGAAATAGGTTTAGTAACAGGATATAGAGGTCTCTTACAGAACTCAACTACAGGAAAACTGTTGGGGGCCATGTAGACAAGAGCTGAGCCTTGGAGAGCTGGAAATGAGGCTGAAGTCTGTCCTTCAGCCTGGGGCCTCTGCCTGCTCCATCCTGTGTGTCTCTGGATGACTGCTGTGTTCTGTCTCTGTATTTTGGCTCTTCCTTGGTTCATTTGTCTGATTGCATATGGCTCTGTATGGCTGCCCCAAATGGCAGCTCCAACTCTGCAAAGTGGTCTGACAGCTCCAGGGCTCATCATTCTCTGACTGATTTTATGTCTCTGAGTTCAGATTCTCAAGAGAGAATCTAATTGATTTAGTGCAGGTTATGGATTGGTTTTGCCCTAGATCAGGCATATTGCCCTGGCCAATTAGCAGTGGCCAGAAAGGTCGGGCCTTGAGGAATATTTATGCTTCCCTATCCCACCCCTTAGGAAGGGACTATGGGTGGATATATGTTGCCATTTAACTATAGTCATATATAGAACATTCCTTGAGTACCGTGTCATATTTTTTCTGAATATGCTAGGCTGCCTAACCCAGATCCCTGAACAAGAGAGTGCTCAAAACATAGTTGCTGATTGTTTGAGGAAAAGTTACCTTCTGCTAAACCTCTGCTATCTATGTTTTTCCTCTTTGCCATTAGGCTTCTCATCTGGTGTGTATAGTTTCAAGGAAGAGTGATCACAGGCAAAGGCTAATCTCATCAACATATAAAGAGTTCCTAGAAATCAATAAGAAAAATATCAGTGATCCAATAGGAGAAATATGCAAAAGATATGAACACACAGTTTACTGAAAAGGAGATACAAATAGTTTTTAAACACATGAAGTGTTGTTCATTCTCACTCATAATAAGAAAATGCAAATCAAACTACACTGAGATATTCTTTTCCTCCTAAGAGACTGACAAAACATCTGAAAAACTAATAACATATAATGATGGTGAGGCTGTCTACCAAGTATTCTCATACATAGCTTACAGGACTATAAATTAGTTCAATTTTTATGCGGATAAATTAGCAGTATTTATCAAAATTTCAAATGCACGCACTCTTTGATCAAGTAATTCCACTTCAGGAATTTATATTACTTGCACATGCATTGTATGTTGTGTCAGTTAACTAGTGCTGCATAACAAATCATCCCAAATTGCAGAGCCTTAACACCACACCTTTATTACTTCTCACTAGCTGGTTGGTTGGGTGGCTCTGCTGATTTTAGTTAGATTCAGCTAATGCCCCGGCTAAGTTCACTCATGTATCTGTTGTGGTCAGCTAAGCAGATTGGTTAGGGCGGCAAGACCTTGTCTAGGACACTATCAAAAGCCTAGCTTGGCTGGATGCTGACAAGCTTGGCTCTTGTTCCATGCATGCTCTCATCCCTCCAGCAGGCTAGCCTGAGCTTGTTCTCAGACTCTGGCCTGGGCATGTTTCATGGTAATTGCAGGGAAACAAAAGACAAAATTGAAACCTCAAGTACTTTTAAAAAATTCTGTTTTCATCAAATCTGCTAAGCAAGTTACATGGTGAAGTCCATATTTAAGGGTCAAGGAAACACATTATGCCTCTTAAGTAACAGAGCAGCAAAGTTAAGGGTCAAAGGTCAGGGATACAGGAAGAGGTAAAGGCTTGGGGCCATCAATGCAATCAGTCCTCCACGTGTGTGCAATGACATTTGTCCACGGTTACTTACTGCTGTATTGTTTGTGGTAGAAACAATCAAAATGGCCATCTATAGGGGATGGACTACATAAACTATGGCATCTACATGCTGGAACAATCTGTAGTTGAATAAAGTTTGAAGAATCCCTCTGTGTATGATTGGACAAATCCTGAAAGCAGATTAAATGAAAAAGGTCAGGCAAAGGATAGTGTGTATATATAGCATGCTACTTTTTATGTGAAAAGGGAGAGAAATAAGAATATATCTATTTGTATTTTCTTGTATTTGCATCAAATAACTCTGGAAAGAGAAACAAGAAACAAATAGTGTGGGAGTGAGGGAGCCTTGGGTAGACATGGTGGTGGAGGCCGAGATGGGTGGAGATTCTGCACTGTATAAATAAAAAGAAGTCCTATGACAATATGATGATATATATTTAAAAATTAACATAAAATATCATTGCATGTGTAATAATGACATAAAAAATGAGAGGAAAACAAAGAAAGGGAAAATCGCAGGCCTTCCTGGTTTCCAGAAGCTTAGACAGAAGCCTTCATAGAGCTAAAAAAAGAGGGGCCTACAACTGTGGGCCTGAGTAATTATGCCTAATTTAAACCTTGGTACCTAACCCGCTTTACCCTTTGTGGATCTGTTTTGGAAACACCTGCTCTCCAAAGGCAAAAGGGCTGGTATTTCCCCTCCTGGGCTGTGTTGTCCCTAAAGAGTGATAGAACATTCCCCACCCTTGCTATGGCCAGGGTATGACATTTCTAAAGGATGCCACGTGCATTTTCCAGATACATTTGTGGATTGAATTGAGCTAGGATGTGTTCCTGGGCTCTTCAAATATCAGTGTGCTGTCCTGCAGGAATAAGATCCCATTTCTTGGGAAGCGCCCGGAGCTATGTGGTAGTGGGTGTCTGTCTGGTACAGCCTCATCATCAGGCTCTGGAAACGAAAGAGCCCTTGAATAATAGCAGACCCACTCCTGAGCCTATGGTGGGGGTCAGTCATACCCCTGCAGGGGCATATCTCAAAGTGTCCCTGTGTCAGGCCAAAGCTACTTAGAAGTGTCACTCAAACTGTCTGATGCCCCTTTGGACTCCTAAAACACCGAATCAGACTGAGTTACAGTGCCTGTGCCTTCCCCTCCCCTTCTGCCTGCCTGCAGTATACAAGAAGGGAGGCAGGAGCTGCAAGATAGGCAGCCATTAGAGAGATGAAATAACCCATCTATGCCTGTGCCTGTTCTGCAGCAATGAGCAGCCCCTACACTTGCTGTCACCACCACCACCATTGCCCACATGAGTGCTGAGCACCTATCATGTGCCAAGCACTGTGCTCGGTGTCCCAATTCCACAAGGAAGAAGACAGGGACAGGAGCTTGCCGACTTGAAGAAAGCCAACTAAATAAAGTCTGACATTTGCTTAGTAGCTAAGTCTCTCTTGTGGCAAGGAACAAAACTCAGTTCAAACTAGCTTAAGGGAAAATGGAGTTAAAGTTCTGTCATCATTTATAAGGAAGTGGGCATCTCATAGAACTCAAGGCAGCGATGTGTCTGGGCTCAGGACACTAGGAACCCAAGGTCATCTTCTCTCCATCTCCTCTTTTCTCGTTAATATTTTTATTCTCTCTTATTCAGACTAGTTTT